>WBMY01000415.1:522233-629762 GCA_013397315.1 Donacobius atricapilla
CCCCCTTTTAAGACCTGAACAGGGAAAACAAGACCTGCAGACCCTTGGAGAGAGGAGTCCACACTGGAGCAGGATTCCTGGTAGGATTTGCAACCCTGTGGGGGGGCCTAGGCTAGAGCAGGCTGTGCCTGAAGTACTGCCCCACATGGAAGAGTGACCCACATTGCAGCAGTTTGGGGAGGACTGTTGCCCGTGGGATGGATTCACACTGGAGAAGTTCATGGAGAACTGTCTCCTGTGGGAGGGACCCCACACTGGAGCAGAGGAAGGACTCTTCTGCCTGAGCAGTGGGAGAATATCACATCATGTTGTGATGAACTGACCAGAACCTCCATTCCCTGTCTCCCTACACCACTGAGGGGAAGGAGGTGGAGCTGGGAAGAAGGAAGGGGTGGGGGAAGGTGTTTTTAAGGTTTTATTTTACTTTTCATTATCCTGTTCTGATTTTGTTACTAATAAATTCAATTAATCTCTCTAATTCAAGTCTGTTTTGCCCATGACAGTATTTGGTGAGTGATCTCTCTCTGTCCTTACCTCAGCCCATGAACTCTTTTCTCTCCCATGTCCAGTTATGGAAGGGTGTGATAGAATGGCTTTGGTGAGTGCCTGGCTTCCAGCCAGGGTCAAACCACTACAGTGCTAAACAAGGGAATATATTCATATTCAAGGGAATATATTCATATATATATATAATATTCATGTGTGGGTTGGTTTTTTGTTGGTTTTTTTTTTTTTTAACTTTACATAGTATTTCAAATTATGCCACACAAGATAATAACAGAAGAGATGAAGATTAGTACAGATGGCAAGGGTTCAGAACTAGTTAAGTGTAGCAGTGGATGGTGCTCCAAAGAAAACAGACTGAGGAGATACAATAAATTAAGTCCCTGAAGAATTAGTCATGCTACTGACCTTTTAAATATTTTTGTTAGGTGACCTTAGAACAAAAACACGAGTGTGCTAATAAAATTTGCTGATCACACAAACTTGAGGATCAACAATACAGCCTAGACTCAAAATAGGTATATCATTCAAAAACAATGGATGACCCCCAGAAGCAGACCACTAAAAATAATAGGATTAAATATGATAGTACAAAGTTATGAATTGAAGGAATTGAAAATTTTAAACTGAAGGCATCAAGTGAAAAGAGAGGAGGAGAAAAATCTGTATTTGTCAGTCAGCAAGACAGTGAATACCTGTAAGGTATTTGATGACATCATGAAAGAAGCTAATACTCTCAGAATTTCAGTAAGAGTTCTGGAATATGAAAAATATTGTGCTGGTCCAAACAGGAGTGATCAATTATATTGAAGAATGGTAAATTGAACTTGAAATGGGTACTAAGGAGGGCCAGGAGAAATAGACATGACTATTTGTGTGTTCTTCTACTAAATAATTTTGCCTATTTCACTTACTGCATCAGGTTAGGTTCCCTTTTTATGTACCTCACAAGAAGTTTAGCATTATGAAACCCTAGTTCAAAGTGAGCCCTTTGAATATGTCTACAATATAAAAAAGATCAATTAATATAACTTCCTCAGCAAAGGGCACATTAGAATATTAAAACAAATAGCAGCTGTTGGAAATACTTCCAAGGTCCCTAGGCTTTTCAGACAAGTGCCTTAATGGGTAAGATATAAATTTATATCTTTTTCAGCTTAAATCTACAGAGACCCATGCCAAATATAATTTCTTCAAAACCTCTTATTTCCAAGTGTGTCTCATGAGCAGTTTAAATAAAAGGACAGCATAGCAAAGCTTAAGCAGTCCTCTCTTTTTTTCCCAAAATTCAATGGAGATAATATTCAAATGCAAAAACAAAAAAAAAATTCTTGAAAAATGTGAAATAATAAGAGAAAAGCCATCAAAAAATTCAAGGTCTTAAGCACAGTTTAACACCAGAGTCCCAAATCAGTATACTCTGTACTATCACCTTCCGTTTTAGAAGATATGACAGAGACTGTTGCAAAATCAAATGTTAATTCTTAAAAAAAAAAACCCAAAAACCAACAAATCAAACCCAGCATAATTACAGCATAATGCCTGCATTGTTGTGGGTAGCTCTATAAAGGAACTTGACCAAATATTTAAGTCCATTTATTCCACTGGAAAAAACCCACATTTCAACCTAGATTAAAGAGCAGAAAAATACACTGCAAGAATATGATAACTTTTCACATTTTTAATAGTTTTAGCAAAGTATAATACAATTATAGAAAGCAGCTCTGTGCCCAAACAAAATGATTCAAGAAACACCCCTTACTTTTGTGAATACCTGATTAGGGACTTCACTGATCCTTTTAATCCTAGTGTTAGGAGGACACAAAAATAAATTCTAGATGTGAAAGGTCTGGTTATCCTTATTAGCACTCCAATTTTCTATGTTTGTTCCCCCTTGAGACCCTCACCTTACAATAACGCCACTCAGTGTAAGGACTGCAAAATCCCTTTCCTCCCTAAATTTAAGCACTGTTGTTGGGCAAGGAAAGGTCTCATTCTCCCACAGAGTAAGCGTGCTGTAGAATCATAGAATCATTAAGGTTGGAAAAGACCTCTAAGATCACCAAGTCCAGCTGTTAACCCAGCACTGCCATGGTAGCCATTAGACCATATCCCCAAGAACCACATCCACAGGCCATTTGAACACTTCCAGGGCTGGCAATTCCACCACTTCCCTGGGCAACCAATGCCTGACCAACCTTTTGGTGAAGAAACTTTTCCTAATATCCAACCTAAACCTCTGCCTAGAGGAACACCCCAGGTGACAGGCTGCCAGCTGGATCCAGCACCATTCACCACCTCCCTCTGGGCCCTGCCATCCAGCCAGCTGTCAACCCAGCAAACAGCACTGGGCCAAAACAAGGGCAGCCAGTTTCTCCAGGAGAATGCAGTGGGAAATGGTGTCAAAGACTTTAGGTAAAGTCCAGGTAGACTATGTTCACAGTCTTCTCTATTTGTTTTTATGACTTGCTTTGGTTATATCCATGTAACTATGATGACAATGAAAAAATGCATTACATGAAAGCTTTCTTGACTTTCAAATTTAGATGTCTAATGGATTGCTTCTCATAGCTACAAAGTCTTTTATAGGACAATGGAAGTCTTTTATAGGACCTTCACATTTTCTTTTGTTTTATAGTTAAAAATGAGCTAGAATAACTGCACTTTGAAAAAACAGTCTCAATTTGGTCTAGTTTTTCATACTTGCAGCAAACTACTTTAGGAACCACCTCCTGAAACACATCCACCCTCAGAATTGTTCCTTCCCATCCCTACAGCTCCTTCTGGCTCCTGCTGTCACACAGCAGGCTAAACAGGCAGAAATAGCTTTTAAAAACCCTATTCAAAGCCAAAAGGGGAAACATTTCCAAGACTTCAGATTCCCTAGTCCTGACAGATTTGATCAGATACTTGGCATTGCCCACTCCTCAGCCCTCATCCATGGCTCCTTTCAAATGCTATTTGCAGCTCCCTCTGCCCAAAAGGCAACCTGACCAACACTAAAAGCTGTCACAGGTCTTTATTACATTGGCCTTGATGTGGTTGTGCTTAACAATATTGATTTCAAATATTCATTAAGAAATCAGACTTCTTTTTTCTTTAGTTTTATACTGATATCTTTCCTAAAATTAAAAGATAAAATTAGTCTCTGTTTAGACCAAAACTAAAATCAAATATGGAGAGCATGCTTCATTTCACAGCTGAAGAGAAATTTTTCTTTCATATTTTAATTTCAAGCAGGTTGATGATACAGAAGATCATAATTTTTCCAGGGTTACTCACTTCTGCTGAAACTCTAGCTTCTGGAACACCTGTATATCTAATGATATACATACAACAGACAAATGCAAAATATGTCTTACACACAATAAAGTTGCCAGTGTAGGAGAACAAAGAGACTAAGAGGAAGTAAAACTACACTATCACTCCACAGAGAAAAGTCCCATTCAGGACAGAGCAAAGTAGAATAGTAGGTGTAACATTAGGAAAGCTTGGTCTCTGGTTAAACACAGAACCTTTTGTAAACCAGCTAAGATCTAGTTAATTTCAAGTAAATTTTTTGATTCTTATGTTCCTTCTGATCTTGTTCAATTTCAGAATTAACAGGAAATAATAGTCACAAGCCTCAAATACTCTTCCCCCTCTTTCCTGCCATTTTTCTCTTTTGCCCTCCCATCTCAGCCCTCTAGCCTTGATGCATCAGGAGCACAACACACAAAATGGTGAGAGATCATTTGCTTGATGTGCACACCTCTCTCTACTGACAGTGTAAGAGCTATGCCAACACTGCAGAAACATGCAATGCTATCTCATCTGCACGTGGGATCTTCACAGCTGCAAGGGTACCCATCACTCGGCCCATCCTGCCATTTACAGCTGGATCTGCAATAGATCCATCTTTTCTGTAACAGAAAAATGAACAGCTGTACAGCTCTCACAGCCAACCCCTTCAATCTGTAGTCGTCCAGAAATTTTGTTCAGTTTCTTTCCTGAGGAGATAGTTATGTGGCTAATCTGTCAGTTTTGGTCTTGGGTGGGTTTTCTTCGGTGTGTTCAAGCACACTCCTGCAAGGGTATTATGAATCTTAAGACTTCTTCCAGGAACCTTACACTCCTTGTTACTAACACCTAGAATTGCTCAAGCACAAAAAGCTAAAAGCCAGCAGAAATGTTCTAAAATTTTCACTTTCATTTTTTTTTTCACTGGGCAGCAATTTTATATTCTGTTTCTAATCTTCTTCTTAGTGCTAAGCAATCAGAAGTGAGAAAATTACTTTTTCAGTCTCTTTGAAAAAATATAATCCCTAATATTCAAAGTCAATAGAGGGGTTTACACCTTATACTAAACCTTAATTGGTAGGTGTTGTAGATTTTGGTTGGTTAGGGAATGTACTGAGTTTTGCCATTACATATGAGTAAACCAGCAAATCCACTCATCTGGGGGCCAATGAGGGAAAAACTTTCTGTATGTCTCATTTCCATGCACTTTGAGCAACACTGTAGGGATAAAGATGCAGTAATCCCCAGTGCAGACTGAAATACAGTAAGATTGAGTGTGGTATGGTCTTCCACACAGTATGATGCATGTGATTTGAGAAACAGGTACCTTAAAATCACATGCAGTTTGTATTATGAGGAAATAAAGAGGAAAAAATTAGTAAATCTTACTTTTTAACAATGACTTCTTTTGATTTGCACTCACTAAAAATTATGTAACTTCTTATTTTTTCAACCTTTTGAAACAACTTCAAAAGCAGGCTCATAGTGTGGAGATACACAGACCTAGCAGTAACATCTGATGGGAAGACCACATTTCAGACTCATCATTCTAATGTAACATGGCTGTGTACCTACACTTAGAGAGAAAACACTGGATACCTAAACAGCTAAGAAATTTCTGAGCTAAAAATATTCCAAAATCTCCAACAGTGAATATCTTTTTAGAAGGACCCTTTGAAGATGAATGTGCATCTCTAGCTGAAAGCATATCTGATGTTCCAAAGCACAGTAAGTCTCTGACCCACCATTGGCCAGGCTGCAACAGTATTTTTTAAAGCAGCTTAAAATATTGGCAAGAGCTCCCCTTACTGGTCGGTCTGCCTTCAAATTGTCAGCTCTTCAGTCCTGAAAATCTTTTTATATGAAACAAAGATGGCTAAAATATTACTTATATTCCACATTTAGGGAAAAAACCAAACAAACAGGTCCACATAAAATTTATATCAGATATTTTATTGTTTACATTTCTGATTAGCTGCTAAGTCATAAACCCAAAGATAATGACTTAGTTTAGGAAGAAATTGTTTTTCCATTACTGTGAACTTCAACTTATTTTGAATCCTTGATTTTGTATAGGACATATAGGCCTTGCCACAGTCTAAATTACAAAACAAACACCCAATTCTAACATAGTGACTAATGCACTCATTTCACAGGAACCACCACCAGCTTCAATGGGATCATTTGTGGGATAATCAAGGAGTCAGCATAGAAATCTACATGGAATTTGAAACTGCAAAAAAATGTATTATGAAAGCTTACTGTTTTCTTCAATGGCCTACTGTTTGATTTTAAGAGAACTCAGACTGTGTTTGTTTATATGATTAATGAGTGATTAAGATGTATATAGACAGATAGATAGATATGTATGTACACACATATATGATTTTTAGGGCCCTGCTTTTGTAAGCTCAACCTAGGGTCTGACTGAACTTTTATGGTGAAAATGCCAACTAAGAAAGTTTAAATTTAAGTAATTTTAATTATACCATGAAATACCATTATCTTCAATTCACATTGAACAATCTTGTTTACTTCAGCTCAGAGTAAACAATCCTGTTGATGCATAAAATATATGTTCTCTGGATTGTTCTCACACACATGAGGTGGCCCTGCAGAGCTGCGTGAGAAAAAACTGTAAAATCCGTTGTTATGGCACATTAGGAAAAAAATAAGAGGGAATCAGAGGATATGCTTTTGAATGCCCCCTAAAAACCTGGAAAGACTGTAAAATAGGATTTCTTCATGTACAACAGCACTTGGAGGAGGTTTAGTAAGCGCATCAGACAGCCATCTAGCTCCTCACCACTAAGTAACAAAAACCAAAAATCAAAACCAAACCCCCTAACTCTCCCAATTATCATTATAAATACATTAAACAAATAAACAAAACCACCATCATTTAAATGGATTCAGATGCCTACCTTTTTGTGAAACACAGGCAGTTTAGATACAGTGTCAAATCCACTCACTCAGGTTCTCTCAGGTAAAATGGTAGAATTTCCTAAAGCATTCTCTATTTTCTTTCAACAGCAATCTCTATTTTCTTTCTTGAGGTCTTGAGGACACATCCATTCTCTCTAGTGATTGTTGGTTATTTCCTCCCTTACTGCACTGGACAATTATTCTTCCTGGGCTAGCTGTTGTATCAGAGAGAAGGAAGGGGACTCAGGCACAAGCAAACCAAGTCCTTACAACCCCTATCAGTACTGACCAACCAGGGTCGTATTCATTGTGCTGCCAACCCCCACGCTAAAATAACCCCCTCTCCAGCATTAGTTTATCCCACAATTTATAAAACTATCTAAATATGTGACAGTATTTAGACTTTCTTGCTTTTTACACAGCTTTCTTTGAAGGCCATTAATCAACAATTTTTTTTTTTTAATCTGAGGCTTGGAACAAAAAAACCCCAAATGCCCAATAGAATAATCTTCAATAAAAATGAGATGTTATTGCTTTATTTCACTAGGAAGCTCCATTTTCAGTTTCCATCCCTCTCTTCCCATGTAACATTTTGTTTGAATTATTCAAATTCTCTTACCTTCCTTTAGAGATGTCTCATCTTTCTGTCAGATACAACTTTTTAGCTTATGCATGTGTTAACAAAAGAAGAATTTATAAGCATGTTCAAGTCACGATAACTGCACTAGAGCAACTGTTCACATCACAAAATGCTAACAAGTGAACTTGCAATCTTATTTACATCTAAGTATAAATAAGTAGCAAGTAATAAATGGAGTTCAAGTAAGTGTCTTTTATGTAATTGCACTACCATGCTCTTCTTTCAGAACACAAAATACTTTCAACTCAAACTGAAAGCAAAAAGTGAGCAGTGAAAGGCCCTCAAGATAAAATTTGGTACTTTTACAAGTTCTGCTTTTGCTGCTTAAGCAGGACCTGAGAACACTATAGTTCTTTGCTAGATACTACCAAACAGTGAACTTGTTAGTTATGGATGCAAACATTAAACTAACATACAATATTCCAAATACAGCGACAGCTAATTTTCTCACCTGATCCACTATATTATCAAAGCACGGATACATTTTAACAGATCTAAAGCTTTTATTCTCAAATGTTTCCAGCCTTTAAAAAATGTATCTTTAACACATTGTTTCATTCCAAACTGTACTCACTAGGAGTATTTCACACCTGAATGAAAAGCAGCACAAACATCTAAAATCTGTACATAAGTAAATGCCAACTATCTCAAAATATAAGGATATTTTAAACACTAGTATTAACTTTTCTCCCATCTGGGCAAATATTTCTGTTGTTGTTGTCGAAGCATGTAAATTTCCAGCACTATATGCATTTAAAAACCATCAAAACCTTTCAGAGGTCCAAGTTCATTCAAATCCCAGAAACCCTTGCTTGCATTTTCCATTTGCTTTTTAAACTCATACCCCAACTCAAGTTCTAAAAGTTTCCTCATTGGATTTCCTTTACCATACTGCCTGATTCAAGATCACTTTTTTCCCTAGGAACTACAGTGAACTCAGCTCCTTTAGCTACATATGATACCAACTTACATCTTTACATCCTTTGTTTATTCTTCCAGCACAGGATTGGTTACACCTTGTTAGGGTACAGGAAGGATCAAAAGAATTGACAGGTTTAGAAGATAAAAGTCCATTAACTAATTTGCTCACAAAATTGTGAGCAGAGAGTATAAGAATGCATACCTAACTGTTTCGTTTACAGAGTTTGGAACTTTGATTCGTCTGTCTTACATAAGCCACTTATCAATTGTAAATATAAGCTAAGATACAGGGAATGCAGCAGCAAAACTGGACAATTAACCAGGAGAAAAAGACAAGAACTGCAGGAAGTTTATTGAAGACTGAAAAGGAAAGTTACAATAGAAATGAAGCAGTAGATATGCTAAATACAGAGAAGCTTAACATGTGGAATTCCAAACATGACTTTTCAAATGCTGTCATTTGAAGAGAGTGATGGATCATTTACCTTCCAGCAGAATCTGGATGGAAAATAAACCAGGATTCCAAAGGAAACAGGCACTTCTAAATACATTGTACTAAGCTATGTTAAAACTACTGATTATTTCTCCAGTAAATCAGCACCCAATAATCTTTCACAAAATAACAGTCATGAGGTCAGTTTCTCGAGATCAATCTCAAGAAAGAGGTAAGGAACCATAAAGAATTTATAAATAAGGTTTAAACTTCTTCAGGTAAAGACACGTAGCTGGTTCTTAATCAACATGACTAGAGAAGCACCCACTTGTGAAAGAAAAGAGATAAAAAAAGCTTGGTCCAAAATTAATTGTTCTATACAGTCAGAGAAAAGGGAAGGTACCAGAAATGACATGAAGTTAAATTTTACAGGGCTATTCGCTCATCCACATGAGCCTGAATAGATGCAACTCTACAGAATTTTCTTTGGACAACTTTTTGATTAAAAGCATCTAGTGAAACTTTCTCCTGAAGATTCCCTAATCCTGAGGGAAAAAATGCGAACCAAAAACCCAATCCAAACAAAAAACAAGGACAAACCCACCAATTATTCTGATATCTACTGGACAAGAAAAACAAGCAGCAGTGGGAGAGTCAGTAAGAAAAACTGTTCCTTGTAATAGTCTTTCTCTTTACACTTCTTCTTTTTCTTAAAGACAAAATGGGGGCATCTATCTGATGTACATGAGTAGGTCTGAAAACCAAGGCAGTGTCTGAGCTAAAGTTACAAATACAGTGTAAACCCGCACCCCCCCTGCCAACAATCAAACCATGACACTACAAAGCTTTTTTCTTTGCAGTAAAAGGCAATAGGGGAGAAAGAACTAAGCTGACGGAAAAAAAACCAAAAAAACGAAAAAAAAAAAAACAAAACAAAAAAAAACCCCACAAACACCAAAAATCCAAACACAGCTTTCTTGTTTGTTAGCTAGAGTATGGGAGTCTGATCACGTAACTTATTGTGACTATCAGCTTCAGTGAAAAAATACAAGCAATTATACCTATAGGACTGGTCTCCCATTTCTGTTACCCCTTTCATTTATGATGCTCTGGGGCAATGGATTTTGTTGTCCCAATCCCCCCATATCCCTCCTTCCCCTCCAAACTCCCATCACCACTCCCCGAACTCAGAACAACTCAGAGAGCACAACCTTGGTAAAAGTAAGCAAGCAGTATGGAGCATTTGTAACGTGTTTTAACAAAAAAGCCCCCGACACTCCCAACCCCAAACAACACAGCAGAACACTCACACCAACCTTCATCCTGCTGTACAAAACCCACCAAGTCAGAGCAGTATCTGACCATGCCTCCAACTCAGAGAGATGTTCCATCGAGCACAGATCATACTTCAACAGACATTCTTTACTTTCTATCAGTCACACTATAATCAGATTCAATCACAAACAGGAGCACAACGTATCAGAGGACCTCATACAGCAGAACCTCATTCCAATACAGAAACACTACTCTACTTTTTGGGTCACACCATCTTGCGAGATAAAAACCTAAAGGAAAACCAGAGAGCATGCATCAAAAATTTTCAAGGGAACTCCTCAAGTGTACAATTTTAAGTATTTTAATAAAGAAATTTTAAGTATTTTAATAAAGATACCACATACTTTCAGAATGAGAAACAAAATCCAATTCCAGACTATTTTGTCTATGAAAATGATGCATTTGCTATAGCAGCCACTTCTGTGTAGAACTTACATACCACAGTGTTATCTATCAAAACAGTAACAACCCAAACTATTGAAATTCACTGTTCCAAAACTTGCAGTAATCTCATTTCTCTGGTTTTTCTCACTTCTGAGTAATAGGAAATGAGTTCTGGTCCATTAACTCGCCCACTCTCTCCTGGAGAACGCTGACCAACTCAGCTAACACAAAGACATGAGTTTCATCCAGGTCTTGTATGATGAACTTCTTTCCCAAAGCATTTGATTCATCCAAGTAGAGCAGAAACTGCTTCATTGCTGGGTCACTGTAGAGACAAACACACATCAGATCCCATCTCACAATTACAAACAGAAGAAACACCATTTGAAGACATTCCCAATGATTTTAGGAAAACTAAACTTAATTTCAAGGGTCACTCATAACTTAAATACAGTTTGTGAAGCTTTAGTAAAAGTCGCTTCTTTCCAAGTAGTTTTGGTTATTATAGAGATAAAAACAAAATGGTAATAAAGTCTAATGAGTAGAACCAGCTGCTTGATTAGCAGAGATGTTTCTGTTTGCTGCTGCTAAGGCAGCTTCAAAAAAACTCAAACCAAAACTAAAACTCAAAAGTCCAACCCTTAATAAGGCAAGACTGAACTTACATTTCTGATTTCAGCAATAGCCTCATAAAAACATGTTTTCTTAAAGCATAAGGTTAACAAAGACAGGAGAACATAGATCTCAAAGAAGTATAGCACAGACAAAGAGTGCTCATGTGAGAACTGTGCATTTCTCACACTCTAGCTGAACAGTCATGATGTCACCTTCTAAATTAAATTTAAATGTTTAGGAGAAAACATTTTGGAAGTACGGAACTGCTTTTATGCAGTTATAGATTGCAAACATATTAACAGATTAAGTGTACAGCAAAAATCTCACACATCATATAATGCTAAACAATGACCCCACAAATCTCGAGTGGCGCTTCTTTTTATTTTGGAGGTAGCCAGGGGCCTGAGTCTCAGTCCAGAGATAAGATTATATGGAAACAGGTAAAAAGGTGAGTTTGTAATTCCAAGCACATTCCTTCTGAATTATGATCTATAAACAGAACCACGTGTTAGCCTTGCACAGAATTCAGTCTAGAGCTGATTTTAAAAAAAGCAAACAGAAAAGGAGAAATGAAAGATTACCTCATCTCCCTCAAGAATCAGTAGCGAAACACTTTGTTCACAAACAACAGTAAGAAACTCAGTTTGCAAGCAGTAAAAAGAACAAAAGGGAGCATCTAATATTTTCAAGAAAAAATTGCCACCGTAACTGGATTGCTCATACTAGGGTAACTTGTACCTGACAGGCATGTAGAGAACTTATATATACAGCTAAAATTTTACCTTGTGTACCTTTCAAAAAATGTGACAATGTTAGGGGACCATCAGACATGCTAGAATATAGCTTTGAAGCATAATCATAGTTAATGCTTATTTTAAGCATTTTATATCATTTTCTCTACTTTGCTAAATTAAAATAACCTGCAGACTATTATAAATTTCGAAAAAAACTGGATTTTATTACAATGTGATTGCTAACATTTTGCCATCATATTTTTTATCCCATATTCATATGCAGTTTTCTTTTCCTAAGGAGGTTAGGCATAAGTGGAAAACCGTCTCTTGAAAAGAAAAATGGGAGTCCAGAATTAGGATTACCTACAATTGCCTTTCTTCCCCCCAAAGGCCGCACTGTTCTCTTCTTGTTCGGCACCACCCTTCCCAACAATTCCTTTTGTCTGGACTCTTCAGTTACTTAGATTAGTTCCAGGTCTAAAGAAACACAGTCTTTAACACAAGGAGAGGCAGTAAATGCTGTTACTCACCACTCAACCAGAACACCTTTCAGAACATTCACCATCTTCCCGGTTCCCTTGCGAACGCTGAAGAGCCGGCAAGAGCCAAGGCCTGCTTTGGATCGCGCCCGCGATCACAGGAAATCTGAAAGCACAACCCGCCCCCAACAGACAAAACCAAACAAACAACGCCTCGGTCAAACTCAGAGGCTCTTTACGACAACCCTGCTCCCCAGCGGAGCTGCTGGTCCGCGCTGCCCTTCACCTCCGCCTTGGTCGGAGGGGGTGCCAAGGGATCCGAACCCTCCCGCCTGCCCGCCCGTCACCTCCTCCTTGCTCAGAGGGGCTCCCAGGGGACCCGGCCCGGCCCGGCCCGGTCCNGGCCTCAGGGAAACGGCTGCTTTGTCCCTCCCCCTTGGAAAGAGGCATGGAGCCACCCCCGCCTGGCTCATTGCCTGTTTACGTATTGCATTGCTTAAAGTTGGGTTTGCGGCCGTTTTCTTGGTTTGTTTTGTTTTGTTTTGTTTTGCCCCAGCTGCGCAGTGGCGAGGCGGGAGGGACGGGGCTCGGAGCTGCATGGCCCAGCTGTGAAGCAGCGTGCGAAATGGGCCCTTTTGCGTTGTATGTGCATGGCGCTAAGCGTGGCGAGCTGAGCGGGGGCCGGCAGCGAGCGCTCGCAGCCCCGGGAGTAGCCGCGGCCTGCGGGGCGAGTCTGCCCCTCCTCCACTCTGGCCACATCGCCCGGCGTCCCCATCAGCAGCAGAACATGGAGCTGCTAGAGCAGGTCTAGAGAAGGGCCACGAAGTTGATAAGAGGACTGGAGCGCTTCCCCTATGAAAACAGACTGAGGAAGGTGGGGCAGTTCAGCCTAGAGAATAGAAGGTTGCGTGGAGACCCCACGGCAACATTCCGGTGTCTGAAGACTCCTACAGGGAAGTCAGAGAGGGACACTGAATCAGGAACTGGAGTATAGGACATGGAGTAATGGATACAANCGCCGCCCTTGTCCCCCGCCGCTTCCCGGCCGGCGGAAGTGCCCTGCCCGCGCACGCGCACACGCACGCGCAGGCCGGCCTCGCGCGGCGCCCGCGGATTGGCCGGGGCTGCGGGCGGNNCCCCAGCTGCGCAGTGGCGAGGCGGGAGGGACGGGGCTCGGAGCTGCGTGGCCCAGCTGTGAAGCAGCGTGCGAAATGGGCCCTTTTGCGTTGTATGTGCATGGCGCTAAGCGTGGCGAGCTGAGCGGGGGCCGGCAGCGAGCGCTCGCAGCCCCGGGAGTAGCCGCGGCCTGCGGGGCGAGTCTGCCCCTCCTCCACTCTGGCCACATCGCCCGGCGTCCCCATCAGCAGCAGAACATGGAGCTGCTAGAGCAGGTCTAGAGAAGGGCCACGAAGTTGATAAGAGGACTGGAGCGCTTCCCCTATGAAAACAGACTGAGGAAGGTGGGGCAGTTCAGCCTAGAGAATAGAAGGTTGCGTGGAGACCCCACGGCAACATTCCGGTGTCTGAAGACTCCTACAGGGAAGTCAGAGAGGGACACTGAATCAGGAACTGGAGTATAGGACATGGAGTAATGGATACAAACAAAAAGGGGAGACGTTTAGATTAGATATTTTGAACGAAATTCTTCACTGTGCAGGTGGTGAGACATTGGACCAGATTTCTCAGGAAAGTTGTGGATGCCCAACCTTGGAAGTGTTCAAGGCCAGGCTGGATAAGGCCGTGAGCAACATGGTCTGCTGGGAGGTTCCCCTGCCCATGGCAGGGGTGTTGGGATTAGGTGATCTTTAAGGTGCGCTCCAGAGCCTTAACATTTGATGATTTGATGCTTGCCCTTGGACCTGAATAGAAGCTCCTGGCAGCAGAGAAGCGATGTTCACTTTGGCCTCCTGTTTTTGGAGGCGCATGTTTTAAATTTTAGTAACTGTGGCACCTGCTGTCGCTGAACCACATGTTTATTCAGACTGTGGTTAGTGAGAAGAATAAATGTGAGTACTGTGATTCTGTGAATAAAGGTAGTAAAGAAACTGTCAAGAGACAAAGAGTTTGGAGGCTGAGGAGGTGTCTCTAGAGGGCTGGTTATCAGTCTTAAAGTGTTTCACAGTGTGGTGTACTCTGTTGAAGTGAATGGATAAACAGTGTTGAAATGCCAGAAGTCAAAAAGCCATCTGCACTGATTATGACAGTGTTGGGGTAATGCTGATTATTTTCAAAAATCTCCCAAACACAAGCAAGAGAGAAGGGAAAAACCAAAAATTTCAGGGAAATGAGAAAAGAGGGAAGACATGTTAAAGGAAGGACGCAAAAAGAGTCCCCTTGTTTAGAGATGTTGACACTGATGATAAAAGTGATATAAGCACTTTTCTTGGTCTGCTGATTACCTTAAATTCAAGGAGAATATCAGGTTTCCATACTTCAACATCAGGTTTACACAGATGACATTTTATCATTTTGAGTTAACTGTGATTGTCATAACAGAAACCTAACTTGCCAACAATTTGATTAGTATGTGAGAGGTACTGGTGTGTTTTTGCATCACTTTAAACACATTAACTCAATATTTCAGTTAGTATAATTGCATCAATGCAGACACTAAAATTTCACTTAGAAGATATGAATTTCATGTTATTTCTGCAGTGTATGCAAAAAGTGTTATATGTAGTAGTTCTTTAAGCCTTGTTAGTCAAAATTAAAGCCTTGCTTGCCAACACAATAAATTATGAACTTTTAAAAGCAGTTAGTTAATGAGTTGTATTAAAGCCCATGTCACACTGAGTAATGTCTCGATGAAGATAGGACCATATCTGGTATTTAGGGAAGCGTGACTAAGAAGTAGGAAAGGAAAATTAGAAGCAGAGAAGTTAATTGGAGATACTTAGTCACTAAAGTCAATAGTAACACAATTAATATAAAGCTGCTTTAAACATTCCTTATAATTGAAATTCAGCCCATTAAATTGAGATTTTTATAGAGTTCTTTCATTGGAGTGCTTTAGATGGAGCAAAATGACACAAACATGGTTTATTGTGACCTTTTTCATCATGACCTTTGCTGTAAAAAGACAGGAAAAAAAATTGCTACAGGATTTCTACTGTAATTCTCAAATCAGTCTTTTTTTTTTCTTCCCCCCCTCAATATGCAGAATGTCAGTGGCTGCTTACTGTGTATTTTGCTACAGAAAAATAGGAACCTCTGGTCCAGCCACAAAAAAACACCTACCTTGGAATGATATCAGTAAGTACAGTTCATTAGATATTGATCTGAAGTGTTAATAAAAAGGAATGACATGACACCATGCGTAATTAAATGGTACTTAAGTTTTAAGCCCTGGAATACTTCATGATTAAAAGCTGATGTTTGTCTCTGCTCTCTGCTTCTGACCTTGCTTTGCATAGTAGATATGTAATATGACACCAGCAGATTATCTGGGAACAGACAGGAACACTAAATGAGGGTCTTTCCCTAACTAAATGTGATCTCCTTAAACCATCTTCAATTCCTCTTGTATCTGATTTTTTTTGTAATCTCTAGAGGCATGAAATAGTTACATTCATCAACAGTGCATAAAGCTTGTTTCAATTATTTCTTTTTCCTTACTTACTTTAAGCTCTGCTTAGTCTCTGTTTTCTTTGGTGCCTTTGGCACATACTGACAATCCTTACAGTTCTGAAATTTATTTCTGAGCATTAAAGATAGGATATTTCAATTTCTGCTCTACGGGAAGCATTGCATTTTTTTTCTTTTTCAAACTTCTCTGGCAGTTATTTCTTCAACATGTAGCTGCTGCCTCTTGTCTGCATGCAAAATTCTTATGGCCTCACAAAGATGGAAGCTGGTAGCAGTGGTTGTGGGGCAAATCTCCCAGTTCATGCTGAGGAAAAGAAAGTATTCATGATAGGTGAGATGTGTTCCATTGGGTTTGCTACTACTGGTAATGATAAGAGTTTCTCTGCATAGAGATCCTTATATCCAGATAATCAGATCAACTTTGTAGATACAAAGTAGCTGAAATCCGGAAGGAATCATTAGGCTTATAAGGCAAATTTTTGCAAGTAGCATGTATTTATTATCTGTTTGCTTTATAAATTAGATTCAATGGAATTATTTTTAAAAATGTATTTTCTTATGGAGACTCTGCAGGACTTCTCAAAGAACGTACATAGTCCTGTATGTAACAATATACATTGAAGAAATAGCTGCAACATGTAAGAAAAAGTTAACTCCTTAAAATTATTTAGGGTTCCAAATCACCGCTAGTGCTACAGGCAGGGAAAGTTTACTGTTGATTCTGGTAGCTGTGCAATGAATGCAATTGAGAGGTAGCAATATTCCAAGTAAATAGCACTGGCAGGATACATTTTATCATCTTGCTTAGGAGTGCAGGAAATCCGAATCAAGTAATGTTTTCTCCAGTTACAGATTTTGGTTAATATATTCTTGAAAGCTAAGAGAGCAATAGAAAAAAAAATTAAAGCTTTTTCTTAATGGTTGGTATTCTTACTGTCTAATAATCAAATGGTAACTGTGTTTATATTGAGGTGATGCACACAACTTTGCTTAACATTTTGTTTCAATTTTTTCAAGGAAAAATTGCAAAGGTAACTGGATCACTTATACTAGGGTAAGTTGGAACTGATGAGCATATATGTAACTTATGGATACAGTTATAATTTTAATATGTGTTTCTTTCAAAAAATGTGATAATATTAGGGAACATTAGACGTGGTAGAATGTAGGCTTGAAGCACAATTTCTGTTAGTTATAACTTATTTCAAGTATTTTATAGCCTTATCTCTGCTAAATCAAAATAATCTGTAAACTATTATTTTGTAAAATCTGGATGATTTATACCAATGTGATTGCTATTTTTTTCATTATATTGTTTTAGTTGATATTCATATGCAGTTTTGTTTTCTTTAAAGAGGTTTTGTATTCATTACATATGAAGTCCTGTCGTTAAATAAGTTACTGCAAATCGATACTCAAGCTCTATATCAAGAAAAACTTAAATCCTATGTGTATGTACGTACAGCTTCTCGAAGTCCAAGTGAATATCAAGGTAAGATGCGTAATTGTTTGAGTTCTAAAACCAGAATTCTAAGAGAATAGAATGTTTCTGGAAGTCACCCTTATATAACAAAGTTATATTTCCTGAAGTTTTTTACCAAGTAATGTCACAAAATTTATTTTAAGCTGCTGACTGGTTTGGAGTTTTTTCTTAAGATAGTTTTTCTATACATAGTTTTTTATATATGAAGTAATTCTGTTTATGTACTGTCTATATGTATATGTGTGTGTATTTCTTTTTCCACATATTTACAAAAAGTGATGTGAGGGAACTGTCTTTCAGACTTCCAGTAATAAAAAAATACTCTTGTAGGGATTACATACAAAGCCAGAAAAGAAATCCATAAAGCAGTGCGGAGAATTCTAGAAACAGAAGCTAAAATCTTCCGGAGACCTTTTAATGGTAGGTGTTGAAAGCAGGACTTTATCTATGATTATTATTTTTAACAGGCAAGTAGGAAGTAAAACATTTTTTCTTACCAAGTTAACATGTTCTTTTGTTCTTGAAACAGTGATAATATAACTTATAAGTTCTATATTAATCTGAATTATCAGTCAGTTGTCTATTTTCTGTGTATTAAAGCAATTTCTTTTGCTAAAGTAAATGAAAATGATGGTTAAGAGGAGATTTGAGAGTTGGTTTTTTTCCTTGTTCCAGAAGAGATTTAAAAGTTAAGATACCAAGTCAATATTCGTTATCATTTTTGTGTAAAAAAGGTGTTTGTGGGATGAAATACTCTCAAAATCTCATTTTAGAAAAGTACGTAAGATTTCATGAAAATTGACAATATTAACTGAAAGCAGCAAAACTTTTATTGGAACTGTGTTGCTGCTTTTTCAAGTAATTTGAAACAAGAATTTCCATTTGTATCAGAAACTGTGCTCCTGAGGCATTTTGGCTATTCTCATTTGACTCTGTTAAATAATTATAGCAATGTGCATCTCCACTGTCATCATATGAAATTAATTCTTCAAGATCAGAGCCTCAAGAATTGCTAATAATTTGCAGCTCCTGCTGGTAATTCTGGTTGGTAAGCGTCAGCCAGGGGTTGTGTGTGTCACATAGATTCATGCAATATCAACTTGGTGCCACTAAAATGAGTCAGGCTTAGCATTTTAGGATCAGCATTTTACTGATGTAATTCTGTCACTGTTTACTGTACTAATTTAAGGCTAAAATGTTACGTTCTGAATTACTGTGAACAAGTTATATTTAAAAAAACTACATATTTCCTTATTCCACAAATAGAAACGTGGCTGGTTAAAATGCTCATTAATAGTAACTTGGATTTAATTTGTTTCCTGTTCAAAGAACAATTCAGTTCCTTTGATGGGGAAGATCATGAGTGTGCCTTATGGCTTCTCTTAAAGAGAAGTCAGTCAGAAGACCAAGCAATCCGACTGCAGGCTGTACAAGACCTGGCAAGCAACAGTCACTGGCATGGTAACGTATGCTGATGTAGCCTAATTTGTCCCAGAAATTCCACAGTTAGCTGTTCCAAGTCTGCTGACAACATGAAGAAAAGCTAGTAGCTGCAAGAAGCATAAATATGCTGTGAAACTTGGTCTGAAATGTGGGGGAATTATTTACGTTTCAAGTAGCTGTTGTTTCCTAATGCCCCGACACAGTGCGAGTGTCTGCAGTGCAGGCCACTCTCTGTTTCCCCACCAGAGGATTGTAACCATTGCTGTGGCATGGGAGAGCAGTTCGTGCTTTTTAGTTCCTTGGGTTTTTTGTTGGGATTGCTAATGCAGTCTGATTTTTTTATCACTGCCAAAGCCTCTGTAGGAGTGAGTTTACAGCCATGGTTAAGTTGATAAAAGTTAGTTAGGAGCTGATCGGTAGTAATGACAAACCAGAGGTAGAGCGCCTGTATGTGCAAGCATTATCTGTAAGCCATTTTTTGTCCTAGTTATTATTTAATAGTTATAAGTTCTCCCTCTTGTTCTAGCAGCAAATATCCTTGAAGCCACAAGTAAAGGGGAGGTGTATGTATGTGTATTTGTGTTTCCTGCTCTCCCATACCAGGCTACATAGACTAGGTGACGTTCTATTCTGGATTCTCATTTTGGTAATTTAGTCAGCTGAGGATCTTTCACTTTTCCAGTGCAATTCCACACCGTGGGATTCATCTTGTTTCAAATTGCCTCTTTCAAATTCTAAATAATTTCCACAGGGAATTAACACCAGCAGACTGTGTTTGAAAATGTTTGAAAGCTAGGATGTACCAAAACTGAGCTTTGTCCTTTGTAGACAAGTACTGTTAGCAGGTGATTTCAGAGCACAAGATGTTCAGTGTCAAGAACTTAGTTGCCTTTTGTTATCTCCCTTTCCCTGTAGTATTTGGACATTTCACAGACACTAATTATTCTTGCCAACTGCTTCATGGGGGAAACAGGCTTTTTTTAAACCTGATACTTCAAAACCAAGTCAAAGAAAGTTTAGGACTGAAAGTATATGCTAATTTTTCACAGCTAGGACAAAGCGTTCAGCTTGGACCAAAGTGTTCAGCTCCAGTGAGTGCAGTTTGCAGGTATAAATAGTCTCCACCAAAGGAAAAGTGTTGCCAATCTACGACTGTGAAAAGTGTATTTTAAATGGCATGTCAATTTTGCTGTAGAATTGTATAACAGTAACGGTAATAGAAGCAAACTTTTGTAGAAAAAAGTGTTGATCCACTTCAAGGTTGTATTTTCTTTTCCTTCAGTTTGCCACTGAATTATCAAACTAGCTTATAATGAAGAGTTAGTGCCCAGGTGTATTTCAGCTCAGTGTAGTGCTGGTCTAACATCTGCTGTTTTTAACTATTGGAAAGTGTGGTTAGAAAATCAAAGGGGTTTTTTTAGTAGACTGCAGAGAGATGGTTGCTCTTTTCAAGTATATTTACAAAGTAGATCACAGACTACATTTAAAACAAAATTAAGCATTTAAGGTTAGTTTTAACCCTAACATTGAAATTCCTGTACAACAGATTATCAGTATGGCACAGTTGCTCAAACCTGTGATCAAAGGACTGCTATAGGTTTGGCTCGGTCCAAAGATGTCGACCTCCGCTTTTTCCTGCCTCCACCCCCACTGCCAAAAATAAAGACTGTAAGTAAAGGAAAAGTAGGTATTACATGATTCTTAGTTGCTTGCTTTTTGCTGCCTTTGTTGTTAACTGTTGAAAGTGAAGTTCTTCTGAAGTAACTGACTATTAGTAAAATACCAAAATACAAAACTGTAATAGATGATATACTCCTGGGGTATATCTGCATTAGGGAGCGGCGTGATGGAAAGAAATGAGGTTGGAAGCATTGATCAATTATTATTCTTGGACTGTATACCCACATGACATATTTATCAGCAGTGAAGTCTGAGTCAGTTACCAGTCTGACGGACACACTGCTTGTTCCTATCCAGTGGGCAATGTGAAGAAATTATCCTGGCTTGCCTTGACACTGACAGAATCCTACACACAGCGTGTGCTCCTGGAGGCCTTTGCTTCCTCAGTACGACCATGGTGCTCTGCTCTAGGCTCACCTCTTCACTGCCAGCCTTTGGGTGCCAGCAGATCCTTATTGGATAAATTTGGCCTTATTTTCTTTTAAAGTTAATTTTTGACTTAACACATTTTAAATGTGTATGTATATATTATGTATATGAATGTCTGACGATTCATGTCATCAGCTGTGTGCAGTTTTGGGTGCCACGTATTAAAAAGATACTAGACTATTGGAGAGTGTCCAAAGGAGGGCAGCGAAGATGGTGAAGGGCTGTGAGGGGAAGCCATATGAGGAGTGGCTGAGATTACTTGGTCTGTTCAGCCTGGAGGAGACTAAGGGGAGACCATTGCAGTTACAACTTCCTCATGAGGGAAGCTGAGAGGCAGACACTGATCTCTTCACTCTGGCAACCAGTGATAGGACCTGAGGGAATGGCCTGAAGCTCTGTCAGGGGAGGTTTTGGTTGGATATCAGGAAAAGTTTTTCACCCAGAGGGGTGGTTGAGCAGTGGAACAGGCTCCCCAAGGAACTGGTCAGGGCCTCAAACCTAACAGAATTCAAGTACATGGTGACTCGTGGGGTGGTCTTATGCAGGACCAGGAGCTGGGCTTCTGTGATCCTTGTGGGTTGCTTGGAACTCCGAGTATTTTATGATTCTATGAAAATTTCTATGCAGTTAAGGGTGAACTTTTAAGTTTCCTCTGCCAAGAGGAACTGATTTTAGTTCTGCTCTTTGGAACCATTAGAATAAAGTCACCAAAATATGAAGTGTAAAGCTTGCTTTTTATAATTTATTTAGTGGTTTTGTAATTATCAGGTTCCAAAGTCTTTACCGATAAAACTATTAAACTGAAGTTGCAGAGCACTTTAAGGCCAGGGTTCATATTTTATGGCCTCATTAGTATGGCTGATTCCATTATTTCAAATATTTCTCTCTTCTGTGTTTTGCTTCATGCTTTGAACAAAATAAGATAAAAGCTGTTCATGCTTGCTTCTCACAGGATTATCCCATAGAAGATGAACTTCGCTTGTTGTTGGTATCTTTACCTCAGACTGGTCTCGATCCATGTGTCCAGTACTTCACATCTCTTGCATTACGTGAAAGTAGCCAGACTCTTGCTGCACAAAGGGTGAGTTTTCCATCTGCAGAACAGAACAGTTCGGGTTCTTTGTTCCTACAGAGCTCAAAGATACAAATCTTTTTCCATATTTTTGATCATTGTAAGAGGAAGAGAAATACAGACACTTTGTGATTGTAGAACATGAGCAAGATCTCTTGTAAATACAGTCTGTCTGCTTGAAAGCTTGTTTATACTTCCCAGCTGTACTAGTTGAAAGGTGTAGTTAAAGATTACATCTTACAAGCCTTCCCATTAAGCAGACGTTTCAACACTCTGGCCAAAACATTCCTTTCCCTTGTAGTGCTCATAAAATGATTTTTCACATTTCATCTTACTGTTGTTTGAATGTTCTTTTACTGATTAGATTATTAAACCTCTCTTAAGTCTCTAGTGAAATGGTAGGTTGTTAGCATACTGTAACTAGTAAACTCTGTTACATCACTTGGAAGTGCCTCTCTGAAATAGATCCCTGTTACCAAACCAGAACTGAAGTAGTCTATGGTCTGTTTGGACGTGGATCTAGGAATTCTTCAACTGTGTCTGTGCAACAACTTACTAAGTGGCTTTAGGAATGTCATTTAAAGCGCGATTATTTTTTTCATGAAAAAACATGAAATTATGTTTCATCCATTCTCTCTTGTTAAATTTATTTTTTGTTGTTTAAAAGTTCTGACTACCTTAATTGTTATATTTTATAAGATGCAAAAACAAAAATGAATGTCATTTTAATAACACCGCTTGTCAATCTTTGTTTAGAGTTTTCAGAGTGCAATAACTCTTTATTTTCTATGACAGAGTTATGTGTGCTATTTTTACACTATCACTCCTTTACTGTTTTCACAGCCAGAGCTCGTGCTACAAAGGGAGCTTTGGTAAGACACCACACTTGGAAGTATTTTGATTTTTATTGAGGTTATGTTGGTCTTTCTGCTGCGTGATTGAGAGACTGGTCTTCTTAGGCTGTGCCACATACTGAAGACCTTTCTTCCTCCTCTTCTAAGTTTTGCAAGTCTAGAGTTACTCTGATTCTTGCTTTTTTATGCTTAAGCAAATGATCTTAAAAGATGACATTCATTAACAAAATGAAAATGCTACATTTTTCCCCTTTATTTTATGTTTTGACGTTAATAGACTAAGGAGACTACACACTGATAATCTAGTTAATATTTCCAATTAAAAATAGTAAATACTTTTATGATGTACTGTTGTGTAATTTGTACATTTTGAAAAGTGCATGCATGCTGTGCACTCTTTAAAGCAATTTCTATAGATCATTACACACTTAACATTCTAGATTATAAATCCTTTTTTTATGTAGCCATTTGAAATGTGTTACTATTTTTACGGTTTCTCATTTCAGGGAGGCTTATGGTGTTTTGGAGGAAATGGACTTCCATATTGTGAGACATTGAGTAAAATCCCTTCAGAGACAGTGGAACTCTTTTGCTTGCAGGCTTTAGTACAGCATTCTAAGGTAATTTGTTTTTAAACTAACTGAAAAGCTACATTTATAGACATTCCTTTCTAATGTGCTCTCATGTGTTGGGAAGGAGTTGCCGTTTCCTTGTCTCCTATCCCTTTTACCTTCTGTAAGAATGTTTAAACAACAGATGGGTGTGAAATGAACATGTTCCTGTAACAAAGTAGGGTTTTTTTTCTCATGGTGAAGTGTATGTAAGTGTTGTTGTTTCTAATTCACTCTTACAAGTTCCCCTGCACTATACTTTATATGTATCTTTCAAGAAGTAAAAGGGCAGCTCTCAGGCTCTAATGCCAGGTTTTCACAAAGCAAAATAGTGTCATGAATTCACTCTAATCAGAAACCAGAGCAGAATGCAAACCTTACCCATACACAAAGGTATTCTTTGGGCAGAATATTGAATGAATTAGCAAGCCGCTAATACAGTGGCCTTCCCAGAACCAGTCTGTTCTTTGCAGACGCAGATGAAGGGAATGGAAGACATTTTGTAACAGTGGTGCTTCTTTCTTCTGTTGCTACATTCTTCTGTGTACACATTTATTCAGAAGCCTAGAACGCTGAAACACAGTGTTGAGAATGCCAAATCCTTGGTGATAGTTGGGATGGATAAAGTGCAATTTCCAAGTATTCTTTTCACATCTTCCATATACATATGAATTCTGAGTTAGTCTAGAATTTGTTATAGTCTAAATTTTCAGTTTAAGCAAGTTGTGACTGTACTCACTCCAAATGCCTATTGAAAGCCACAGACATGAGGATATCAGCAGTTCTGAAGCTACTGTGCCTATTCATCCGGACTAAATTGTTGCCCTTAGGATCAGTAATGATGGCAGCACTCTTGGAATGTAAAAAACCCTTTCATTTTGAAGAGAAGTGACACAGTTCGTCACACACACACAGACACACACTCACACTTTGATCAGAAGGCATGAACTAAAACTCCACTTTATTTGAAAGTCTGACTCCATATATAGTATATCTGCAAAGGCCAGGGATTGGGGGAGAAGGTGGACACCTCTCCCCATCCCGTTGGTCAAGACAACTGTCCATTAGCTGTCCATATCTCTAAGACAAAGAATGTAAAGTACCTTGAAAGCTATAATAACGTTGGCCAGTGTTTACAGACCAGAGCGTGAGAAAGAATCCAAAACATGAAACTCTGAAACAGAAGAGAAGGCTAAAAAAATCAGGGCAACATAGAAGGAATTACAATGATAACATTTTGGGTGATGGACGAGTGGCTCTGGCTGAGATAGTGCTTTAGCAAATGCAGACAGCTGACCTGTTCAGGCTCTCAACTTGAGTTGAAATTTGATCATGCCAAGTGGAGCCCATTTAATCTTCCTCAGACATGAAGAAGGGTAGAGAGGTGGTACTCAGAGATTTTCAAGTTGTCAATTCATAGAATAATGCATTTTGCATATTAGAATATCTATTTCCTCTTCAAATATGGCATAGTAAATTCTAGATTAATAATAATTCCTATGCAACAAGGGCTATGTTACACCTCCTTCTTAAAACTCCCTAATTTATGAATTAACAGCATCTAAAAAACCTTTTGTAGAACATCTATTTATTGTCACTGTATTTACTCTGTAATGCCAGATTTCTTCTCACTGTGATAAAATTGAAGCTAAAGGAGGCCTCCAGCTACTGCAGAGGATTTACCAGCTACGTAAAGATTCAGCAAAGATACAGAGGAACATAATCCGCATTATTGGGAATATGGCTTTGGATGAACGTCTTCACTCATCCATAGTACGTGCAGGTAAAAGGAAAGCTGTCTCAGTGGTAAATTTCTACTCCAAAAGTTTCAGATAAATAAAATAAATAAACAGACAATATTAATATGCTGTTATATAAATCCAGGCTGATGTCTGCCTGTTAAATACAGCGCACATTTTTACACAAAGGAGAGGTAGCAAAGGCACAAGAAAAGATGATGAGGGTGATTAAAATTTTGTAATGGTTGTGATACAGAGAACAAAACTAGACTAAGATACTTAGCATGGGAAAAGCAGCTGAAAGAGAATATGATGGAGATTTATAAAATTCTCTTCACTGGCATAGAGAAGGCAACGAGAGAATGTCATCTGCTGTTTGTTTTAATGCAAGACCAAAAGTTCTGGTACATTAAGTTATAAAGAGACAGAACAAATGAATAGTATTTTCCATGTACTGCATGACCGAAATGAAACTTGCCACAAACATTATGGTAGTTGAAGACTCACAAAGCTTCCAAGAGTGATGAGACAGATTCATGAAAAGAAAAATCCATGAAGTGTGGGCCCGATATTTCTGAGTTTGAGAGATTTTAGCCTGCTAGCAGCTGCTAACTTTTCCCAAGGGAAAAATATCTCAAGAAAGCTTATTTTCAAAACAATCTTAGCAAACAACTGTCCGTGCTCAAAACAATCCTTTCTCCAGGTGGTGTTTCAGTTCTGTTTCTCTAGTTTAACCAATGGGATTAGACAGATGTTGTTCCTATTTACCAATCATGTTAAGTCTGTATTGGAACACCTTATAAAAGGTAGTAAGAATTAGACAATAAAGCCTTCTTTACGTTCTTTGCCTTCTGAAAATTTTGGAGTCCCATCTTTTTTCGTGTCCTACAACGACACATGAAGTTCTACACATGGAAACTAAGCTGACTGCAGAAAATCCAAGGGTATAGACTAGAATCAGAAACACATAATTGTCCTTTTATTGTTCTATTCTTATTTTGTTCTGCAGCCACCATACTGCTCATTTCTGAAGAAAGGCAGTTGGGCTATAAAGACCTTTGTCCTGAGCTCTGGCACCATTCCTAAATTCAAATGATTGTTGAAACCATACATGTAGAAGAAGAGATTGAAACAGGAGAGTCAGCAGCTCCCTGGGACAGAGCTCTTAGTACAAAATGAGTTTAAACAGTGAATCAAACTCCAGAGATGAGCAGTCACATACTGCTAGTCCAGAGTTGATAAAACTTCTCTTTTATTGCTGGATGATGCATAAGAAGAAAGAACCTCTAAGGCTCTTTCTCTTGTAAAAACTGCTGGCACAGGAAGAAGAAGAAAAACAGTAATGCACTGTATAGTAGCTGTCATGAGGTGTCTGGAGGCAGAACACTAACTTTTGATTCTGAACAGGTTTTTTTGACTCTTCATCTTGGCTCATTTAACAGAAATGCAAAACCAGAGACCAGGCTAGTTTTAGTCAGACTATCTTGGCAGTCTTCCATTGTGGTTGGAGAACTGAAAGTAGACTTTAGATAGTATTCTTCTTAAGTACAACTTTCACAGTAGTCAGCATATATTCTGCTCAAAAACATCATTTAAATACATTATTCTTTAAAAAAATTACAGTCCTCGAAGTCCTGGCAGTTTTGTTTGTTTAAGGCAAAACTCAAATGTCTTTTCCTCAGTCTACAGTAAATGATCTTGAATTAGCAGCTTACTGACTATACTAGTAGCAAATAATGTACATGGGTTTGAAACAATACTCATGAAGTAAATTTTGAGGTTTTATTTATGGACTTGACTGTAATGTAACTGTGATTTATAGGCTGCTTTTGCTAGCAGCAGTAAGATTTATCAGGATTTTAAAGCAACGCATGCTATGCATGTAAAAGATATTCCTTTACATTTCTCAGTAGTCTGTGACAATTCCCATCCATGTTTAAGAAAATTTTACACCTTAGGTAGTGTGTCATAAAGTGTTTGTGCGTCGTAGTATATTTGACTTAAAATTTTATTGAGGATTGTATCCAGTTTAATTGTCTTGTGTTTCTAATGTGTAAATAGTATACAAACCTTAGAATAGCAAAGATATTTTAATCATGTAAAGACCTTTTCTTATGCTGGATTTTAAAATAAGAAATTACTGTACTTTCACAGCAAGCATCAATTTTTTACCTGCCAATGCTCCTGTAGGTTGTTTTTTATGCCTCTCTTAATGCTTTAAGCTTCGTTGTCTCCATCTGTCTGGCATTTTACCTGTAAAAAGAGATCTGAGATCTGTTCTTGCTACAGCTGTACTGACCTGCTGATACACTTTTTTTTTCTTCTAAGAAGGAGCTCTCCTTCAGATCATAAGCTGAACAGGAGTAAAATACACCTGAATTTTTGAATTCAGGAGATTCCACTTACCTAGCCTTGACTTTCCTGAGATAAAGAGTAGCTTGAATTTTGACATTACCATTCTTAAGTTTTAACATCTATTTTCAGATGTATAGTTTGATGGTTGCTGTTTCTGAATTCTTTTGTTTAGATGATGTTTCTATCAGTTAACCTGCCACTTCATTTTCTCAATGTAGGTTGGATTTCTGTACTTGCTGAAGTAATGAAATCCCCACACATCATTCAGTCTTCTCATGCATCCAGAGCTTTGGCTAATCTAGACAGGGACGTAGTGAAAGAAAAATATCCAGATGGTGTTTATGTCTTACATCCACAATATCGTAGCAGGTAAAGTAGAAGGAGTCATTGTACGTGCTGTACTTGGAGTTACTTGTTCTACTGTTCTGTTACAAAACTTTGGAAGAGTTGACACCAGAGTGCTGCTGTACTGCTGTTACCTTGCTCCTTCTGTTCTTTGATGGGTCGAAAGGACTGAATTTAGATTCTCAAGTAGAAGAACAGTAGAAGTGGTTGGGGCAGTCCATAGGTGTGGACAGAGTGTTACTGTAATGCATGGAAAATCTGAACACAAAACAGGAAATTATTGACTGCTTTGTGTGGGTTGCAACTGTTAAACCTTTGGACTTTGTCTTGGGATACAGTGCCTTGTAATTATTCTGCTGGCAACAGTACATGTTGGCCTAAGATGCAGTAAATTTTCATCCTCGGTAATAGTGATTGTGTATCTGGGACTGAAGCAGTCTCCAGCATGGGTGTTGCTTAGTAGCAACTATTCCCTGGCTCATTGGTGTTCCTCCAGTTACAGTGAAGATCTAATGTGATGATAAGGCTGCAGCTACCAAGCTGCATGAACAGTAGCTGGCAGGAAAGGTGTTTTTCATTATAGAAAATTATGATTTGCAAGGTAAGTACTTTCCATACCTCATTTTATGTCCTTCCTCTGTGTAGTTCCCTAGCTTTTGTTTTTATCTGAGTATGTTCTTTGAAAAATCATTAAATGTTGCCCATAAGATAAGAAATCACATGTAGTATTTAAAAAAGCATTTTGGCATCCCTTAGGTTAAAAATTCCAATTTGCTAAAAGAGCACATGCCACATATCTCTTAAAATTTTCCTTTGGTTGATCAGCCAGCCTATCAAAGCAGACATCCTTTTCGTTCATGGTCTTTTGGGAGCAGCATTTAAAACCTGGCGACAGCAAGACATTGACCGGCATTTGGATAAAAAGGCCTCAGAAGAGCAAGAGGACTATAGTCAGTGCTGGCCAAAGGTAAAAAGACAGTAACATTTTCACATGTGGTCGCTGTTTTCTCATTCATGCGAGCTGTCTAGAACATCTAAAAGGACACTGTCTGGCAGCTGTCTTTTTTGAATTCAGTTATTAGTAATTTGTTATACAACTGGCAGTTTTCAAGTTCATGATGATAAATTTTTGTTAATGAGTTGTTTGTTGTTCTTGCAAGGAAAAATCTCCACTAATTTTTATGTTCTCAACGTCATTCACATGCTAGTGAAAGAGGAGGCAATGGCTGCTTTCCTTATGCTCTCTTCTTTTGGGCTCTTTTTTAAACGTAATATTATTGCTGAGGAAAAAGTCTATAGAATAGCATTTTAAATTAAGTTCCCTTTCTTACCTGGGTGTCTGAGTAACTTTGTGCAGATTGCTATTTAAGTATTGTTGGTGAATAAGTAATTACTGCTCCAAGCAAATTCACACTGGTATAGCCATTAAAGTATCTCTGTGAAACTTGAACTGATCAATCCTGTTGGTAATCTTAGTAACTCTTGTTTCACCCAGGAGAGGGAGCCAGGAATGCACGAGTTAGAGATGAATCTTCATTCTTTGCCTGCTTTGTGGCTCAGGAACAATCTAGAGTTCACCAGCATGTAATAGAAGAATGATAATCCAGGTGTAAAGTGTATTTGGGGAGTAAATGAAGAGCAAGTCTTGCTTGATGTTGTCCCCATAGTAACATCTTTTCTCCATTGCTTTCCAGAGTTTAAGTACCTCAATTATAAGCTCCTTTGGTTTTGCTTTTCTTTTATTTAGACATGGCTTGCTTCAGACTGTCCTTCCCTTAGAATCATATCTGTGGAGTATGACACCCATTTGAGTGACTGGAAAGCAAAATGTCCTGTTGAGGCTCACAGGTAACAAATGCAGGATCTACAGTTTGGAGCGGGGGGAAGGACATAGACCTGTAAAGCTGATCCTTGGGATCACCTAGTGTGAAAGAGTCAATTTAACTTTTCCCGTTGCTTTGAAAAATCAAATTAGGAAAAGTATTAAGTGTAGTCATGGTACACTTAAGTTTTTAGCCTCGTGGCTAGCTATGTGTGGCGATTTCCTGAATTCTTACAGTCTGTTCTGCTTCATGTTAAGGGAGACACTAAATTATGCTATTAGTTGATGAAAATACAACGCCAACTTTATATCTTAAGGGGAGTATTTTTTAAAGTGACACAATAATGCTTCATAAGCACAGCAAAAAAAATCACTGTACTGTGACTTTATATTTCTGATAGAATGAAGCATATATTTTCATAGAATCATTTAGGTTAGAAAAGACCGTTCAGATGTTCAAGTACAGCCACTAACCCAGCCCTGCCAAGGCCACCATAAAATGATGTTCCTAGGTGCCACTTCTACATGCCTTCTAAAACAAGGAATGGGGACTCAACCACTTCCTGGGAAGCCTGTTTCAGAGCTTCACAGCCCTTTTGATTAAGAAATTTTTCCTAATTTCCAACCTAAACCTTCCTTGGCACAATGTAAGACTGTTATCTCTCATCCTGTCACTGATTCCCTGGGAGAGGAGGCCAACCCCCACCCAGCTACACCCTCCTTTCAGGTGGTTGTGGAGTGGTGAGGTCTTCCCTGGGCCTCCTTTTCTCAAGGCTTAACAATCCCAGCTCCCTCAGCCACTTCTCATAGAACTTGTGCTCCAGACCCTTCACTGGCTCCATCACCCTTCTCTGGAGCTGATGTAGAGCCTCAATGTCTTTGTGGCAGTGAGGGGCCCAAAACTGAACACAGGACTCAAGGTGCTGCCTCACCAACCCCTTCCCTAGTCCTGCTGGCCATGCTGTTTCTGGTACAAAGATACTTTTATTCAAAAAATCTTACTTGGATGATAAAATACAGTAACTGCATCTGATTCAATCAGAGTGTAATTGCCCTTGCCAGAAGAATGGTGTTTTTACTGACCTTGAACGGGGTAGGTCAGAGGAAGATGCTACCACCAAACATGTTGAAAAATAAAAACACTTTGAGCTTGTAAAGGTTTTATTGTCTTGAATAGAATTTGTTGATTAATTCAGTGATTTTTACATCAGAATCCTTCAAACATTTATGCAGTTATTTAAGCGTGTAACTAGTACTATAAAGTCAACTTGTGTACTGCAGCAGAGGCATGTGCATGGCTGCTTATAGGGTAAGAGTTTGAAAATTAATAATGTTTTTTGTACAGATGAGAAAAAAAAATTCAACATATGTATAATAGACTAGGAGCTTGGTACTTGTTCATTCCCTCCTCTCTCTGACTATACAAAAGATCAATTATCACATTAAAGAAAACATGTAAGCAGGGAGAAAATGAGGCATACATGACTGTTAATGTGCCTATTTGAAATTAGGCTGAGAAATGACAGTAAGAATCATGTAGGTGGTTACCTATGCAGGTCCATGGAAGACTGGAATTGGCTTTAAGTAGCACCAGGGGAGGTTTAGATTGGGTCCTAGAAAGAAATTCTTCACTAAAAGCATTGTCAAGCCCTGGAAGAGGTTGCCCAGGGAAGTGGTTGAGTCCTGATCCCTGGAGATAATATAAAGACAGGCAGATAAGGCTTTTAGGGATGTGGGTTTGTGGTGGACTTGGCTGACCACCTTGGGCTAACAGTTGGACTCAATGGTCTTACAGGTCTTTTTAGCACAAATAATTCTATGATTCTAGAAGAGACTCTAGAAGAAGAGTTTTCTTGTGTCTGTATAGAGTAAGTATGTTAAAAGAAATAAACATATATTCATTTTTTTTTCCTAAGATAACGTCTTTTTCATTACAAAATGGAAAATTATATCACCTGCTATTTATGGTGACCCAACCAAAGTAGTTGATAATTTTGTAGTTTTATGTGGTTAATAATAAATGAAAGATATTGAAGATATTTTTAACTAGCAGGAACAATGAGGTCGCAGTAGAAAAACAACCTTAGGTTTGCTCTTAAATGTGCAGTCTCATTCACTGTTTCAAAAGTGAATTTTTATGTCTCTCTGCTAGCCTAGAGCGTACTGTTCAACTGAGAAGACACATTTGATTATTCTTTTCATATGTGTTATAAAGCAATTTCTAGTGAGAACGCTGAGACCATTGGAGATGAAGTGAATTATTTTGCACAGTGGTTGCCCCCATATCCTGATGTTTTCATTACCCAAGGGCCTTCTGTGTTTGATTCTTGTTACACTGCAAGGAGTAGTGTAAAGTGCAAATGTTGCACTTTCAAGCTTGGATTGGGCATTGGCATTGCTTTTGTTTTGGTTCTACCACAGATTCATTTTCAAACTTTAATGTGTAGCTTATCCTTTCCAGAGCTCAGTCTTCTCATTTGTAAAATGGAGATTATTGTGCTTTCATACTTTTCCAGTACAAAGCGTTTAGAGATTATGAAGTGTAACTGACATTATTTGTGATTTTTTTAATGTATCAGTTGATCATGCACTTAGTTTTTAAATTTCTGTATGTTGCTCCACATTTTGAGCATTATTTAGCAAAGTATATCAGATTTGTTCATGTTGCAGGGTGTAAAGTTCATTATTGATTGATGTTGCTTTCATAGAATAAAAACTTTTGCTACAATGTTTAAATGAAACTATTTAAAACTTCATAAAACAATTTGTCAAGGAAACAGAAATGTTTGCTGAGCAAAATTAAAATAAAACTTTCTAGCAAGAGCAAGAAAGTGAATTTAATCCAATTCCCATAGTCCTTGTGAAGCCATCCTTACAAAAGTTCTTGGCCTTTTTCAGTGTAAAAACAATAATTAAATAATTAGTATTTGTTTACCTAATTCACTTTCATAAATGTGCAGCACTAAAATTCATTGTATTTAACATTGCCTTTTAACATGTCATGCTCCATTATCCCTCGATTTGTTTTTTCTTTGCAGGAAGTCTATTGCTTTCAGGAGCAGTGAGCTGCTTGACAAGCTCAAAGCTGCTGGGATTGGAGACAGACCTCTGGTGTGGGTATCCCATAGCATGGGTGGTAAGCATGTTGTCTGTTTGATATAAAGCATTTATTTGCATTGAAGATTTCAGAATAAGCCAATTAACCAAATTCAGGTAGAAATGCAATTATTCAGAATAGTTTATTTAAAAAATTGGCAAAGACCTAAAAATGAGAAATGGATTTCTACTTTCTTAATGCATTATTTTTAATAGCGTATACACTTTGAAAATATTTTTATTCCTGTCTGTTTTTACTGTGTTGATTTAAAAACTTAAATGAGTTGAAATTCATGTAAATAGAAATCCAGGGGCAAAATTTTCTCCATGATCAGATATATAGTAAATGTTATTAGCAACACATAAAGCAAATCAAAATTGGATTTGCATCATTCATTGACATTTTATATTGATGACTCTTCAGGCGTGGTTTGGATTTTTTTCAAGTTAGTCTTACGTATTTGACAATCTAAGAACTAATCAACCAAGGCAAGAATATGGTTAGCTGTTTCATGGTTAATATAGCATGATCATTATTTCCCAGTGATTTAAATCCCTACATTAATTCAGCTTCTGTTGACAGGTCTTCTAGTCAAAAGGATGCTGGTGGATGCTTCCAAGAATCCAGAAATGGATAAAATTGTAAACAATACCAGAGGAATCATATTTTATAGCGTACCTCACCATGGTTCCCAGCTGGCAGAATATTCTATAAATGCCAGATATCTTCTCTTCCCATCTGTGGAGGTTAAAGAGCTCAGCAAGGGTATGTTCACTTTGCTACCATCTAGCAACAGGAGCTCTGCTAATCTGTTCTTGGTTTTTTCAGCATGCTGTCAGAAAAAGCAGGGTAAAAACAACAAATCTCCTTTTTACATTTTGGGTTTTGTGTTGAATTATTGCAAGTAATTCTGAGTAGCTGTTTGATTGCAGAAGTGAGGGGAAAAGGGGGAGTCAGAACAATTTTTTGCATATGCTAGTTGGAAAAAGGGATTACAAACAAAATGCTACTCCTTTTACTGTCATAGTAATAAAAACATCTCTAGCAATGTAGTCTTGCCAGAAAAATGCTATAATCTTATAACACTGCAAAAATTATGTTGCTCTTTCTCAGATTCTCCTGCTCTTAAAGAGCTGAATGATGACTTCTTGTCTTTTGCCAAAGGCAAGAAATTTTCAGTGCTGAGTTTTGCAGAAACCCTACCAACGCACATAGGCAGCATGCTAAAACTACACGTTGTACCTGTGGAGTCAGCAGGTAAGTGAGAAATAGTAATTTCATTTGTTTATTTTGGTAAATATTGATGTAAACATCAGTAGTGAGAAAGGGTTATAAATATTACGGTAAAACAAAAGTAGAAAAATAGGTTTATTTCAGTGTGGGGGTTTTTGTTTAAACTTTTGACTGAGCCTCCCTCCTGAGATCAGAAGCAGCTACCTTTAGATCTTAGAAGAGCAGTTGTTTGTTTTGATTTTTCTAAATGAGAGTAACGTTTGTTTAAAAAAACAGGGTAGACACTGGTCTAATGTTGGAGTCCTTTCCTTTGGAATTATGACTAGTTGTGGTTTAGCTTTGTATAGGTAGGCTGCATAGTGTTTCAGATGCTTCTGCAAATTCCAGCTATTTTCTCCTTTAAAAACCTACAAAAGAAAATTAATAAACTGCTAATGGAAGGAAAAAGTCACAAAGCTGGTTTTCAGTGTTAAGAATCCTTTACCTTCCACATCTCATGAACTCCAGCAACAGTTTGCCTCCTGAAGAGTTCCCTCATTCTTTTTGCCTTTTGTAGGAGAAGGGGAAACCAGACATTTTTTTCCCTAGCTTTTTTTTTATGGGTGTTCAACTTAGAAAACAGTTTTAAGTCTTATATTTTCAGTCTTTCCTTTGCACTGCCTAAGGTATCTGTAAAGCCAGCAACCATTGCTTTGTTAGGTTTTAGATCAGGCTTTCCACCAGCAAAATCCAGTAGCTTGAGTGCGAGGTCAGATACTCTGACAAAGGTGGACTGTTGTTTTTCTGAGTCATAATTTAGCAGTATTTTTACAGTGTGTACTCTTGAGCAGCAGTGTTTTGCAAAAATGTTGCTGATGCAATTTTATTGGCAAGGACTGAAAAACTGGACCTTTTTTGTTGTTATTATTTAGCAACAAAGGGTTAAAGAGGGCTGAATAACAGCCCAGATGAGCACTGTGCACTTGTAGCACGTAGCTAATTTTGTAGCATGTCTCTCCTCTTCTAGGAATGACTCCTAGTGCAGCACATGAGTGCTCTTGAAAACCTTTAGAGGGCACGTGGCAGTTCAGTAGCAGGCCGCTCACTCTGTTCAAAACACAGGCTGACAAGCAGGAAGCTCCCTGTTCCTTGCATGTCTGCTTTGGCACGCGAAAGCAGAGCTTCATCCTGCTCTAGTGTCATTTTACATGGTTAGAGATACAGAAATCAAAGCAAAGTGGAGGATTTCTCTAGATGATGAGTGAATAGACAATAAACTGGAATGTGGCAGTCACAGCATCCTAACTGGAAAGTTAGTAGTGACGGCTGTCAAGAAAGAATAAATGCTGTAGTGTGCCCAAAATCAGTAGCTGAAAATGGAATATTTGTATTCTACAACTAAGCAATCTAAATATTTCATTTACCTGGAAATGTGCATAGTGATTTGCAGCATATTTCAGGTTCATTCTAGGCCAAATTTTAATGTCCATGTCTAAGTATTTGTGTAAGGAATATGGACAATTAGTGGTGAACAGATTCAAGGTACCATGCATTAAACTGCATCCCTGATCATACCAACCTGTCAGGACTGTGCTATCAGTAAATGAAGTTTTGTTTCAGCAAAGTTGTCTGTATGGAGAAATGTACATTTGTGTATTTCAGACAAAGACAGCAGAACTCTGACCTAATGGTGTAGTATGCTGAGTGTGGGGTTTGTGGCAACACAGAGCTCTATCAGGCCATAACTGTGTGTACTGATGCTTTTAGCACATGAAAAAATAATGATGAACATAGAGTTTTATTGAAGATAGGAGAAGTTGCTTTTGAGAGAGAAGTTGCTAATGCAAGATGTTCTTTTCAGACTAGGTCATCTTATGAACTCTGGTAGTTTTCTCCTTTTTCTTTTTTTTTTCTTTCCCTTTCCCAGACATAGGAATTGGAGACCTTATTCCGGTGGATGTTAATCATCTAAATATTTGTAAGCCAAAGAAGAAGGATGCTTTCCTCTATCAACGTACACTGAAGTTCATTCAAGATGTTTTAGCCCAAGAACTGTGAGACTGAGGTTTTGCCATCCTTTCCTGCTTGTGTCCTGTGTTTAGTGTAACACAGAAACTTTCAACATTTGTTAGGGGATCTGCAGAATGTTAAGGGTGCTGTGTCAATAGTATTTGCTGCTGAATAATTTCCTGTACATCTTGAACTTTGGACGCCTGTCCAGTTTATTTCTCAAAATACATTCAAAACAAATACAAACTTGGCAAAAAGAAAGTGCGTGCCCAGGGTATCTTCTTTTAGCCAAAAAAACCCCTCAAGCTTGCTTTGAAAGCAGGTAAATATACACCTGGGATAAAGTCTTACAGAGAGGGTTAGAAACAATTAAATTAGGTGGTTATTCGTTGTGTCAAAGGGGAGAAGCAGCATGTGGCTACTGCAAAGTTTTGGTTTACTGTCCATGTTAGGGTAGCCTGACTGGAGCCTGAAAAAATAGTATTCAAGTGAATGAAGGTGGCATTTTGGTCTAGTGGCCCAATTCTAGGAGGCTGGGTCATTTGCCTTTTCATTTAATGGATCACCCAGATTGGTCAGCAGACACAGCATCTGTTTTTCTGCATGAGAAAGAGTCAGGTTGGTAGCTTGCCTTGCTTAGAAAATTGTTGCTGTTTTAGTCTGTTTGTATTAATGAAAATGAAAGAGAAGAACTATTCATCTTCTTGCACGTTTCTCTCCTAATCTTAGCAACTTGTGCGATTGCTTTCCTGAGGACAGTATGTATCTGGTCAGACAGGGCAGTTCTGTGCTTGTTCACACTGAGGATGTGTTTGATGGGCTCAGCTCTTCTGCTTTGCTCTTGGGACACACCAAGAAGTTGGTACATTCAAATCCCTGGCTCCTGTTACTTATACAGAAACTTTTCTGTAGCTGATTTAAAGAAGAGCATTGAAAATGTGCAGGTGGAGCACAACCAATGTAGGCCCTGACAAGAAAGCTAATGCTTGGAGTTTGGAGCTGAGGTAGAAAAGTAAATCAAGAAAAAAAAATCAGGTGACTGTAAGGCCTCACTGGAAATTACCAAAAATGTTTTGGTTTCTTGGGGCGCAAAAATATCTGTTGATGTAGATACAAACAGTCTTATTTATGTTTAGGATACCCTAACAGTACTGATGAGAAATCAGTATTTTCAGGCAGATAAAAAAATGGGGGTGCACAGTCACTTTTTTGAAGTCGTAGTTTGCACTGTGGTTAAAAGCAGCTTCATGTTATTGTGGTCTCTTTACTTCCTTTCTTTACGCCTGCATCCCTCTCTGAAAACAAACATGGGCTGTGTAAGGCTGTACTGCCTTTGCTGACCATTTGTTAAATAAGGTCTGTATTGATGAGAGGCTTGAGGTGTCTCCTGTGAGATGGATCCAGTATTATTGCCCTTCAAATGATGGCTGTGAAAGCTGCCAAGGAGGTGGGATGCACCTTGCAGTTCTGCATGGGCTTGGTCCCATGCACACTGCAGTCCTGCCAGGTCCTGAGAGCGGCCCAAGAGGACACTGCAGCTCAAAATACACTTCTGCAAATTGAGGGAGTTGCAAAGTAAAATTCACAAGAGCAGTACAGAGACTGAACAGTGCTACACTGGCAGAAAGAGCATTTCCCCCCCTAACTGAGATGTAGGTAGGAACACTGCATGGCAGTATTTTTATAGAAAATGTAACAGAAATTTCCTAATTTCTAAAGAGCTTTATATTTTTTACACTATGGTTTAGACTTCAGAGTGTAAATATATTAGTACACTTTGTATTCACAGAGTAGATTATGTGGAATTCCTGGTGAATAGACAAGACTTCTAATAATTGAATGCTTGTTTCATGTGACAATTCTATTGGTTTTAATAGACTTCTTTGGCTTACACAGATTCCGATCAATGACATTAAACATTAATCTTAGTAAATGCATCTGTGTTTTGTAACTGGAATTCTTAAGGCAATGTTCTCATTTTTGTAACTGTATTTATATATGTGTAACTTCTAAAACTAATATTTGCTGGTGGGGTTGTAGGTTTTGGGGATTTGGGGTTTATTTTTTTGGAATATAGTAATAAAATGTGATTTAAAAATGTCTTGAATATGTCACAAAGTGTATTAAAGGTTAATGATCTGCCAGCTGAATACTCTGGACCATGTTCATTTTTGTTAAAGACCTGTATTATTTTTTAGTGATTATCTTATGCTGGGAGAATGTAACATTACCCTTCACTAGGTGAGAGGCACAGTGCTGGGGGGCAGCTGGTCAGGCATGTTTTGCCAAACTGAGCAATTTGTCAGTTGTGCTTTTGGACTTTGCAGGAATGTCTTCTAAAGCACACAGAGACATTAGTTTGAGGGCCAGCAGGTCTGTGGCGTAGCATTCATGTCTGCTTCCCATCAGGAATTGGATGCTTTTATGCCTCCTGGTGTCACATTAATTGAGAGTAGTGTCTTTCTGTAAATTCTCTGGTCTTAAACTATTCTTTTAATCCCACACACTGGCTCAGCTGCAGGTGTGGCAGGCAGGTTGTGTGTGAGCTGTCTGAGGAGATGATGTTTCATCTGCATTGTGGCATCCACGAGTAAAATAGTGTGAAGGGAGGGCTAAAAGGGATTGGTCAGTCCTCTTGTCCTTGTTGGTCCAGAGTCTGGTGGTAACTGTGTTGGTGTTTCTAGCAGCAACAGCCACCAAGTATTCAATTGCTGTGATTACAGTGCTGTGAACTGGCTTTTGCTGTGATTTGTGCTTCCTGGTGCCAGCCAGAGCAGCTTGGCTAGAAATGAGGAATTTTCCATCTGGTGAAAATCGCAATTCTGGATGAAAAGGGAAAAGCAGAAATGTTGTTTCGTCAGAGTGAAAACTCTAATAACCCATGTTTTGGTTCTCTTTGTTTGTTTCAGTGGTAATCCCCCTAAAAAAGCTAAATCAGGCAGTTGCTCTACCAAGGTGAACCATTTATCCACCCCAAACATGAATGCAGTAGAGCAACCAGGGTGCCTACTGCAACCTGAAGCTGCAATACTGCAGGCCCTGGGCAAGCCCACGTGGTGACTTGGAAAGCCTCTCATATTAAAGAAGCAGACACTTGTACTTGTGTCATGGGATAACCACTCCCTACAAGCCATTCTATGTCCCTGAAGACTGACAGCTGTCCCTGAGGACACTGATTTCCATCAATTATGTCCCAGTGAGGATGGGCAGCAGAGCTGAGAACAAAGCTGTGCTGTGGGTTCCCTGGTTAAGGACATCAGGTAATAAGGGTTCAGGTTACTTGGCCTCTTTTCACATGGTGAGGCCTGGCTTAATCCCAAAGGAGAAAGAAAGAATCACTGCCTCCTGCAGTCTGAGTTTTCTGTAGTGATTTCCCAAACATGGTGCAAGTCTGGCGCTGCTTTGCTTCCTCTGACCATTGAAACTAGAACCAGGTCACAAGCAAGTCACAAGCTCCTGCTTCTGAGAAAACACTTGGCTGGGACCTTGGGCACCGGTGTGGAAGGTAATTTATTGAGACAGGAGATTCCTCATTCTGTGCTGTAACCTTTTCAGCTGGACTGTCTGTCCCCTTCCCTTGATTTGCTGCGACTGAGCAGTATCTGCTGTCACTGATAGCATAAACCAGCGAACTGCTGGGATTCATCCTTCAGTGGGCAGCTTGCCACAGACACAGACATAAGATAGAACGCTAAAGGCCACATCCGTCTCTTATTCAAGGAGAGTAATAAAGCAGATTTTATTTGACTTGTATAAATCCAGTTTAATTGGCTTTCCTGCTAACACTTTCATTAACATGTAAATTAGGCTGTCCTAGAGCTGTTAATTATCTTTGCAGAAAATGTTGGATGTGGTCATATACCGTACTCTTTCTTTTTTACTGCTAATGTTTTATACTGAGATGTGCTCATAAATATTCACTGTATTTTCTTTTAAGAGGAGGACTAAGAGGCAAAGGCTTTGTGTCATCTTGTAGAGAAATGAGTATCTTATATTATTCACCAGCCTGCAACCACGTTAAACTGGCACACGAGAAGCTTAGCACTGGGCTTTATGGGCTTGGCCTTTGAAGGTTCTGGGGATTTTTTTAAAGTGTCCAGCAAATGAGAGAGCAGAGGAGAATGACAGGTGCTCAGAGGCAGCATCCTCTCTTACAGGATGTCTTGTGTTCAAAATTTGGCAGTGGCAGAGAAACAGGTAGGCATTGTGAAGCAGAAAATGGCTGAATTTCCAGTGTTCAGGAAGCTCATAAAAAGTCAATCAATTTTCCTATGGAAAAAGTTAAAAACCCTTAACTTTTTAAATACATCTTAAAAATTTTTTTGAAAATTAGTTGTTTTTTCAGCTTCACCACCTGCTTCTCCTTCCTTTAATAATGAAATATCTTGATGCTTCTCTTAACAAGCTACCATGACGAGTTGCAATCTGGTTATTAACTGCTTGCTTTGCCCAAGTGGCATCTCTCGTGCGCAGTTCTACCCCACAGGCAAGGCAAAAAGGACCAGCTCGTTCCTCATCTGCACTGTGGAAATAGAAGACTGACATGGCATTCATTGGCTTACGAAGACACAGAGTGGGAGCAGGGACACAACTACTGAATTGCTGAACTGTCTTTAGCATAAGACATGCCTAAGCCAACACCTGTGGCATCAGCTGGGCTCAGCCATTGCCGTGTTTCCTCAGGATCTGCACAGACAGTGCACAAGCAGCCTGTGGCATTTCTTTGCAGTGAAACAGCATGTGGAAACCTACAGTCCATTTTCAAAGTATGCTGTTGGACATGGGCTTGGGAACAAAAACCAGGGTGAGTTTTGGAAACTTGCAGCAGAGCAATACCAGTATTACTGCTGTTGTTACACTGGTGTACATTCCCCCTTTGGATGTTTGTTCCAGAATAACTGTGGCAGCCTAACTCATCAAAGTAAGGATGCTTTATTTCAAACAACAGAAATTGATTAAAATGTACATTTCACAGGAGAATGTTTTCCTTAGTGTCTTTTTTTCCATACATCCGTACATGTTCTTACATATGATTTGTACCTGAAATGAAATAAAACATCTTGAGATGGATTAATAAAAAGAAATAACTTAGAATAAGGAAGTTTTCAAATGAACTGTAGGTAATGTTAGGTTGTATGTACTCTATATACTTCCCTCCAGGGGCCGTATCTTTAAATGTGAAAATGAAATGTAGCATGGACAGATGATCTATTTTATTAAATAAAAAAAGATTTCTTTCTTATTTTGCATCATAATTAGGATTTCTTTTGGAACACTAAGGGGGCAAAATTTTACAACTCTAAATCAGTATTTGTTTTCATTAGGGTATTTTTTTTTTGTTCTAAGACGAGCAGTTTGCTGAACCCTTCTGCCACTGCACTGCTGTCTTCATCATCACTAAAGGTAACCCAGTGACTGAAATCTTTCAGATTGGGATGATTTACATTTTCTGAAGTGTGTGCTGGAGAAGTAGCTGATGGTGCCTGTATGGAAAGAGGGAAGGAAGAATGCATGTCCAGGTCCAGAAGATTGGTGTTCTCTGGAAGGGAGCTGGTATCCAGCCGTTGTGGATACTGGCCTGCTGGTGCAGAAGGGCCCTGGAGTGTCGCCATCAGTTCTGCGGCACTTGGTGCCAAGAGCTGAGTTGTGCTGTTTTCTGGGCCAGCAGAGCCTATGGGACCCGAGTGAGCAGGGCCGTGAGTCTGGGGGCAGGACCCAGGGTTGTTGTTGTTGGAGTTGAACAGTGACCCACTGAAAAGGGAGCTGTCACTGCTCTGGAGAACTTGGAGATGAAAAGCTGCAGGAGCCGACTTCTTTCTTCGTGGTGGCACTTTTGGGGCAAAGGGAGCATTCTGGGAAGGCAGTACAATGGCCTCAGCTGTGCTTGCTGACAGGGGCTGCCTTTCACTGCTCCCCCTGCTCTCCTGAGGCTTCCCAGCTTGTGTTCTGGGTTTAGGGACTGGAGTGATCTTGGTTGGACTAAGAACAGCTCCAGCTTCTAGATAGGGCTCTAACAAGCCAAAAGGAGACTGTGCTGTTTGTTGGTCAGATTGCTCTTCTGGTGACATGGCCTGAGGAGGAAATGGAAGAAGAAATGTGAGAACAAAAAGAGATCTTAACCTCTGAGTCACTAGTGGTGCAAGTCTAATTGACAGCATTATTAAGAAAAGCTGACAGTCCTGGAAGAAAAAAAAAAGCAGTACAAAGAGGAGGCTTGACAGCACCGTTCTCCACTGTACCTGCTGGGCTCTGGGCTCATGCACTGTGCCTTGCACTCTCCTTCAGAGAGCTAGTGAAGCCTGTTCACCCACAGCTCTTTATGACTACCTCCCTTTTCAGGTTAGGATTTTGCCCTGGGCCAAATTAACACAGTTCTGAGGGGTTATTTATTTGTTACATCTCTCTGCTGACTAATACTGCTTAAGCAAGATTGCATGGGGGGGACATGCCTTCAAGTGTAGCTTACTTAGATAGATAAGGTTGAAGGAGAACTGGCTTAAGCTAACCCAATAACTGCATTAAGAGCTCTGTCCTGTCTCGCTGATGCTGGCAACTGAAGATATAATAAGCTCTCAAAGTCCAGTCTAGCATACATCCACCATTTAAAGGTATATAAAAAACAAGCCCGGCTCAGTCTCGGAGGGCAAGGACTACTTCAGATTTCTCACGCTCTGTGTGATTGAATGAAAGTATTTAAAGTCTTTATTACTCTTGCATAGTGTTAAAAGATAATGTACAGGCTTTTTCATGCAGGCAAAATATTTAGTCAGTATCTCCTGCTGGACATATCCCTTGCCACTTCTTCCTATGTGCTGTTAAGTTGCCTGTGTTTGACTGTGGTAGAGGGCGATTGGGTAGAGGTTTTCAAGTACACAGCTCCCATCTGACCTCCCTCAGATGGAGGAAGGAGTGGAATTCCAGGGCAGAGTCAAACTAAAATAGATCTACTCCTGCAGAAGCTCTCATATAACTAGTGCCAAAACAGCAATCCTTCTCAGTACCTTTCAAGAGTGACCAGGGAATGGAGACAACTTAAACAAAACAAACTGACCACTCCTTGGCATAGATTGTGCTGTCTGGGTTGGGTTTTTTGGTGAATCTGCTAAGCAAAGATAGCACAAAGTCCATTATAGAGAAGGGGTGAATGCCTTTACCAAAGGAAGGTAAGACAGGAGCCCTAACGATTTAGAAGAGAGCTTCCTTGGCAGAGATTCTGTCAATGTAAGAATATAAAAGGTTATATTATATCAAATTACTTTGCAAATTAGATAATCATTTTAGCAGCTCTAGAGGTGAACTATTGTCTCCATTGTGTAGAGACCTGACATAGATTAAAACCTGAACACCTACAGCTTTGTATTTTTGAGAGCATGAACTCTTGAGTAGACTTCAGAATTCAAACTGAAAGGCTGAATCCCATTACAAGGTGTGCAAGAAAAGCAAGAAAGGACACAGGACACAGAGCTGATGAAGAAGTTGCCTCAAATCTTTACAGAGGAGACCACTCATGTTCAAAAGTAGACATTGAAAAGAACAAATTGAAAGAACAAATTAAATCCTGACAAGGTTTAGACAAACCAGAAGAAAAACAAGAGAATGGACTGACAAATAGAAAAGCTGAGTATGGCTCTCTTTTCCATCTTTTTTGCATTTTTATGCCTTGGTGACTGTATTACACAAAATGATTCCAGCACCTGCTGACATGACAGGACTTCCTGCAAAAAACAACCAGCCCACCCCTCTGTCATTTTCACTGTGTAATGGAAGCTGGATGCATTTTGCTGCAACTCCCTTACATTTTCCACCTTGACTCCGGTCCTTTGCAGGGGCACTGGCTTCTTTGGAGTTGGAACTTTGGGTGGTGGACGATGAGGCACAGGTACTGATCCTGCCTGCGACCCTTGAGATGAAGCTGACTTAGTGATGCTGGGAGGAGCCTCAGGTTTGGAGGAAGTTTGATTTCTGGTTGGAACAGGCTTTACTGCATCTTCCTGTACCCCTGGAAAGCAAAACCAAATATGGCATCTCAGCCTGATCAGATCATAGATTCAATATCATTTCTTTCACAACCACGTTTCCCAAAATGTTCATGCCTACAGGGCCAACTCAGGCCAAGAAGGTAGGTTTTGGAACTAAGCATGGACCTTTGCAGTCCTGTAACATCTGTAAGAAGCTGTTAGGATAAAGCTTCCCTGCCTGAAATGATTTCATACCACTGGCTGGGGGTTCAGGAGTACTGGGCTCAAGCTCTGAGCATTGTTTTGCCATTATCTCGAAAACCAAGTTAACAATACCAAGTGCATCTTGTAGAGTACTTTGGAAAGAACTGTAAATGCCAACTGGTGGTACAGTACAAGGGACTGGAAGCTGACCAGATTAGTTTTCTTACCCACACCAAGTGAATGTGAATTTCCAAATCAGTGGAGAGTTAATCTGATTTCAAAAGCACATGAGCAGCACTGAGGAACAAACAGCAAGATGCCTTTATGGTATTTCTAAATAAATGGGATTTTTTCAGACTGTATTCATTCTACGTATAATAGAAAAGGGATGGTTTTCTCCTAGTCTGAGAGCCTTCAAAACTCAGGTAGTCATTTTCATTCATACAGCATCAGCAGAAAGACTCCATGCAACCCCGGGGGCTACATTCACAGTACCTAAGCTAGTTTTGTGGTCTAACTTGCCCTTGCAAGAAGCTCTCTTCTCCAGGGACTACACAGAGAGCCTAAACACAGCCTTTTAGCTTAGCTATTCAAGCTGAAGTAGTGCAAGCTTTTATCTAGGTTACAGCAGTACTTGCTGTCCAAATGTGAACAGAATCCAGGTTATTTCTCCTAGAGCTGCATTTGCTCTGTAGTTCTGCTTGGAATAGTGAGCATTCAGTAAATAGAGCAGCAAATATCCTTTATGCAACTCTGAGCTAACACAGGCACCATCAGTTTAGTAAAATCCCATTTTTATATTTTAATTTTTCTGACCAAATCTGGGCGTAAATAACCCAAGGTTCTCCTAGTAGCAGGTTCTACAACAAAATATAAAATTTTATTCATCTTGAAAAAAAAGGTTAATATTATCAGAACTGGCAGAGAACACCACATACAATTTGCAAGAACGCGTTCAGGTGAAATTCTGAATAGGAATCTGTGCATCTGGGGTGAGATGAATACACCTACAGTTTTCTTTATTTAAAGATTTTTAGAAGCCAGTTAGAAAGCTGTGCTTACCTCCTTTGGCCTCCATAAGGCATCTGATGGCTTCTTCTGCTTCCTCAGCTGTGGTGGTTTTGATCTGCTTGACGTTGTAAGGTTTGCTTATTCCAGTCCGGACTTTGGGCTTTAAAAAAACATAGGAGAACAAGACATCTCGAGAGAACCGTTTTTTCTTGTACACTTCTAATTTTACAGCTAAGCTCATACACCTGTAAAATTCTGTTCTTGCAAGTGGCTATTCAGTGATCCAAAAATACTAAAGAAATAGGAATCTTTTGGCAAACTGTACATGTTAGCTGCCAGCTCACAGAAGGCCAGTGCCTGAGTGCCACAGCTAGTCCCTTAGCCATCCCTTGTTCAATGCATTAGGGTCCTCATCCAGCAAGGGAGGAGTGGGGAGGCATTTCCACATTCAGGTCTTGGTCTCCTCAGGGTACTAACAGCCTTGCTGGCAGTGGTCAAGACTTTTCCTGCATTCTGGGCGTTAGCATGGCCCACCAAAACAGAGGTGAGAAAAGAATTAAACCATATGATGATGGTGTTAAAAATTCGAGTTAGCATCTGTCAGAAAGCAGCAACAATGCTCTGGTCTTACTCCATTCATTCTCTCTCTCCCCCTCTTTAGCCTTCCTAACTCCTGTTAATTTATTAACATTTTTCTGCTGCCTAACGGGACCTACAGTTTAGTATTACAGTACAAGAAGTTATCTTGGCATTTTCGGCTCAGACATGTGATGGACTTCCTTCCTTGTATGACAGGTGCATCCTGCATGTGATTCTCAGTGTGGATGGGAGGGGTCAAAACAATGCCAAGGGGCCATGCCGAGCAGCAGGACTCACTGGCTGCTGAGGGGCTCCGGGAAGCAGCTTTGCTGTTGCCAGGATGGAGCAGGTGGAATGGCTTCCTGGAGAGAGGGAGCCATCTGAGGGGGACTTCTTGACTGATGTTCCGGCTGGAAGAGGAATAAAAAATGACTTTTTACATGCAAGAGCTGGTACAAAATTTTATCAGCAATGGAGCAAAACCAATCCTCAAAATCTTGAACTGTTTCAGGAAGCAGTTTTGTAGTTAGTCTTTCTTTCATTTAATTAATTAGATAACCTCAGCTGAGCATAAACAATGTCTTCTAGGCACAGAAATACAGATACCAGTGTTGGCACTTCTGTGCAACAGACTCAAAAATGAATGGGAATAATCCTAAAGAACTCATCTTCTATCAGGTGAGCATCACAGAACTTCTAATTTGAGTCTGGAAAATGTACACAAAAGAGAGACTTTTGGGCTGCAAGAAAAATATGATGTATAGCTTGTCTAATACAGGAGGCAAAGATGATTATGCTCATCTAGCAGTCAGCTTTCATCCAGAAGTAGCCATAAAAACAGGAGGAGCACAGCTCTGGATGGCATCTCAGGTGAGCAGGGCTTAGGTAAAGAGCATCATTTCCCTTTGTGCCTCAAATCCACTTTGCATTTCTTTCATAAACACAAGAAATTGCTTGCAAAGAAGGAAAGGACAAAAACTGTCCAGAAAAAGTATTCTGTCAAAGATTTTTAAAATTCTGATTACAATTAATTCAGAATCAAAAAAACTGCAAGAAAACACTCAGTGACTTCAGAAGTCAGCAGCCATAAATACCAATATCTTTATTGCCGCAAAGTGGCTGCTTGACTTGTTAACCTTAGTGGTGAGCTAGTATGAAACATATGGGCTATTCTATCCTTACTACATTTTTTTTTGTGGAGTATCTGTCATCATGAAGACAAACTTCTCCCATTACTAATGGCAGTAATACTCAGGCTGAAACAGGCCGGGAAACAAGTACAAGTCCCTTGACAACCTGACATTTCAGAACAGGGTATTACATTCTTTGCCACCCAGACATGGTAGGCAAAAACTGGTTCATCTGGGGCCAACACCCCATTAAATAAAGTTCAACTCACCAGGAGGGGGAGGCCTCTGTGGTGGCTGAAGTGGCCGAGGCCTGGTGGGAATGGACAGAGACCTGCTTGGGATTCGGCGGCTGCATTCCCCACTTGCCTCCAGCTCCTGCTTCAAATCGGCCAGGTCTGCATCATCTAGGGAGATTTTTAAAAGTGTCTGTATTAGATACACACTGGGGGAAGTGCACCAGATCTGAGAGGTCAGGAGAGAGGTGACTATGAGCGGCAAGCCTCAGCCAGGTCTCTCAACAACACTGACAGCTCCATTCACGTTTTTTGCTCTCCCCCAATGTCTGCCTGCTCCCACTGCAGGAAACATCTACCCTTTTGTCAAATACTTCTTTCTCCCTCTCTCTCACCATTTATTAGCTGTTTGCACCGACACAAAGAATGCCTGCATCTGATTCCAGGGTTGCTGGGCACCTTGCTCGATTCTGAGGCTTTCACAGCCAGACTTACTGGCAACCTGCTCCCATACAAACTGTCCTGGCTAGTCATGGTGAATTCCTGGCTTTCCATCCCAAACACAGGAATTCCATTTGAGGATTAGACACCTTCTCTTGCACAGGAGAACTGTCTTTATACCAGAGATAAGTCTCTGCCTTCCAGCAACATCTCCTAACGGGTACAGCTGCCTCAATCTACTAGCTCTTGGCTGCACCTTACATCACTAACTAATTACTTAGTCTTTCATCCCATCTAAGCCCTTCTGACAGCTGGAGAGGGGAGAAGTATGGATTGCTTTATTCTCCCCCATCTGCAATAGTGAGGACTTTCATTTCAGTCCTCTCACCCTGCCATGGCTGCCCAGCTATGTAGCTCTTGTTCTTTAGAGCTCCAAAAGATTCACTGAGTTTAGTTTTTTCCCTGTGTTTTGGAGACATGGGGAAGGAATTAAGCAGCAGCAGTCTCTTGCACTTCAGGCATTTGTAAACAAATTCTCGGTTTTCGGAAAGCTGTGCTCTGCAGGGAATCACGAGCTGCCTCACAGCTTCCTGCTCCCACTCAGCAGCAGATGGCAGCCACGGAGACAGAGCCTGTGGTCTGCCCAGCCCGCCCTCCCCATGCTCGCTGCATTTTCGGTACTTCTAAGCTGCAGATATTGGCTCATCAGGAGGACCCAAGGAGTCATGCAGGTACCTGGTGGAGACATGGTTAGAAGCTCTGGCAGTAAAACTGCACACAACAAAAGCCAGCCATTACCACTCAATTCCATCCCTGAAAGGCTGCTGGCAGGGACATCAGTTTCGTGAAGCTGTGCCCTTCCCTGACCTCAGAAACACACACACACACACTATTGTGCCTGTCACTGTTTTCCATCTGTGTCTACCACCAGCTACACAGCTATCATACCTTCAATTAGGAGTTACTCAGACAGAATTGGAAGCTTATGGAGGAATCTGAAATTGCAGACACTTTAAGATTAATTGACTATATCATATTTTGAGTTATGTGAGATCATGACCCCACCTCGACCTCCTTCAAACTATACTCTATAACCTCTATTTATTTTGTGATATTTTTTGTGGAGAAGAGTTGGTGTGGGTGATAAGACTTACTGCAATTCTCTGTGGCTTAATGAATCATCACACAGCAGGCCAGAGGTGCTTGGAGGGCAAGGCACCCTATAATACAAAGTGATTGACTTCACAGTATTTAATAATGACTGATTACTCCTTGACTCAAGGATAGGCTTCAGGGTCTGGCCACACTGAATCCAGCCTGTGACTCAAGGTGGGCAAGAAAGCCATAAATCACTCTGTTTGGAAAATCTGTCTGTGTAAGTGTACGAATTTCATTCAATCTTTTTGAACTCTACTTCTGACTCAACCTTTGAAGGTATTAAAAGTTTTCACTTTTATGTCAGAAGACAAAGCACTTCTGAGAGAGTGCAGAATGACAGCTACTGAGTCGCTGTCACAATGAGGTGTTTAATACATATCCCAGCTTGTCAACGCCTGGCCACTGAAGCACATCCTGATCACATCCCATTGTTAGAGCTGGCTTGGCTAGTTCTTGGCGCCGTTTTTATCAGTTTTCTCTCCACAGCTTTATCTTCTTTTTACCTTACCAAGTCACTTCACAATAACGTGCAAACAAGCCAGGTAACTGAGGAAAAAGGTAAACATGAAGAACCTAAATAATGATTATATATATATATATATATATATATATATTTTCAATGAACCTTGACTCCATCAGAAATAAATCAAATGGGAACAAAGGATAAACTTCAGGCCTCTGAAGTAATTTGAACACAACAATCTCCCATCTTACAGCTGACTGCTCTGCCACTGCTGTTGCTCAAAGGACAGAGTTGAGGCCATCACAGAATCAAGAGGATTCTTTTGGTTTGATTTTGCTTTGGCCCTCATCAATGAGAAAATAGGATGTAATTTTTTTGTTGTATGTTCTGGTGCCAAACAATATCAAATGGATAAAAAGATTTAATTTCTTCTGGCTAGAAAAGGAAAACCAGCATTTTTCAGCTTTCCTGCCTTGCCCTGAACTAGAGAGAAGGAGATTCTAAGTTTCATCATTTGTATTGCTGTTATGCCTGAGGACCTCAGTAATAGTCACTAGCTCAAAGGGAGTTAAGCATGAATGGGTACTACAGGAGAACCTAGAATGAAAATATAAATGAACAGGAAAATACATACAACAGGAGAGCAAACAACAATCCTTCAGGTCTTACCTTAAGGAAGGTGGATACTTTACCTTTATACAGGCGGGGGGTTTGTCCGGCTTTGTTTGAAAGAGCTACGGATGCACAGTGTCCAGGGTGCTCTGACATATCTTCTCCTGTGTCGGCTACTTGGTGTTGACACAGAGAGTCCTCTAAATAATCGTCTTCATCCTCTATATCACCTGGATTGAAATATTAGATAACAAAGAATTAATAGGCAAATTCATTCCCTGTCTCTCTACACTACCAATTAATTAATGTATACTACCAGTTAATTTAATATATAGGCTGGGCAAGATTCTTGTGTAACCATCCCGTGTGTTTCATTACAGTGTGTCTCCACAGACAGCTGCACTATACATTGATTTTACTAATATATAACACTAAATTGACAGGATGATCTAAGTAACAGTTGTATGCCCAGGGACTGAGTCAGGTCATGGCTTTAATTACAGTTGTCTTTTTAAGAAGTGTGGCTTCATTACAAATTAAGGTGCCACTGACACTCATACTGTACCTTCTCTGTGCAACCAAAGTCAGCAAAGCAATTTCTCACTACTTAGCTTAGAAACAAATTGCTTACCTTCTGACTCATAGTCCAAACTTGAGAAGTCAAAATTTTCTTCCAGAAGATGGGAGTTTGCTGTGGGTGACATGGGGACAACACTGTCTCGTTTTCGAGCAATTTCCTCCTGGAGGCCCTTTAGCCAGTCCTTAGTCTTGGGCTGGATCTTCACTGTCCTGCCTCTAACCTAAGCACAGACAGAATTGTTTCCCTTTGCCAAGCACCTTCACAAAATGAGAATGCTTGAACAGAATAAGCAAGTGCTGCCAGCCTGTTCAAAATCACACAGATCACAGATTCTGAGTTGGAAGGGATGCAGAAAGATCATCAAGTCCAACCATTAAGGGAATGGTCCATGCAGGCATTGAACCCAGGACCACGATGTTATTAGCACCATGCTCTGACCAAGTTGTACAACTGCTTCAGAAATTGATGCAGCTAAAGCTTCACTACAGATGCTAAATGGAAAGAAAACACTCTTACTACCCCCATAACCAAGTTTTCAGACTGTAACAATATTCTTGAAAGAAAATGAGCTCCACAGCTCAAAAGCACTGCTTCTGCATTTGGCAAATACTGCAGAAATAGGTGAAACATCAAATATCATCAAAATGACACTGGAATAGCAATATTGGCACGGGAGGGTGCCATTTTTGAGTCAGCAGCTTTAAAACACACAAGACTTTTGCACCTGCTGCCACCTGTAAGGAGACTCTGACCAGAAAATCTCATATATGATGTATATGGAAGGTATATTTTCAAAAATATTAGGACTTCAGCTACTTATGTGTGTTGTTCTATGACATTTGGGGTGAAATGCAGACAAGCCAGCAGCTTTGACAGGAAAGTCAGTTTGAAAAGTTCCCAAATCAGATTCCCAGAGCCTTCACATACTGCGTGCATACAACTATGTTTCAGTCTGCGCTATAAATTGCATCAATGGCAGGAGACAAATTAGAAGATAAAACTGCAAATATGAAAGAAGAATGAGAGTTAAATCTATTACTTCAATATTAAGTTTACAGGGCAGCCCTACAAACAGTTTTTTTCACAGGGAGCTGGTGATTTGCAGAGTATGTGTGTGGGAAGGGCAGCAGGGGACGGGAAGGTAAACGCCTACTGCTGATGCTGGGTTTGCCCTGGAAGCCCATGAATCATGTTGTTACAGCTGAGCAGAAGGAGCCTATTTGATACACTGGAGAAACAACAACAACAAAAAAATCTCCAACCACAACGGTGAGGATGCTTTGGCAACAGTAAAAAGTAACACAGAACGTTGGGAGAACTGCTTCATGTTGCCACAACTATGAACTAGTCCACGTGTTCTGCAGTGGTGCCTGAGGCCAGGTCCTAAGCACTGCTTGGGATCCATGAAAAGGCACCTCATGCCATCCTGAAACTAAAATACTGCATTAATAGCCTCAGCAGATGTGAAAGTTAAGGACTTCATGACTACTACTTTCTTTGAAATAATGCTACTTGATTTAGGTAGAAATTAAAGTACCTCCTTCTAAGCAACTGCTTCTGAGAAATTTGTTATGAACTATTATTATTATTATTATTATTATTATTATTATTATTATTATTATTATTATTGAATTGAGAAATTCTTACTTTGGTACCATCTATATCCATAACACGAAGAGCTGACTTGCTGTCTGCAAACGTCACCAGCATTTGACCTCCACAGATCCTAGTGAAAAAAGGAAAAGGAGAAAAACCATTTTATTTCACCATAGAATAAAAAACTTTTAAAGGCTAGCATGATGGAAAACTACCATGTAGATCTACCCTACAGGATACGTATGTAGTGTTTTGCATTTGGTTTTAGTTGTATTTTTCTTTACAATTCTATTTGTTGAGGAAGAGAAGGTGATCTATGAATTCCACCTGGGCTCCTCTTCCCTCTAATCCTCCCTTGTGTGATCCCAGTACCCTGCCCTTTTCTGGATCACTCCTGGAACAGCAGGACAAACATCTCAGTAGCTGTTGACAGGATACCCAGTCTAATATCTACACTCCCTCTGGAGTAACTTGTGTGGTTCTGCATATCCTTCACTTCAGAGGACGTGATGTTCCCAAAGACTAGTATTCCACCAAGATCTAAAGCAATTAAAAACAAAATAAACCAATAACTATCCTGCAAAACATGGTCTTTTCTTCTTCCTTTTCTTCACAAGCAAGGTGGCGCTGTTTTTCCTGCACAGCTGCTTTTGAACCCTCAGCTTATTTTGGTGCTTCATAAAACTATACAACAAACAGGTCATCAGCTTTCTCCACTAATGAATTAATCAAATAAACATGAACAAGTTTTTGGTAGCGTTTCCCAGAGGTCAACTGTTAGGTCTTTTGTCTGTATTTCTCAAAACAAAAGTCTCACAGCTGTGCTGAGGCCCTGTAGAGAACCAATCAAAATGAAATTAAGCTGCTCTGCCAGAAGGTATCACACTCTCCCTCTCAAACCCAGTGGGTGATCAGCTCTGCGAGAAGCTGTACTGTTAACAAGCAAGCAAAATTACCCCCAACAGGAAAGACAGACAGCCAGGAAATCCTGCCAAGTGTGCAAGAATGGTGGAAGAGTGCAGACCTCACCCCAGAGGAGGTGAAGCAGGGCCCGAGGATCCACCAGAAGCAGCAAATGCTTGGAAGTGAGGCCTGAATCTAAAGACAGTGATTTACATCCAAGTCTCTGCTTTATGGTGTTGTACTGAATAAAATTCTTTTCCACTCAGACAAGAGAGCTGTTGGATTATTTCTTTAAAAGGTTTTTGAGAGGTATAAGATATTCAAAACACTTGGATTCAATTTCAAATGAAGACTTGAAAGTGCAGTAAAGGAATTCTCCACACTTTCTTCCAATACAAAGTTAACTCTGTCAGGACAAAAGAGATCCTCTAGTCTGTGGTTTTTAATAATGCTATGCCATTTTAGATCCCAAACTCACCTGACCAGAACAACAGTGCCATAATCCTCAAACAACTGCATAAGCTCTGTACGTAAGTCTTCAGGAAATTCGTTTTTCTCTTCAGGTGTTGGTGATAGCAGATTTACCACTACTGTGGCATCCAGTGGTCCCTGGAAAGATGACACTTCTCGGAAAACACTGTCACGGGCAGCTTCATTAACTTCCTGAACTTCCACTTCTACAATAGCTAACACTGGCCTACACAAAACAAAGAAAAAATACTGATTTAAAAATAAGAAATGCTTATATAAGATTAAAATCTATGTAAAGAAGGAGGACAGGTAAGCTTCATTTTTTTTCTGCAGTGCTCAACATCATACCTTGAGCACTATTAATTACATTTTCCAGTCCTGCATTAGCTGAATGTAACAGTGGAGACACACCATCAGTGAATTGAAATAACAATTGTATGCAGCACTTATGGCAAACCTACAGACCAAAAGTATCAGGATACTTCACTCATTATCAAACAGCTCTGGCCCCAAACATCTATAAATCAGGATGGAAATATATTATTTTCTGTTAGACAAGGCCACATATCTTCTTCCAAAAACTAAGGACAAGGTATTCTAAATGTGTAATGTTGTCATGTAGCAAATATGTGCCAATCCATTACACTATAAGCAGCCAACACTGCAAACTTGCTTCTTGAGCCATTTCTTAGAAATTATTTCTCTCTATGTTAGATCTGAATAAAATTGAGAGAGCTGTCTGAAAGAGTAGAACTCATCTCATCTCAGTGGGTGCAATGCACATTCTCAGCTTTTCACCTGCACATACGTACAGAGTAGTGACGGGGACAGCCGCACTTACAACTGTGTCAAAATTGCTGCCTTCTACTTGCTATAGACCTGGCTCTTGAATACACATTACCAGAACTTATAAAAACAACAACAGCAGGGCTAGAAAGGGATAATAGAGGGGAAAAATGTATGGGAAGCATTAATTATTTCCATAAGCATTGTGAATCATAATGCATTTCCGTATGTCACAATGATACAGCTATGCCCTTTTTCTAGCACAAACCTTGGGAAAGCAAATCTGCTGACTGTAATTAAAAAGCAGCTTTTGGAGTCAAGTTTGCTGAAATAGAAAACCATGTATAACGGTCGTGTTTCACAGATTGCATCCTCAGGGTCCTATATAATGAGAGCAGCAGCTCCACTGTGCTTTACAGAACACAGCAATGTCAGAGCCTTGACACAGAGAAATTGATTGCAAGAGGCATGTTCTTCCATTGCTAGAGGAATACAGAACAGTCCTGGCATACAAGAGCACCACCAGAAACACAGACAGCTTCTGGGGTCACTGAGCACTGCTAGGAGGGGCAATATTGTAGCATTTCCGCAAAGCATGCAAGGGGTGAGACAAATATTCTGAATGTAAGGGACCTTTCAAAGTGTATTTATTACAGATTTTGTTTCTCAGAAGTGAAGTAGAGAAAAAGTTTAACAAAGATAGGTCATTCATGTCCCTAAAGAGAAGTTAATGATATAGAGCAACCAGAAGCACTGGCCTTTGATTTCTCTACCTTCTCCCATTTCTATTTTTAAAGGAGGCACAGAAGCCCCACACTTGAGTACTGCGAAGAGGCCAAACTTGTCTCTGTGTGGCCTGGCTTACACCTCTTCAGGCCACACAGTCCCAACCTCCTCCTCTCCCACAGCAAGCTGAGTGGAAATCCATCACAGCAGCTTCCTTAGGTATCAGAGCTTTTCCAAAACCAAGCAAGAGAAAGCTCTGTTTTCTATACCTCTTGCTGCAACTTATCCACAACCCTTGCTGCAACCACTGTGCAGGAAAAATAAGTACATTACTGTAGATACTTGCCACTATGGTAAAAACTCACCATGAGAGGAAAAAAACCCATCAAGCAGATACTGAACACGGAATAAGGGTGTAATTCCTGTTTTATTCAGACTTGATCCCTCACTCTGAGGGTGTAATTCAGCATGACACATTTTAACCTGGCACATTTTAACCTCTCTCTGATTGTTTAGTTACCTGTGGTCAGATGCTTGCAGCTCTGCTCTCCCATAGTACCTCAAGGCTCCAGGGGTCCAAGTGTGTCTGACTTTAGTATCAGCACCCAGATCACTGTCCAGAAGATTGATCTCCCCAGCTATGTAGCACAAAACATGATTTAAAACTCACTCAAATCTAGTTTTACTAACAGTTAAACACTATTTTATTAGGAAGCTCTCCACAGACCCTAGTAGTGGGAGGTGGGGATTTTTTTGTTCTTGTACATATATCATTCAAAGAAGAGCTTGTGTCCTACAAGATTTACAAATTAGGGACTAGAAACAAAAAAAAGAGAAAGGACTGGGAGTGTAACTGAGACAGCTGATCAGTAGAGTAAGACACCTGCAAAATTGTTGACCTGAATGTCACCCAGTTAATTACCTGTACAACATGGGCTGACAGAGTCCTATTAGTATTTTACCTCCTACCTCAACACTGAGCGTAAAACCAGGCACTGTACTTGGAAGTTATTTTGCAAATCTGAATATGAGACAGGGATTGGTGAAATCATATACAAGAGATAGGAGAAACCAAACCCATGCAAATCCAACCTCCAAATAATTCCAAGAGACTGCAATAAGGTGACAGGTCACCATAAAGTGCTCCAGACTTATGCTAGAGTGAGGTACTGTATTGTTGTTAATAACAAGAAAGTGTTCAGGTCACTGTTTGAATAAATGGATAATGCTGCCCCTCTTTTCTGCGAAGCTGAAACTGAGTTAATATGGAATATGGCATTTCTTCCTAATCACTCACACCGGGCTACACTTTCTTCTCGTAAAGCGAGCAGTCATTCAGCCTTTAACAGCAATAAGGAGCAACACAATAAGAGCTGGGAGGCAGAAGAGCCTTGCCACCAGTAGTAAAGGAGAGGAACTCTGGCAGCAAACTAAGAAAGCTTTGCAGGGCTGGGAATGTACCAGTCAGTTATGGACCCATGTGAGCCCACTGTGGGGGGCCTACAAACGAAAGAAAGGGGCCTGCCCTGACTCTTGCAGACCAGCTAGTTAGGTCCCATGTGCTGGATATACTCCAACTGCTAAAGTTCCCCAGGGGTAAGTTTTGCCATGCAAAATAAGGAATATGCATCATAAATGCAGAAGGGTGTTCTTTCTCCTGAAATGAAAACAGTCAGCACAAGAGGGCTGTTTTAACTTCATTATTATGTCTCATACAGCTTTTCTTTCCTAGACTGCATCTCTACCAATGGTTAAAGCTCCTCATTTTCCTTTGTTTTTCATTCCTTAGATAAAAGTGAATAACTGTACCATGAGGGCAGGTACTCCCTCATTGCCCTAGTTTTGCTTTGTAGTTTTTACACTTAACATAGTCACGGTATGACTTGTATTCCAAGCAGAAATTTCCAGGCATGTGAAAAACCACATCTGCAGGCACAGACCAAATTACTTCTCCAGCAATTACACTTTTAATATGAATTTATTCAAATTTTAGAAACACTGGGGGATAGATGTTCCTGCAGACTGAGAAAATGATTCTGAAAACTATCCCTGGATATGAAAAGAAATACTTCTTATTTCTTAACTGTAACTTTAGAATAACAAGTGAAAATGGCCTTTCTGTTGTGTTGGCCACTCATGAATTCAAAGTACTTTATAAGCATTAATTAATAAAACCTCTCTCAACTCTATAAACTAGTAGAAATATTCCTAAGAATTACCAGTACAAAAGAAATTACAGAAAACTGTTTCTACATGTACTGAGAACAGTAGTTTTAACAATCTAGACATTATAACACAGGAACTTTATGTAGACTAATGATTCTGTTGAGAAACAACAGAATTATTTCTGTATTACTGCAGCTGGGCTGTTTTCAGTTCCTCAGTGAGCTCCCAGCACCTTCTCAATCTGTAGCATGAAGCCTTTGTTCACATATACAAGAAGAAAGGGCCTTCTTTATTTCTGACACTTAATCCAGTGAAGCTGAAAGAACATCTGCTTGAGTAAAGCACCATTCACTAGATTAAATCCCCTTAAGAGGGTTCTAGATGAATTCTAAAACAACTTTCAGATAAAGAAGGATCCTACGCACCTGTTTTTTCGAAGGGCAGCTTCTTTCTCCACCAAAGCACTCTATCAGTCCATGCCGGGGTTCTGCACTTATCACTTGTATCATAAGCCTCCGAGCCAACGTCATATTTATATGTTGGTCCAAAATTAATAGTCCCTTCATGGAAGTCTTTAAAAATCTAATTAAATAAAGAACATCTCTTTAAGTTACAGAGGAGGAAGGTGCCACTGTGACATATCAACTTCCTTGCAAACAATGTTCTGATTTTTAAACCAATTGCTGCATTCAAGTGCTACAAGCAAGGGTCTAAAAACACAACTTCTCTCTCTCAAGGAACAAGAAAGACCCAGCCAACATGCAGTTATTCAAGAAAATGAGACACACTGCCTTACTTTTCCATTGGATTTTTGCTGCTGTAGTTGATCAAATTCCAGAAGTGTCTTCCAGTCTTGACGTTTGAGAAAATAAAAGACTTCTTCATATGTTAGATCAATGCGATAGTTAAAATCACCACACCAGAAGACATAGTCATGGGAGAACATGTTCTGCCCCTAGTTTTGAGGTACAGAATACTGTTAATGTTAAATCACATTCATGAAAACATCTTTAAAATGCACTGAAATGTAGCACTCAGTCTCTCAGAATTACGAAATACTGGACCTACTCGTCACAATTTATTTGTCAAAATTCATTTCCTGCTAAAATAGAATGGTTCCTTCACTGTCTTTGGCACCCCACTGAGCTGAATTTTGTAAACAAGGCTGTCAGACTTTGACTCCTCTTTCCTGAAGGTATGTCTAAGCTGGAACCTAGCTTTATATTCACAGTTTGTCTGTCATGAATATTCAAAATATATGTTTGTTTCCCTAACACATTTCATATGCATCTATTTGCATATTCTAAATATAACACAAAATGTGCTTCTGGTACCAAGGCAAATTTAGCAACAAGCTCCTGAATAAGAACAAGCTCCAAATTCGATCTTATGTGCACATCACAGTTTTGTAAAGGTATTGAAATCAAATGTCAATGAAAATCCACTCCAGTTCTAAATTTGGCATCCTATCCTCCCACCAGGCTCCTTTTTTTTTTTTTTTTTTTTCCTTTTTTTTTTTTCTCCCTTCCTAGTTCAGCTATAAACCTCTAAACCCCAGAGATTCCTAAGGGAAACGTTCGAGGCTGTGGCTGTCACAGCACTAGAGGGCACTCTTTATATGCATTATACACACAAGGTACCTTTCGCTGTTTTAAGTATAAAGGGCATCAAATAGTTAACGAGGTATTAGAAGGAAAAACTAGCATGAGCACAACTTTATGGCCATTTGGAACAGATCTCCTTTGCGGGACGTCCAGTCTGTCAGTATTTGCTCCTACATAAACCAACTGATTGATACCCTGCACGTGCCAAGCCTCTAAACCTTAAAAACAACAGGAAGGTAAAAATTTATGCTTTGAAACCTAAATGCCATTTTTTGCTGACTAACCAGAATAAACAAACTGGTCCAATCCCTTCCTGGTTTAGGGCTTTTCCAGAGAGGTCCAAGAAACAAGGTATTGTGGAAATTAAGGCAATCATCATTAAGGGAAGCAAAGGAGCCCTGCTACCAAATCCCATGGGTTATCTCCTGGCCTGAGGACACAAGTAGGAATTAAAACACTAGGGTGATTGATTTGACACAATTTAGGGGAAAAGTTATTCATGCAGACCAGTGATGCGTGCATGCCACGCTCTGAGAGAAGCCAGCAGTTCCTTGAGAGTGGCACATTCCCGAGGACAAAACGAAGGGAACAGAGGGTACCATGTCAGTGCCCAAGAACTGATCTATCACAACCCACCAGAAGCAGCCAAGGCACTGCTGCACTGAATGGCATGGATGGTCTTTCAAGAATTCTCACTAACTAGAGCCAGCAAGAGCTATCAATATCATGCCCTCCAGTTCTAGCATCAGTCATCTACAGCTTAACTGCACAAAGCCAAGGACTTTTCAAGCACTGGAGCAACCCTATTTTTTGAAAGGATTAGTACTTTTGTAAAGCAAGTGCTATACTGGGTGGCATCTACTCTTCTGTGAAACATGCTTCCCTATTTTTTATTTATTTATTTGCTGACGTTTTCTTTAACATTTTCTTTCACGGTGTTAAGATTCCTTCTTTGATGACCTGTCATCAAAGGCAGCCCAAGACCAGCTTTCATGATGTAAAGATACCACCTTTATCTCCAATATTTTTAGCACACATACATCTACACTTACCATTGGGAAGCTGAGTTTCTGTGTGATTTCTTTATAATCTTCATTCCTCTCTTTCACCTGAGTCTGTCCAGCAGTCAAGTGACTGCATATAAAGCAGAAACTGGTACTATAGAACTGAAAACGAATGCTCACTGCCCCTTTATTCCCAGCTTTTCCTCCCATTCCTGTCTTCACAGTGTCTATTGCTACATCCCTGCATTTAAAAAAAAAAAAATAGAGAACAGAGTAAAGGGCTTTAGGGACAAACATTCAATTAACTTTGACTGCAACATAAAGGGAGAAGCCAATTTACAATACCATGTTTTCTCCCCTCCAGAAAGTTTGCTGCTTTTAGGAACATCTTTTACTTTCTTGATGTTTATGTACTTACGTTTCAAATTAAGTATAATACAATAATACAGAAATAAAACTATTTGAAAATATGTTTTGTCCTTTTCTTGCCCCTTCCAAACAGATCAGTGAGACCTTATTTCTGAAATACTGGGAATTTCTATACAATATACTTTTCAAGTTTACCTCTACCATGATCAGTAACTAAATTTACTATTATGCTTCCTTTTACTTTTGAACATATGGGAATCTGCTTTTCAGACAGTTAACAATTTATAAATATGAATTTACTGTTCATATATGTTGAAACCCAACTTCACCATTCATGATGGATTTTCCATTTAATTAAAGAGCAATAGATCATAACCCATAATTCATTAAATCAGATGTGATAAAATCAGAGATTATTTGATACAATTATTTATATGTAACTTCTCAAATTAATTCTGTACTGATGACAAATTACTTAAGGTCTCCATGTTGCTAATTACTTAGTATTTCAATGTGATGATTAGCACATACTTCACTACAGAAAGATGGCTTGATAAAGCAGACCACCTGCTTGCAGGGTAATTTCTCCCAAATAGCCAGGCTACTCCAAGAACAAAGCATGGCTGTCTGATCAGATAAGTAAATGATGAGATCATTGTTGTAGCCAACCCCAGCACCATGCATGTCTTTCTCAGTGAGAAAATTTTACTTTCCAGAGAAAATGTCTAGCAGATTATTAGAATAATATTAGAATATTACTGATTTCCAGAAGGTATGTGCAGAAAACTGCCAAGTCTTATTTGCGTTATTCTCAGAAATTCGTGATCTAAATGATGCAAGATGTTACAGTTCTCCTTTCCCCACCCCCTTCATTTTCTTCTCTCTTCCTCCCCCATCTTTTGTACCTTTTTTCTCCCTCTATAATTTCCTGTCTTTTCCAGACAGTAGGACACCACCAGAAGACACCCTCGGGGAGGCAAAGGAGGAACATCGAAGTTTTCTATGAAACAACGGGGTTTTAAGCACTTCTACAGAAGCACGTGTTTTCACTCCAAAGTTCTCCCTTCCTGCTGCCTGACTACCCATCTCCTGACTGGTATTCAACTGATTTTCGTTCACGGCAAAGGTTATATGAGATAACCCACTGTAAATTCAACTGCTTGTATTTCATCAATCCTTACACTGATGTATAAACCAGCTATTGTCTCATTATTTCTGTATTCTCTATCTTTGGTCTAAACGTCTTCAACCTCTTCCGTAAGCACAGAAGGATTTTTTTGCACTTATGATTATTTCTTCCTTTCCTTTTCTAGACAGGGGAAAAAATATGCAAGCATACAGGTTAGGTTTGATTATGCTCACATAGCACATAGCAGCACATTTGCTTTAAATGATGAAACTTAGTCACGAAAATCAAACCCTTCCCTTTTTCTCTTGAGTTTCAAAGGGCTACATCCAATTTCTGGCAGTTTGACAATTGCAACAGAACCACTGTGCTGTTCTGCTTCTGATTTCTATTTAAACCATGAATTTCCTTCTGGATTACTCAAATATTTTATAAGCTGAGTGAAAAGTCAAAAGCTGAGAGAAACACTTTTCATTTGGACTGCTACATAGCAGCAAAAAAAAGTATTATTTAAAATAATTTTGATGAAAGGTTACTGGAAAGCAGCAATGAAAGACCATCAGAGTTACCTGGATTGCATTCCTCAGTGTGGCCTATATCACCTGATATTGCACAAACTCTGTTTTGAGGTTTTCAGTGGATATGAGATCACAGGAAAGAAAGAGGCAGCTTTTGATATTTTAATCACAAAATGCAGTGGCCAATCAGTGCCCTAGTATGGGGTAGAGAGGAGTGTTTGGATCTCAGGGCTTTAAGGTCAGACAGATGCCCAAAGATAGTTTTGGCTAATTATTCACTTCCTAACCATTTACATTTAGCCTGCATAATTCTTGTCCACAGCAAATGCATTTTAATGCAAGTATTTCCACAGGTTGGTAATCTTCTAGGAGGAGTTTGGTCACTCTCCAGGACAGCTGAGCTAGTAAGCAGAGAATACACATCTCTGCACCCTCTTGATTGGGCACACAGTTCTGGTTCTCATGACATCTGGGAAGACAAACACTTCATAGGTTCTCTAATCTCTCAATTCTATAAAATGTCAGGGGCCAAAACTAGGTCTCTTTCCTCCATTCTTTTCAGGTCTAGAACTACCCCTGTTTCCATAAGGAAACAGCATGGACATGGCTAGAAGTAAAACCTGCCCTTCAGGCAGAAGCAGGCACTTGCCTTCATTTGGTGCACCAAACACTCTGGACTTACAACCCAGATCATTCCTTTCCCAGAAAGATAGCACCCAAACAAGGCGCTCCACCCTGCCTGCCCACCTGGAGCACGCCTGGCTTTTCAGCTAAATGGAGGAAGACCCTGAGGCTGCCTGGCCTTTGTGCTGCCCAGGGAGATGGACTCCAGCCTATGGCTGTCTGGAAGCATGCTTCTTCTCCATGCTGAGCAGAGACCAAAACCCGGGTTTGCATGACTCCCACCAAGACGAGCAATCCCTCCCCATGTTCTCTGGCCACACTCCCAACACTGGATGTTACTGAAGACACAGGTTGGGTTTTGGGGATCTGGGGGTTTTTTTGGTTGTTTTGGGGTGTGTTGTTGTTATCAGGTTAGTTTTATTTTGAGGGGGGGGTTTTGGCATTGGTTTGGTTTACTGGGTTTTTTGGGTGTGGGGGGGGGGGGTTTGTTTGGTCTGGCTTTTTTTTACCTGATGAAGGGGACATGATATGGTCGTACAAAGATGAAAAGACAAACACCAACAAGCTGTGCTGATGTCAGCTGAATGTAGCGATGAGTCCTGGAAATAGCTTTTTGAAGCTGCTCTCCCCACATTTTTCTATTTGTTGTACTGGAACAAACATAAAATCATTTAATGGAATCAAAACAAACCACATACAGTCAATAAAATGAACAGATTAACTGTGCCTTAGGTTTACAGACATCCCATTAGGCTGTAGAACTTGAAGTGCTGTAGAATGCATGGCAGAGACTGATAATACCTCCTTGTAAGCCAGCCTCGAGTTAGCAGGGTCAGTGAGCCCAGGCACAGCCCACAAATACAGTTATCCTGCTTCTGGATGTGTAAGGAATTTTGTCTACTAGGCTTAGAAATATCCACGCTCACATGACACTGGATAGACCCATTCACTGGGGATAACTGGAAGCTGATTACAGCAATCATAACCATAAAAACAAATTTCCATGTCAATCTCATGACTTGTAAGATTTCCTGTGCTCACAGTGAAGAGATCTTCTTGGGATTTTCTGACTGGAAGGTGACTGGCTACTCACAGCTGTTGGCTGTTCTTAGCTAAGGTTTGTGAATAGCTGCATATACCTTCACTTCGGCGGATCTAGCTTTCTTTGCTCCTAAGTCAACATATCCATGCAGATACACCACCAGCCTAGCAGCCACAGTAAGCACTGCTGTAACTTGTCATTCCCAAAACAGACAACTAACTGGCCAGCCTGATGAATCAGCATTGGAAACATGATCTTCAGGGTTCCACCTCCATTCAGATTCACAAGGACCAGTAAACACAACAGCCTACTGCACATGCTGATATGCCAACCTTAGGCTTTGAATTTAACTTCTTCTCTAGCCATAATTTTCACAAATATGATTAGCCACAGAGACATTTTTAGACAATTTTAGAATTCCCACATGAATGGCAATTAGGTTTGTAGTCACTGAGCACATTTTTCCAACATCAAACAGGACTTCAAGGACAAGTGTTAAATCAATCTCAACTATCAGAATTTTTCTCTGCCAATATAAGGACTTAAGAGACTTAGCCAACAGTGAATTCTGCTGTACAGAGGTTCACAGAGGAAGAGCACTTTCAGCACCTCCCAATGACATTTGTTAATGGAAAACATATTTCCAGCTATGATTGCAAGCAAAAGATTTGGAAAGGAGTAATCAATACAAGTGACCATAAAAATTAACATGGTCAGTTCCTTTGGGGAAGATATGTTCTTTTTGTTGGGGTTTTGGTTGGTTTGGTTTGTTTACAGTTGTGGGGGGTTTTTTTGGTTCATTGGTTGGTTTTTTAGGTTGGTTGATTAGGGGTTTTGTTTGCTTGGTGTTGTTTGTTTGTTTTTTTAACGTACCTGGCATTCACAATATTCCCTGCACTTAACTCAACCATCTCTTCAAATCCCACTGCAAATATGTCAGGAGGGCAGTTATCATCATCTGTTGATAGGAAGGAAAAATCATAACAGAATTACTATTTTGTTGTTTATTCTAATGACTTGTATTCTAATTTCTCTCAGAGATCCTTCCTGTAGTTCTATCTTGTGTATCCCCTGCCAAGCTATACATATTCATAGCTCCTTTAATATAATGTCATAAAACATCCCCTGCAGTTCCTCTGAATTTTTTTCCTGTTTTTCTCCCACCAGTTGGTCTCCATCTCTCTTGCAGGAAGCAGTTCAGAACAGAACGTTATATTGTAGCAGTGTTAGACAGAACATTATATTGTAGCATCAACCCCCCTCACCTCACTCATCACTAAAGCCACAAGATATCGCTACTCACCATCTCTTCCCCACTTGTCATTTTACCCAACATGCTCTTCCTTTCTGACACAGATTCCTATGTAATTGAACTTAATTGTCCTTAATTGTGTATGTGTCACATACACACCAGTACATCACCTACATCTCAATGCCTTTAATAAATTTATCTGGTTTAAGGATGCTTTTGAAGTTTCTTCTTGCCTCCTTTCTTCCAAGTCCTTCTTAGATCACCTGTATTTAAGGTTAGATCACCCTAGAGGACAGTGACCCTCACCCCCTCTTCCTTGGCTCTGTGGATATATACTCTGAGGAAACACCAAAGATCAGATGCTCTCATGAAATAGTGTGAAGTAAATCTGTTGACCCATTAGGTCTGTCCATTGCCTAAAGAGTTTTGGGGTTTTTTTAAGTGTTATGTGACCATAGTGACAGTAACTTAATTCAACATGAAGATCTAAATATAGACAAACATAGGAACCTAAATAAAATCTGACTCAGAAATCACAAATAAAAAGCAAAATATGCAGTAACTCTGTGCAGATACAAGGTTGAAACTATCATGACAGCTAGCCTCCTTTACTGGCTTAACCAATTGGCACTGTCACATGTATTTCCCGTTAATAATTTTGGACATCTGTCTTTGAACACTTACCCATTTGTGTAGGCACTGCACTGACATTAACATGGATACAGACATTTGCACGGTCACACCCTAGCCCTGCCCATTCGCATAACTCAGCTCTCTTCCAGAAGCTGCTCAGATCCACCATGTCACAGCTGCCTGTTCCATGTAGCCCTGCTCCTCCAGTTCTCTCAGGGGACTGTCTGGCAAGGCTAACACATGATAAGCTCGCAACAAATTTTAGTATTAAGGGCATAGTCATATGCTAACACAGCTGAAGTGTTTCTGAAACAGATTAGACTGGACTAATGACTTACCTAGGCTGCTCAGAGTACAGTGGTCTTCACCTCACCACATACCACTCAGGAACTAAGCATTTGAATGAAACAACTTGTATAAAGGAGCCAAGGATTTGAGGAATGTATTCCTGAGCTACAAGGTTAGGTACAAGACTATGCCCATCATGCTTGCAGGAAACTAAATGTTCCACTGTAACAACAAAAGCATGGATTTCGCTATAGTTTTGCACCGCTCAATTTTTAAATGACAGAATGTTCCCTTTTCATTTACCTTAATAAAAAATCTGTAAATCAATTACAATACCTGATTTTATTCCATAAATAAGAAATTCAGCAGCCAATTTCATCATGTCACGAGCATAAGTTTTCTATACTGCTAAACAATGGAAATATTGCCTTCAACAAAGTAGATCTTTTTGTCTGAAGGCTTTGATTGTAACATTTCCAGACAAGCTTGTAGTCCAGATTGTATAGATATGTTTAGCTCGAGACGAGAGACCAAGGAGATGCTCTGATGGCACCTAAGCATGTAGCTCACGATAAAGAACAAACAACAGAGACATGGAAGAAGAAAATGACATACAGGGTGCAGAACAGGCAAATACATCCCACAATGGCATGAAAGAGAGCTCTGAATTCTGACCTGCTGAAGGTTTGAAACAGTCACATGGAGTGTTTCAAAGTGTTCAAAGAACTCTGATTGTCAGGAGCTCTTCACACACCATTCCATTTCTGCAGGGCAGCAGCAAAAGCATGGAGGAGGTGAATACACTCTTAAGAACTGACAGAAAATGCCCTCCAAAATGTACTGCCTCTGAAAGGCTGGTCAAATCTTGTGTCCTGACTCACTATCTCTAGAGATGTCAGCAAATACTGCTTACACGTTTTGACTGTGAAGTCTTACCTTGAAATTCTGAAACTCCTGAGAGCTTGGGAGAATCCAGCAGCCAGTCTGTCAGCTCACTGGTACCAAGGATGTTGCTTCGAAACTGCTTTCCCCCATTCACGTTCCAGGTCCCCGTGGCAACACGAACACGCTTGGAGCTTGTGAATTCAAACTGACGCTCTGACATGGCCTTCAAAATACTTGGAGTTACTGACAGAAGAGGGGAGAGAGAAAGATGGTGTGTAAAAGGAGAATGTGCTGTAAAAGGACAGAAACCATCCACACTGCAGCAGCACAGTCACTCTGGAATAATAACATTATCCTAGCAGCAACAATACAAAAGGCAGGAATAACTCCTGTAGTAATAGCAATAACTACAAGATAACTGGGGTTGATGACAGCAATTTCTCTTCCAGAAACCAGGCACCCTTTGAAAGCTTGGAAATTGCTGGTCACTCACTTTCAGCTTACACTTTTCTGTACTTCTTCAAGTAATATGCAAAAAATTCTTTTATCTCCCATAATCTTTTCAGTTTAGTCTACAGCATTATCATGGTTTAACCCCAGTGGGCAACTAGTGCTTAGTAGTGCTTATCCCAGCCACTGGCTCACTCCCTGTGCCCGCAGCAAAATGCGGGAGAGAATCACAAGAGTAAAAGTGAGAAAACTCATGGATTGAGATAAAGACAGTTTAATGGGACAAAAAAGGGAAAAAAAAAGATAATAGAATTAGAATATACAAGGGTGGCACAGTGCCCAGCCAGTTACAAAGCAGCAGCCCTCAGTCAGCTTTCCCCCCTGCCAATTTATATATCAAGCATGGCATCATTTAGTATGGAATATTCCTTTGACCATTTGGAGTCAACTGTCCTCGCTGTGTCCCCTCCCAGCTTCTTGTAGCCCTCTAGCCTTCTGAATGGGAGAGCATGAGAAGCTGGAAAGTCCTTGACTTAGTATAAACACTATATAGAAACAACTAAAACCCTCAGTGTGTTACCAACCTGCTGTGGTTTAAACTCAGCCAGCAACTAAGTACAACACACAAGCACAGACTCATTCATTAGTCTCATATTAAATCCTACTGCATTTTACCATGCACTGGGAAGCCAATGAACACTGTTCCTGGAACCAGGACAAACAACCAAGCATGTGAGAAGTTACAACTTAAACTGAAGCCCTTAGAAGTTTGGAATGTGAAAGGAAAGATGGAGAGCAGCACAGTCTCACATCAGTACAAATCTAGCACTGCCATGGCTCTCTAGCCTCAAAAAAAACCCTGCTATATTCACTTATTTTGCTGAGTATAGAAAATAAGCAGTGTGCTTTTGCTGTCTAAGCAAATGAAGCAAAGTTAATCTTTAACTACTCGACTTGCATTGGCAGTCAGCCATAGAGAAGTAATCTATATTTTCCTTGTGGTCAACATCAGGGAACAAGCCCAGGACCGAAGTGGTGCTGAATGGTTCTCTGGAGTAAACTGACCACCCAATACTTGTTGTGGGTGAAATTATCCTATATTTTGCACGTAAATATATTCTCAGAGAGAGCTGAGTTTATTCTGGATGGGTGCAAACAAATGTGTCTATGCTGTGGACTATTAGGGGCCCGGAATAAAGCAGGAAATGAGCTAAAATAACAGAGATGTGCCTTTAAAGATCCAAACAGCTAAAAGCATGTGCAAACAGCAAGGACATGACTAAGCAGATAAAAAGGCTGAGCTCAAGAGACTTCCTCAAGACAAACTCAGATAGGACAGACTGGAATATAGCCCTAAGATCCTTCCCTCTGGTCCAACTCTAAATTGTCAGAGAATATCACTATCGATGAGTGGAAAAACATCAAAAGTTCAAAACAAAATATGAGAAATGAGCACAAGAGTTGTACTATGGTCACTTGAAAGTGGTGCTTTAAACAACAGATCCGTGCAAAATCATCTTATTTATTGATTTTTTTTGTCAAAAGGGTATAATTGCTTGTATCTGACAGCTAAAAGGAGATGCAAAAGCAAAGGGAAGAGTTTAGAGTGGCTTTACCCAGCAGTGCAGTCTGGTCCATGAGCATCTTGCCTTTGTCTGCATATTCCTCACGATAGAAGTCACCCATGAGCAGTAACTCGATGGCTTCCTGTTTTACTGTATCAAAGAAATTTGACTGGATGGTACGAGACACAGAGCGGGCACCATCCTTGAGCTTCCCAACCTACAGCAGACAGGAATTATGAATGCAAGTGACACTGAAGCATAAACAGGATATCTTTCTTCACTTGTAAATAAAGAGGTTTGCCATTTTTCTTTACCTTGTTCTTCCCCTCAAGGGCACGATTGCCACTAAATACTCTGCTCAGATTTTGACCATTGAGAGTCCACATCTCCTTGTAAGATTCCACAAAGCGCTCAATTATAGGTTTAGAGTTCAAACCAAGGCTCTCTAATTGAGCAAACAGTATCTGGATTTGGTGCAAAAGGAAAAAAAAAACACAAAAAAGAAACCAACATTGTTTTAAAATGTGTTTTTGCTTTTTATCCTCAGTATTCCAGCCAGCAACATTCTGATTCATAGATCTGGTAAGACAGGCCCGCATAACTGAGACTTACAGCCTCTTTCCTGTCTTTCCCATTGAACAATATATGTACTACATGTATCCCACGGAAGGTCCTCTGACAAACTCACCTCCTGTGCAACGAAGGACTGTACACTGTTAGAACGATCCAGGCAGTCCAAGCAATTCATTCGAAAAGTACCTGTCTGCAGACTTTGGTAACCAAACACAAGGGGAGGGAGGACAAAATGGTACATTTTAAAATAACACCTAATCATGAGTTGATTGAACAAGATCATCAAATGTTCAGCCTGAATATACCCACCCACATTTTGATGGTGCAAGCACACTGTGCACAACATATTACATTAACACATCTAATTACTTGACTACATCTGCAATGCTATATTAGCAAATCCATGCACTAGTACATTTGCAGATTTGAAACCATGGAGATGCAATTAAGCCATATTATTGATTTAGCACCAAGACTACACTTTCTGTCAAAATTTTATTTCAAGATGGCCAATTTACGGTCCAAACACAGTAAGAAACCTGGGAAGGCCAGGACAAGAAGTGCCCGGCTACACTGGGACAGAGGGGCCAAGACACTCACCGTGGACTTACGTGCTCACGCCTCGTGAAGATTCCAAAGTCTTCCCAGTGCAACTTCAGCTGAGGCCTCAGCAAATTTTCCAGTTTCTCAGTTTTTCCACCTTTTGCAAATTGGTGGTAGTCAAAGTTTATCATGGGACTGTCTTCTGCATGGGAAGAGGCCCATAGCAGTTTCTGTTCAGATAAGAGAATGAAGGAAAACAAATCCTGCTCAAGCCACATGAAAGGATTGATAACAGCATGCTTTTATCATTAATAAGCCTTGACTGTTAATCACGTAGTTCGTAGGGAATTTTGAAAGGGCAGATATGAAAAAAGCAACTGAAGTTCCCCCTTTATTTTCTTCACAGAAGTAAACCTGACTGTTAGAACCCAATTTTCCTGCAGGGCAACCCAAACAGTAACTGCAAAGTATACATCAGAATTGTGCCTTGGCTGGTGGCAGCCCTGCAGCAATGGGCTGCTGCTACCTCTGCACATGAGGGTGGACAGCTCTAGCAATGCTCTAGGCAGACTCAGGGGGAGGAAGTAAGTAAGCAATTACATCCCAGGGAATGTACTACAAAGTGTTTGTGGTAAACTGCAGAAGTGAAAGAACAGGCACAAATAGCCTCACTATTTCATCTCCTTTTTCAATGACCTCACACGCATTTCTGTAATCACCACAAATTTCATTAAGGTATCTGCAACAGATACAACAGAAATACATGCTGTTCTCCACAAGAAAGGCAGAGAGAACTATTACATTAACTCAAACTATGAAAGACTTTGTCTATTCCCTGCTGCACATTCTCAACCCAAGAATTGGATGCTTTTCTCCACTTACATTGTGATACTGGACAAAGCAAATCTGATATTATATTAAAAGTGTACATGTAGCAGTTACACCAGCATAATTGTATTGAGTAAGCCATTAAGCCTTTCCTGCAGAAAGAAATTTAAAGGCAGTGCTTGGAAAGAGACCTATAAAATGTATTTCATTAGACTGTTACTGTTGACACCCCAATCTGCCCTGACAGATGCTGGCACTAGTAATGCACTTGAGGATGACATTTACTCACTACCCCAGTGTAAATTATTGTCAGAGTATTTTGCAACTCTACACTACGGCCCTGCTTTTACTGTAAACATAATTACATCTGTTATAGGGAATGCTTACAGAAGGAACAGCATTTCCTGGGAACAGTATTGATTTTTGGTCTGATCTGATTCAGGTAAAGCATAATGAATGGTAAATGAATGGTAACCATGACATTCTGATTAAGACAGCCCAGAAGCAGTAATTACAAGAATAATTTGAACCAAAGCTGATAAGAATTACTAAGGTTGAAGCAAGAATGGAGAGAGAGGAGAGGAGAGGAGAGGAGAGGAGAGGAGAGGAGAGGAGAAAGGGAAACCCTTGCCACAGTTGGTCAGCAGACCATTTTTCATTCTTTATCTGCTAGGAGGAACTTCAAGGCAGACTTGACATCTTCTTCACCAGCTTTGTTCCAATTGGGAAAACCCAAACAAGTGCTTCATACATGAAAATTTATTCAAAATTAGAGAATTTGAAATCAATTTATCGAACAAAAGAAAAAAAAAATCCATCCAACACCAAAACCAAAAACAACTGGAGAAAACAAAACAAAAAAACAAGACCAAATCCAAATCAACAGAGAAGGGGGGAAACTATTGCCACATAATGTGATTCATAATAGACAATGCAGTGGACAGAGAGATGACTACATCAGATAGTATGAAATACTGAAGAAGGGTACCTGGAATATTTTTCATTTCAGTGTTGGGTACATAAGTAGAAACAGACATAGAGAATCAGACATCTCAATAAAGTTTATTTCAATACTTTACAATTGTAGATGACATTACATGGGTATGGATAATTGTCTAGTTGCTTTCATTAAGGAGGATCAATGAGACACATGTCTAATATATTATGGATTTTTATGATGGCCTTTTATATGATTGAACTCTGTGATGGCCTTCAAGAGTATTTGCTTTTGAAGCTATAATTCTATCCTCATTTGTCTTCTGAATGCCTGGAGCTTCCTTCTCAAAGAAGAGTTTCAACCATATCCACTTTTACTGTTGTTGAAGTTGGATCATTCTGAAAAAAAAATAAATAGTTTTTATAGGGGCAGAGGAATCAAATTGCATAAATTCTATTTCTGTAGCTAAATTGATTTCCGAGAAAACAGAATGATGGGAAAAATCTGGATTCTGGGCATGTTTGTATCATGTTTGCATTCTGGGTATCTTCTGCATCAGCAATTCTAACATAGCCCTGAAAGCAGGCCACAGTCCATGAATGTTTCACAATGCAAGAATGGGGCATATCTGCATTTCTACAGGCAGTCATAATCCACTTTTTTTACTGGTTCCATAATTCTGGTGTTCTGTCTGTGGTTCATTTCAGCCTGAAATGTTTCTAGGGCTGTACTTGCAGCCTGGTGCCTCAAGGCTCACCATCCTGGAGGGTGAGATACAGGTAACTCAGTCCCCTTACAGAGTAAAAATCTGAGAAATTNAGAGGAGAAGAGAAGAGAAGAGAAGAGAAGAGAAGAGAAGAGAAGAGAAGAGAAGAGAAGAGAAGAGAAGAGCAAAAAAAGGATGGAGAAACTAATGACAGGAGACAAGCTTGCAACCCTAATCACACTCCTGTTAATTACTTAATTTTTAAATTAAGCCTTTTAAAATCATCAAAGTAAAATTAACTCTATATTCCTTCCTAACATCCATTTCTTAAAACAAAAAGGTAAAGAAATGACCAAGGAGTCATTCTGAATGAATACAAAACTTTGGTTTTCAGTGATGTCAGTCTAAATTCTTTGTGCTCACAGGGTATTTTCAGAGTTTATTTCTTTTTAAAATAGGTAAAAAATATAACAATTTAAACAAAACAATTTATTTAAATTAAATTAACAAATGCAAGGTCTTTATTCTAGAGCTGCCCAGTTTCTGACTTAATGTCTGGCTGCATGATATTGGCTAGAACATGATTTTCAAGAATGTGAGAGTTTGAGAAAATATCAGTATCAGATTATCAACAAATGCTATCTTTTTATCCACATAAGTTATTTCAGCATTTCAGAATTGGTTAACTTTTACCTTTAAATTTCAGTGGGGCTTACAAAACAAACTAGAAAAACTATTTTAAAGAGAGGAAAATCGAAAGTTTACAGAGGCTGAGCCATGTCATGCAGAAATTCAGTAAGAAGCTGAAAACAGAAACCAGGATCGGACTTCACTCCTGTGCCTTCCTCACTGCCTTGCAAGTTTTAGTCATTGAACACTTTCTTTGGTACAAGGGGAGACCTTCATTTCATTATTTTCTGCTGGGGAAGTAGACAGTCCTTCCCAGCTCTTTTGCAGGAGGAGGAAATGGTCACACAGAAAAACTGACAAAAATCTTGACACTCCTTGTAATAGTTCACTATTGCAACAGAGAGGGATAGAAATCAGGCACTATTATTTAACCACTATTTTAATTTTGCTTAGTTTCACACAGTAAATATTTCAGCTCAGAACTGCTGACATCATTCTTTACCAATAATATATGTGTGGTGCTTACTACAAGTGTGTACTTAAATCATCTTAGCATTAGTTTTATGACTCTGAAGTATCTATGTCAGTTTGCTAAAGCAACAGGCAGACTTCCATCAACCTCCAGCCAGATTCAGGCAATTATAGCACTGCTGCAAATCCCACTCAGTGCTAATCTGTGGGTTTAAATTCACACTAGTTTTAAAAAGAATATCACACTAGAAAGCAGCACAGCCTTAGTTCTACAATGCCTGACATCCTTGCTTTCAGGTATCAGTTGTGCCTGGGGACACCTGGGGGCCAGGAAAATCTCTCTTCATATACCAGACTGTCATCTGGTGCTCAGGCAGCCAATTCCCCACACAGCCAGTGCTAGATAGCTATTTCCCATTCCTATCAGAGCAGGACAGCTTGGCAATGCTAAGTCACCATGCCCAGTGACCGAGGCTCAGGGGCAGGCCCCAGGCAGCTCTGGCAATCCCAGGGGCCCCCTGACTGCACTGCTGGCTACATACAACGTCAGAACTGGCTATGATTCCCTTTTGCAAGTGTGAACTATCCTTAGGAGTATTCAGGCAATTTCTTTTTAAGTTTGGTTAAAGAGAATGTACACAAATGTATGAAAAAGTAAGCAGAAAGGAAGTGCTGTAAACTAAGCCATGGAACCAAGAAGCACTATTCTCAGTATGTAACGTGGTAAAGAGTTAACATAATTTCTTTAGAAATACTATTCATCATTTCCCGGGCCAGAAGGAAAACAGAAGAACACGGAGGCTCAAGGGAAATCAGTGCTTAAAATGAAAATGATTGCTTTTACCTTAAAAGCTCTGTTGAGCACCTCCTCTCCTCCTCTGCTTCCCAATAGGTTAACGATCACTTGTTTTCCATACTGCTCTTTCAGAAGCATCATATGCCTACAGCAAAAGTAACCATAATAGGTACTAAACAAAACTAAGTTTTGTTGCCTACAGCCATTTTCAAAACACGAAGTAAAGATCACTGGTTGTTTCATCCAGCAGAAAGTCTTAGCCACACCATCTGCAGACATCTTTCTCAGTTTCCTTGCAATCAATTATTAAAGTAAAAATAGTGAAAGTATGCAATTGATAGATGCAGTATTCTGTATTGAACTTAAAGAAAGAAGTGCCTTAGGAAATAAGCCCCAAATCTTTTATGTCACTGTTAGCTTGACCATTGCCCTTTACATTCCTACCTCTTGGCTGTTAGCCTGGGAACTACCCAGGAAAGACAGGAAGAGAGGAAAATGCATTACACCTCAACAGGAACTGCCTGGCATCTTGCAGAGCTGAGACTACTAAGTGTCAACAGCAGCAATGGGGCCTAGGACTCCAGTGCCAAGGCCAGAGAGGTCCAAACACACATCACAGGTGACAGGGTTCAAATATCTCTGAGCTACTGCAATACGGAGACATTCACTCTGAACTTAAATCAAGCAGGAAGATGAGTAATTGTAAGAACTGCTGCACTGGATCAGAACAAAGGTCCTTTTAGCCAAGTTGTCTAGCCCATATTCTGCAGGAAAAGCACAAAATAGGACAAGTATAAAGTGGGCTGGATTTTTTGGTCTATGTCACAAAAATCTCAAAGCCCAACATTTAGAGGCTCACAAGTTAAGAGCTTTTAGCCAGATGCCAAAACACCCATTCTCCCCTCAATACATCTTTTTCAAGTTGGCATACATGGTCTGCAGAAGCTAGGCTGGCTCATCAAGAAAGAATTAGATCTTAAAGTTGATTTCCATCATGTACAGACAAGGCTGTAGTAGTAAAGAGGAAGCTGAATAGAAATGGACAAGAAAAATAAATACTCACAAAAATAAGATGTTATTACATGCTGCAAAACAGTGTGTAATGGCAAAGTGTGAGAAAAACAGCAAGCACACATTTTATGGCATTACTCTTTAAATCCTTTAACCAGAAGTAAGTTACACAGAAAATCATGGAAGGGAAGAAAAGAAAGAAGTCATCAGTATTGCCTTCAGGAAACACAGCTAAATATATTTTCTGGTGCATTATTGATTCTGCAACCAGTTCTCTGTATGCCAACTCATCCCATATTGTTGCACCCCTCTGATCCCAGCACCAATACTCTCTGCCAGTGTTGCTTCCTTACAACAAAACTACCGAAGCTCAAGTCACGTGTTTGAATACTGTAAGCAAAGCTGCCTGTGGATTTCCCAGGGAGAGACACAGAGGAAGAAAAAATATCTAACAAGATTACCATCCATTTCTCACGTGGTTAAATGTAACAGGCTAAATTAACATCTCGGAAAAGCTGTAGCAGATTGTTAAATGCCGGTGTACTTTTCCATATAAGCAGTCACTTATTTCTTGCCCATTTTCAAAGGACTGTCTTTTGCAGATTGGTAAGCAGAGAGGTCCCTAAGTTCATCTAACTTACAGACACAAGGGAAAGAAGGAATAGTGCAAGTTCGTCCTTATGTTAACCTTTCTTAGGAGAAAGCTATTCACCAGTTGTATTAGGATCAGGGCTAAAAGGTCTTACAAAGTTGGTCCTTCCTGAGGTACTCTCAATTTCATGGGCAGTACAAGAAGATGCTGAATAAGTTATTGTTTTCTTCTTACATGAAATATCTTTGTTGTGGAATGCAAACCTCTAAGGATGGAGCTTCAGGGACACTGGCAAGGCAAGTTACCACAGCACCAGATGGCCACGAGACCAAGAGTCTCAAAGGCACTTGAATTCAGTAGGATTTAAGAGCCTTAAAAGCTTGGATAATGTAGGCCAAGAACCTCTGGAGCAGAAACTGCTGTGGTGCATAGTCCCTTTAGATTCTAATCCCTGTTTGGGATCTTCAGTGTTGCAAAACCATTAACAGTCAATAATGTCCTGTGTGCTAACAGTTGCGGCAATAAAAAGGCCTTACTCAAAATCAGCATACAATCTGATCTGCCAAAACCAAACCAAAACAGAAATTAATCACTTGACCTGCACTTACAAGGTAAAAATTTCCCACAGACCAAATTCTTCATGTCCTTTTCAGGCACTGTTCCCATGGATATCAGTAGAAATACACCCTTGAAGATAGTATTTTCCTAGTCAGACATTCAAAGGAATCAAGCTAATGTACATCTTCTTCTACAGTTCCCAGCTGACAAACAGAGTCTTAATGGTTTAAAAATGTTTACAAGCCAGTCTTTGCATAAAATAGAAAACATCAGCATAATAGCATTATACAACACTGGTCACAGAATAAGGCACTGTTATTTCTGTGTAGGAGTAAAACAGTGAAGAGAAGACCAAATCCAGAATGGAATGAAAGCAGTGTTTACTCTTTAACTACTTCTGTTAGAGTGGTAAAGCACACATATTTTGTGTACCATAAGTGTAAACTCACATCTGTTAGCTTGTGAAGGTTTGCACAAACCCTTCTTTTGCATATTGCTCAGTGTTTCTGAACTTTTACAGAAACGAGCCAGAAGACCAAATTAATTCAATTAGCACTGAAAACAAGAAGGAAAAAAGCACCAAAAAAAGTGACTAAATTAAGTAAACCAATTCAATAATCTGCCACATCTGTGGGATTTGCCACATCATCTGAGAGATGTTTCACATATCAAGATTTCCTAGGAAGACAAGAGTTGTGGAACCTTGGATACATGCCAGGCTGCTCTGTTGATGCCAAGTGGAATGAAACTTACCTATCAAAGGCAGGTGCATTGGCTTCCAGACCTCTGTTAAGCCTCAAATGGCGGGAACCAACCTAAAATAAAATATTAGAAGACCAAGAAAAAGAAAAGAGAAAAAACTTCTTAAACTTCTAGAGTCCTAAGTCACTAGATGTCTCCCTTTTTCCTTCAGAGAAAAACATTTTTTTAACAGCACCAGACATCTCTAACAGACTCCAACCACCCCCACACATAATATCCTTAACACAAAAGCCCCAGCTTTTATTATACAACATTTACAATTACAAGTGAAAACACAATTACCATTAAGCAAAGGGATACCTACACATCTTTTTATGGCCAAACAAATCACATCTCTTTGCCAGCTTCCTCTTGCAAATAGCACACACTGCTTCACATGAGTATTCTGTGAGCCTAGCATTCTTACTGCCCTTGCCTTGGTAGAGACGGCTGCATTTATGCCAGTTCCATGGGTTGTGTATTCTCACTTCTTTCAAAAGTAACAGAACGGTGATTCAAAAATATGTAGGATGAAATTCTGTACCATTGAACTAACAGGTCTTTTGATATGGATGTCAACAACAGTAGCCTCAAGTTCTTTTTGAATGGCAGCTACTGGTCCCACATTATTACAGAGGGCTTCTTTCCTCTGCAAAAACTACACTCCTAAATATGTATAGGATCATGCACTGTTTCCTATATTTCATAATCTTTATTTGTTTTTAATGAGGTTGGTTTTTGCAATTCTTTCTAACACCAGGGCATATACATTCACACCCAAGAAGTAAGAGTACATAATTTAATACAGATTAGGCAAAAAAAAACAGGCCTACTAAAAAATGGAAAATTCTGTTTAACTAGGGATATTACCCATTAGCCAAAAATACTTGAGGGAATGCTCGATGGCTCTGTAATATACAAAACAACAGTGCTGGATACAGCTATACCATGGGAGGACATGCACAATCATATGGACAAACTTGCTTTGTTAAAAGAAGCAGGTATTGCACTGGGTGGTGCTAACAGACAACAGAGATCCTTTAGCCATTTCCTTGTGAGCTAAATCCAGTGCCTCTGAATAGTATGTAGGTTCTAATTTAATGACCAAAAAAAGTATCATGTAACCTGTGAAGTATCTTAAAAAAACAGTTATGTGATGTACTTTCTCTACTAACACACACAAATATATGTGCATACTCATTTCAGTTGTTTATCCCTCTGTTAAGAGAATGCAAGGTGTGATAGGAAGATTCTTATTTGGGCTTACAACTGTATATAAACTGCAAGTCACAGATCATATGTAACCCACTAAATTTGTTGCAATAATCTCATGATGAAATCCTACATCTCTGCCTCACAAAAGATCAGATTAGATCATTATCACCCTTTTGACCGAAATCTCAAAAACACATCATCCAGACATTTTACTTTGTTTCAAGGCATCATGCTCCTATAGAGCACTGGTATTCCTGGATACTCTTATTGTATTGTGGAGGTCAATATCATCAAGCCAACGAGTCATTTCAGAGGAATAGGTTATTCCAAATAAAACTGAAAATGTTATAAAGATATAGCTGTAAACTTCAGTTTGTAACATTAGGTCCCTTACAAACAGTTCCCTGTAGAGGCATGCAAACACATTAAAATGTTAAACTTCAGTCACCTATAGCCATTTGTTTAGCCGTAGTTCTGTTTATCTAAACACACAAAATTTCCTACAAGATAAACCTAAAATGAAAGAGCTCAGCACTTTCACAGAATGAGCTTTGAAGCTCACGAAAAAAAAATATTTTTGTTAATTCTAAATTATAAGTAGCAAGAGAGAGAAGTAAGGTAGGCTTTCTGATTATTTGTTTACCTGAAGCCCCGTTTGCTCCCAAAACAGTGGAACAGAACCTCTGAGCTGCACAAAGGAAGAGACATCATCATCCAAGTAAATTGTCTGCAAAAACAAAATAAAGGAAAAGAGTTCTGCAGTTAGATCTAGCAGCCTGTGGCCCCTTCAGCAGCTGACAGTTAAAGACACTGAACTCAAAGGGTAAAAAAAGTAAACCATGTATCTCCCTGTATCCGCTTACCGCTCAGCCTCTTTTCCATAGTCTCACAGAGAGTGGAACAAAGCACAAGGTATTTGCTTTCATGTCATCACAGCAGATTCAATTCACTTCTCACCAGAAACAAGAGAAAACTTAAAACAGCACCACATCTTTCCCCCACAATCAAGATGGATTTGATCTACTGGTGGAGACACTCGGAAAGACCAGGCAAATACTCTCCTGCTGTCCCTCTCACAAAACCTAACTGTGCAAAATGTCATTGCTCCTTGTGACTGATGATGGGTAACGTCAGGTGGGGGATAAGCTTATCTCCTGCTGTATTTACCATTTCTTATTTCACTGCGTGCTGTGCCTTGTCAGAGAATCCAAATAAAACTCTGTGAAACCAGCAGCTTTGCCACTCCCATGCTGAGGTACAGTGAACAGCAATGTGATCTTCTTTTCCAGGGGGCTTACAGCAAGAGGTTCCAAATCCTCCACTTCCTTTCCGAACCAGACCTCAAATTCTCCCTTTGTGTTCTTATGATCACTGTTAACAAGCTGATTTTGGGTCAAATCTATACAAAATACAAAGACTGATTTCCCCATTTGCCTTCCCCTGTCCGCAGTCCCCAGTCAAAGTGTTACATTATGTTAACTTAGCATAAAAGGCACTATCTTCAGACTCAGTATGACCACAGAGCAACTGTGCAAAGCCCGGCTCACTCCTCTGGCCTATACTTAGCAGTGGAATCCTGGCTGCTCTCCACGGGGGATACACGATAGGCATGATACACATCTCCGTTATCTCATGCATGACAATGACTGCTCTGCAACCCTGGGGAGGAATGGTATCCAGGTTATCCAGGTAGCTGCACTCCCCACATCATATCATTTGGCACAGCTGCTGCCAGCTGGCTGGTAGCTCTGAAAATAGAATAGAACATGAAAATGGGTTTCTCAACAGCTTTGAAGTGTTTTGTCTTTTTGGATTTGCCATTAGATGTGGCCAATGGCTGGCTCAGGGAAAGTGCCTGATCTTGATCTCTCATCTTCATAAGCATTATCAACGTACAGTTTTTAGAGCTACACGTGTGAAAAAAGAGGTGGTATTTAGATTAAATTGCTGACAAAACATTTATCTAATGTTTACCATATTTTAGCAGTGCACTTAAAACAGTCTCCATTTCACTAAGATGAAAGATTTAAGTGTCTTCATCAAGGGCACAATGTCAGTGCTAGAAGGATAGCCAGCCCAGACATAGTGCAAAACTATGTTTCAATCTTTTTAACTTCTCACCAAAGCACTAAGAACCCTTTTCTCTGTACCATTCCATCCTAGCACAACCCCCTGCAAGAGAGGGGTTGCTCAGAGAAGCTTTCTTGCAAAGCCTGTGTCACAGTTTGAGTAATGTGGCTCTAAAACATGCTTTCCCTGTAAAGTTTTCTGAACATTATTGGCACCTGAGTGCAGGAGCTAATTACCATGGCAACACACTAGTGTGCCTTGTCTTTGTACATTTGTACTCAGAGTAGCTCATTCCTTCTGCAGCTGGACTACCAGAGGAATAAGCAGCCCCACCTTCTTCCTCTTTATCACATTCTCTCTGAGATTGGTCGTGCCAAGATGAGCCAGAGACCTCTACACACTGAATCATCTTTTCACTCACAGCCATGGACCCATAGAAGCTCATTCCAAGGTAAAGCAAATTAATAGCACTACTACAGTCCCAGCATTATCCTGACTAATACTAAATGACGATCAGGACCTGAACCTCGGCAAAAAAAAGATTCAGGACTGGCCTACCTGAAATTTTGACAACAATCATCACCTTAGCAATTAATGAGTAGAAATGAAACATCTAAAGCTGACAAATACAGGCAAAGCTTTACCTAAAGTTCAAGATGGCCACTCAAACAGCTTGCTACAGAGGATCAATTTTCTTTACAGTATTCTGGGAAGTTCATGTTTCCACACCTAACTGCAAAACTGACAGCTCAAGTATTTATTGACCAGCTCTTTTAGACATCCAGCTGCAGATCTCTATACCCACTGACTAACAGATAGTAATTCTAAAATTCTACTTCAGTACCTGCAGTTTAACATCCTTCTGAGTTACAGTTTAAATGGAAAGCATTTCCTCATTTACAGACCATGAATATATAACCTACTTTCTTCCTGCCAAATACAGAAGAAAAATACTGACCAAACATTTATTTCTGCATCAACAGATGCTCTATTTCCACTTATTAGTGAGTTAACAGATGTTTGTCACCAGTACCACTCATATTGTCTGTTCACTAGTTTTGACCTCTTCTGTTTTCTGCTCCATTGGGCTGTCCATTTGGTGAACTGAACAACAACCAAAATATTCAAACTATTTGATCATTCCTGTAACCTAAACAGGATGCCTAAACCTTGATGTGATGGGCTGGGGCATCCTCTGTCAAGCTGAGGTCTAATACAGGATTCACCTATGATGGCAGAACATTTTAAAGAAACTGACTTTTTATGTATGTTGCCATGTAGCTATTAGAAATTAGATGAGGTTTTTGAGCTGGGAGCACAGCCTCTCCAACACAATCATTCACAAGTACTTTTTTTTCCTGCTCACTTACAGGGCTCATCATCCTGTTCTCTGGAGCAATTCTCTAGTCTTTCACAATCCTTTCACCTCATTCCCATGACCCAGATGAATCCAAAATTATTTTCTTTCAAGCTGCCAGTGAGTTGGAAAAAGACCCAATACTTTTTTAATGAGTGGGAGACTCATTAAAATGACTTTTCAGCCAGTCATTCCTTCCTAAACCGACTCGAACCATTTCATTGAGCATTATAACTGTGCAAATCTTCCCTCAATTTCAGTAATACCCACTATCCTTCATTCACCTCTCCAAGGAACATGACCCTTGATCCTGACACTGCCTTTTAGGGTACGTTTCTTGATCTTAAAATATTAGTGTCAACAGACTTCATACCAGCAGACTTGTTAAGTTAGCAGGTTTAAAGATTTAAGACAACTTTCCAGATCAGGAATGGATATAATCTTAGCAGCCGCATGCCCTGTAAGAAACCCTATTTGCTAAAATCTTAAATAAGCACTGATAATACATTTAGATTGACATTACACTCATAAATAAAAGATTCTAACTTTGTTGCTTATGCATGGACAAGTACAGTTTCTTTTCTCATATTTGTCACAGCCTTGATCTGTTTTTGTGCACAATGTCATGTTTTCTATCAGCACATACCTGTCCCACTTTTTGTTGTTCTAGTTTTGACTTTATTACCCTGTCCTCTGGCAGAGCCATTTCCCTTATTCTAAGATACTAGACAAAAGATGAACAGTTCTTTAAGAAAAGAAACTTAAAGAAAAATGAAATGCTTTATGTCCAGAATTTTCCTGTCCTCTGTTTTCCTTTTCTCATGGGCAAGAAGATCATACAGTTTTTTCTCTAGAAGTTCAACAAAAATCAGTTACTTTTTGGACAACACTTGGTCTTTAAGATTCACATACTGCTAAATCTCTCTTTGTGGAGTCTTATCTCTCGTCTTAGATGTATGCAAGTTGGTGCCTATGTACCCCACAGAGATTGTTCATTCCTATGAAATCCTCAAAACACTTGAGGACTACTTCATTAATCTCAAGGGTTCTGGCCCATACTACAATCCAATCCAGTCAGCTGCATGAACTTTCAGACCAGTCTCCCATTACACAGCACTGTAGCAACCGAATAGTTAACCCATGCGGAAAAACCTATTTGCCTTAACAATAGATTATTTGGCCTCTGGTGTTAGAATTTGCCATGTTTTTCTTTCAGCTTCTGAGGTCTTAGACTCTTTTTGTGGTCTCTTTCTCCAACTCAGGATCAAGGGTGATAGTACTGACAGTTCAACTGGACATTTTTCAATCATTCTCTTGTGTCAGAAGGGCAGACAGAAGGGCCAGACCTTGCCCATGCAATCCAAAGATCTTTCCTGGCAAAAAAAGTTTCATGCACAGGTACTGCTAGAAAGCTTTTAGGCAAGAAGTAAACATCTGTGCCAACCCAGTGGTGTTCTAATCCCAGCATGCTGTGCCCATTTATTGCTTGGAATAATTTATTCACTAATTTCCATCACTTAGTTTCATTAGAAACAAATAATCATTCGGTCACAACTTCAAACAGCAAATTCATTACAGACTCAAGGGGTACACAGAGACACGGTCCCTGATGAAATGGATACTCAGATGGCTTATTCAGGGATCCCAGCTCTGCCACACAGAGAGCATGGACAGATGAGCACGACCAGATGGCCTAAACATACCTCTCTGTGAGTCTCTTTAACTCAGACCATGGGACCCAAGGATATATTTGCCAAAATATTCCTTTTTGCCTTGCCTGGGGTCATACTAAAACTTGATCCAGAAAACAAATCAACCACATGATTGCATCTATTCCTCTCCTGCAGAGCTATCCAACACAGTCTAGGAGGTATTGTGAAATCAGGATAATTTTCTTTAATCCATGCCTAACATATTTTTTCTATATTGGAAGAAAGGGAAGGTTAATTTGAATTCATGGTATTTCCTTTAAATGCTTTTTCAAGGTTTCAATTTTCTTTACTGAACAATTCTATGAAGGTGGAAAAACTGAAACCATTTATTTGTCTTTGGTCAGTTAGAATTGTTCCTTGTAATCCGCATACTAAGATTTTAGCAAATCTGTTTGGAGGATAACTGGGAGAAGAGCTGAAATGTAAACAGTAACAGGCACACAAACTAAATGAAGAAAGCATTTCCAGTTCCTCAAAGCTATCAGAATAAAAGAATTACAAAAATGCAACACAGTCTCAACTTCAAAGGATTACTGGGGAGGAAGAAAAGGTGAAGGGAAACATTTAAGCTACAACTGAGAAAAAGAGACTGATTTAAAAGTCACTTGAGAATTAGCTGCAATACTGCAAACACTGCGAGAAGAAAGGGCAACCGTCCCATTACAAACTATTTGCCAGCACATCTGAAAGTACACATTGAAGGGATTGCCCTCTTTTCCCTTCATTTCGCTTTTCCTTAAGTGTTTCCTATAATATTTTCTTTATTCTGTCTTCAGAAAGACACAAATCAAATGATCAAAAAAGCTTAAAGATATACTAGAAGGGGGGTTTTCGTGGGTTTTTTTTTTGTTTGTTTGTTTGTTTTTGGGGTTTTTTTAGAAAAAAGTGAAGATATTTTACTTTTTCCCCCTTCTCAAACACTGAGTCACAGCTACGTGAGCCCACAAAAAAATGACTCATTGCAGAGCTGAAATGCCACAAGGCTAACTCAGTGGGAGACAAAAGCATAGCATCTATGCATAAAAGAGCTGCCTGGAGATAAGATTAATTTGTTTCTCCCTCTTCTAAAAACAGAAAAATGTTTGAAGCAATTCCTACAAAGAGGGGAAAAGTCCTAGATTTTTAGAATCCTAGGGTGCTATTTATCCATGAAAGCACACAGCCAACATGCCATTATACCGTACAGGCTGCAGCAAATGGAAACAAAATGTTATTCAGCCAAGATATTACCTCATAGGAGATTAGTCAGTCTTTTACTGTGAAAGTAGGAGAGAGTTTATTCTTGGACTCTTCCTTGCTAATGGCAAGGGGATGCCAGCTTGAACTGGATCTCAGGCATCTTAGTGGTTAGCCCAACTTTGCTTTCTTAGGACATGCAGCTTGGTAAAACTAGTGTTTAGCACCCTTAGTAACAGCAACCTTCTTTTCCTTCTTTTCTTTGGTTTTAGAAACCAAAGAAAAACACACAGCCCTTTAAAATTGCAAACTCTTGCTATAATTTTGAACCCACTCAAGCCTTTCACCTCAAAACAATTTCTCACTCTTGCACTTTTGCTTACACATTTGAAAAAAACACTCAAAAGCCTTCTCCCACTTCAGCATCTGGCTGAACGGGAACAAAGCATAGCAATTCTCATGAAGAGCCTGACCCAGACCCAGCTAAGGGAAGCATTAGCAATCAAGTATTGTTTTGCCACTCACCAGGAGCCAATCCTCAGGTTTTCTGCTGGAATGCAAAGCCTACCTTATTTTTCATGCAAATCATTTGTAACACGATGTACTCCAGGAATATAACAAAATAAAATCAGTTACTTCTGACCCACCTAGTGAGCAGGACAGCAGAAGTATTTCCCATAGTAAGTCAACTACTAATTGCAGTGTCATAAATGTGAGACTCACTGAAAAAAGCTGACAACCCTTTCTAACATTTTCTTTCCCCTGCATTTCAGCAAGAGAACGTTCTTCAAATCCTGAGTAACAGGATTGGTTCTTTGCACCAATATTCATAAGATACTCAACTAAAATAGCAGAATGTACCAGGTATCACTTAAAATGGCAGATCTCCCTTCTGTTTCCAGGTTCCAGAGGAAAATTCCACTTTTCATTAAGCAGACGTAGCTGTATCTTCCAATGCACTAATAGACTTTCTAGAAAGGTGTAGATGTTGCAAGACTTGACTTGTAATTGCTTTGGAGCAGTGGCACACAAGAGAATTATTAGCAGAGAATTTGAAGGTTGACATTAAGACCCAAGCACTGCAAGAGAAGAGCTTCACATTCAACAAGTAGAATTTGTGGGAGCCTGAACACTGAGTGGAAAGCTGTCAGACTAACTGAAAATGCAGGCAAACCAGGAAAAGGAGGGACATGAGCAAAAAGTCAGCCACATCTCCAGAGAGAACTCTGACCACTGGGCAGAAAATCACATGTGTAACATTGTGCATGCTTTGAGCACCTCCTGGGAATCAAACCTCAGCAGCAGGCTGGGGAATATCAGTCTGCAACTCCTCCAGGCATCCTCCTGAGGATCAAAGCACTGCCAAATCTAAGGTACCTCTACATGGGTCTTTAGGCAGAACCAGGTGAAAAGGTTAAAGCTCTATTATGAAGACAAGATCTTAGAGAAAATGTGGAAAGTGCCCAAACATGGCTGGATTTTGGACAAACAGGTGCCTGAAGGCATGCCTGGACCATGCAGTGGGATAACAGCAAGGAGCTCACTGGGTGAGAGCTGCTACATTCACACATTGCCGTGAGGAAATACTAGTGGTGTCAGCCCACAAAACTGTGGGCTCCTTTGAGAGAGGATGCTTACCTCAGCCACCAGGCACAGGCTGTCAATGACACAGCTCAAGTATCTCTATGCTGCCCTCATGGTTTCATGCTCCACTTATGAGCATCACATCTATTTTCATTGTATATGCACCTACATATATAGATACATACACAATCTATGCCACATAGGCAGCCCTGTGGATATGCCCAGAAGATGCAAACCAAATTCTAGGAGCAAATCCCTGTTCTTTGTTGAAAACTACCAGCCATTTGTCTATTCTCTTTATACAGTGATGCACTCCTGTATGATGGTTCTGACTGCTAGTAATTACTACTTCGGTTCCAAAAGGAAAAGGAGACTGTACTTGAATAAGAAAGCACTCACTTTGGTTGGCACAGAAGATTCCAGATTCTCCATAGTCCAGTGCTTTTTACTGACTTTCAAGCCAACAAGTTAAACCATGTGCAATAAAACCAAGTGACTCTGTTGTTTTGTTTGGCTGTGCCAATCAAGGAAGCCTGCTGAATGCATTTTGCACACATAACTTGTCTCAGCATCAGCTGGAAATAAGGCTTTTAAAACGTATGTATAAAAACTGTCATACCACCTCACACTGGAGAGAATCCCCCACAAACCAGTGGGGAATATAAAAGCAGTCTCCTCCAAAATTAGTTGAACAGGAATTTGCCTGACTCTGAGAAGATGTTATTTTTTCAACATTTTCTTTAGTAGAGAAAGATGATTTGACAGTGAACTTTACTAGTCAAAGATGAGATCCCAGCACCTTTGCTAGACACCTTCCTGAATGGTTTAAAACCCCATGTCTACATTTCACTACAGTATCAAATGGCCAGACTTTCAGAGTCAGGAAAAAAAGCAAAAGTGTTAGTGAAAACCATGTGAATAAAAAAGTCAGAAAGAGAGAAAAAGCACAGATTGCAAAGAAATGCTTAATGGACAAGAACAGATCTGCCATGCAATACTATTTTAAATACTCTTGAAAAAAAACACTTGCTGAGCTCCTTTAATTCTCGATGAAAATTCTGCCCCAATTATACATCAGTGGATTAAATTATGCAAAGCCATACATCCACTCACCTGCTCTGTCTCAACAAAGTTAGACACATGTCCATCATCATTGACCCCTCGGACGTGGAAGCGGACACCAGCTCGCTCACAGCTGATGCGAGAGATGAGGCAGGCTTTTGCCTTCTTGTGGGAAGCATAAACAGTGCGAATGTCCACGACTCCACAGACCACTTTCAGCAGCCAGTCAGAGCAGTTCACTTGGTAGTGTTTGAAGGGCACATGCAATAGCTGGTTCCTGAAAGGTTCAACAACATACAGACACATTACTGAATAAAACAAACAGACAGGCATGGGTGCCACCTGACAACAATCACTAATTTAATCAATTAATATTTTATGTCTCCTTTTCTGCTGTACCTTATCTCTACCCAAACTGCGGAAATATCACGAAGAAACCCTGGTGAACCTACAGTGAACTGAACACAGCAAATTTTAACTACACAGCTACCACCAAGGTGATGTCTTTGTATCGTGGACCTGTCTTATAAATTCAGATGCAAATGTCACCTCTTTCAGCTCCAGAAATTTATATCTAGTAATCTTTTTTATAAATTACAGTGCTATCAAGCTAATTACTTTTTTGGAAGAGTACTGCCTGGACCTTAGCATTCACTACAGGATGAGGAACTAGTTCAAAATCCATGAGGATTTTCAGAAAAAACTTTCCAAGGAGAAACTGGATCTGTAAGTCACTGGAGACATAGCAAAAAGTACTACTAAAATGAAGAGGAACAGCTGTTCTAACCTTCAAGATCAACAACTCAAGAAACCTGCAATGTCTAGTTAACAATGATGCTAGTCTCTTCTCTTATGATTTTTTTTTTATTTCATGTTTCAAAATGTTCCTTTAGTCACATAGGAGGGCCAGGAAAATATCTTTTATGATTGCTCAGTAGAGGATCTGTAAATGAGTGAAACCTCTGAAGAACTGTTCTTCTAGAGAACACCATTTACCTGAAAAAGGTGTATGCCATTATTACATTTTTAATCTAAATATGTAATGGAAAAAGCAGCTCTAAAACAATTTTTGCAATCTGTTCCACCTCTTTTTCCCATTTCTACTTGCAAAGGAAGTCCTCACTCAGGCAAATTCCAGTAGAATTCTTCTGTTGTTGCTGCAGTTCCTTAAACAGGCAGTTTGTGTTGCCTATAACTAAGGTCATCTTACACTTTTCATTGTATAACTATTTATCTCATTGCTTACTTTCCTCAAGCATCTATTGTTTGGTCTGAAATTCCCCATATCACCTAATTACCTCAAGATAAATTTTCTTTGGAACACCTTTTTGCCCTTAATGTGATGTTGTCATCATTTTTCCCAGTTCTACGACATATTGGAGAATGGAAACTCTTCAGAACTTACTTCTAGATTAGCCAGAAGCAGCAAAGAAGGAAGGTTCAAATATACCTTTCTTTCAAGAGGAAAAGTTTCAAAAGACAGTAGAGGGAAAAAGAGTCGCTTTAAATGTTGTTTCTTTATTGCCATCCTAGCAGTCTCATCATTGGAATACAGCTCATTTCTGCCATGTGTCTGACTTGACAATGCTTGGTGAGCTTTTGGAGAGGGATGCATCATTAGCACAGTTGGACACAAGTATTTATTATGTATCTTCCTTCAGTTTTAAACTCAAACTACTAGATCTTATCAGTCAAAATCACATCATAGCTGGAAAGATTATTTAGCCTAACTGAACTGCTCTCTCATGTTAATTTATCACCCATTATGAACTTTTTCGCTTATTTAATATTCACCTACTTTGGGCCACAAGCCTCACTGCACATTCTAGTAGCACATCCACATTTGACCCTGCCAGTTATTTTCCACCTACATCAAACCCGCATTTATTTCCAGAACAGCTATGCCTGCTGTATGCCTAACTTTCTGTTTAAAAACAAGGGAGCGGGGCGGAGGGGGGGGGCGGGGGTACAGAAATGCAAGCATTATGCCAGCATTTGCAGAGCAAACAAACTGAATAACATCAACCAAGCATTGTGTTTTCTCCCTTCCCTGCAACCAATACTTAACACAATACGAGATAATTTTTCTTTGCTTTATAAGCACAAGAAAGTAAAAAGCAGAGAACAGTGTATCAAGGGAGTTTTCTTTCATGAAACTTATGTTTGCACTGAGCTGTAAACATATTAATATTGATGTTTTCAACATAAAAACTGGGGCACATTACAGAAACAATAAACTACAGACTTTAAACGCATACTTTTAAAAAATAACAGACTTCAGCACGAGTGATGGGGTTTATAAACAGTTCAGGTGCAGGTTTCTATTAGACAACTTTAAAGAAAACTATTAAAAAGGACTGCAAGGGAAACTATTCATGACATATAGAGACATGTTTCTGTAATATGAGCAATACATATCTTGTATTTCTCCCCTTTGAAGCATAAAATGTCATTTTATAATTGAACTTCACTATCAGATGAATTTTAATTAAACACAGGTTACCATGAATTCATTAAAGCCACCTGCCCCGTAAAAGGACATGTCAATGAAATGAAAGGAGATGCATTTGAAATGCATGTTCATTTCCCTCTGAGAATGTCTGACCAGTGAGATACAGGTGGGAACAACAGAAGACTTGGGTATAACATGCAGTACTAACCAGAAGAACGAGTTACCAGATTCATAGTCGTTATCACCCTGCTTCTGAGCCCTCACAGTCAGGTCAAAGTTTGAGCCTGCATTAGGCCAGGAGAAATAGAACATGCCAGAGTTCAGTATTTTCTTCAAGGCAGTAACACGCTCGTCTTCCTTGGTTTCTTCCTGGAGAGGACAGAAATCTGTTGCAGTAATTTTGTAAACTTCAGCGTCCAGGATTTTTCCCACCGATGTGCAGCCTGTCACCAGAACCAGAAAGTGCAGCCGAGTGTTACCTAGAAAGTGACAGACAGTTACAAAAGGGTTATTTCCAGGTGGACCCAGTTTCTCATTGGTGCTGCTCCAGCAGAGGCCAGCATCTTTGCTTCACAAGAGAACATACAGCAACAGCAGGCATACAGGCCACGTTCTTTACATTGCTGAATTCCTCTTAACTGCAGATAAGTGGCTGCAATTGCACAATATTCCACAACACTTATCCATCAACAACCTTTGCTGCACTAGAGTGTGTTTTCCCCACTGACTTTATGAACAGCAATGTGCGTACTATTGGGACACTACTCAAAAAAATCAGTTTCACCACCCTAGAGAATATACAGCATTCAGATTCTTTACAGGCTTCAGCTGAAGCTGAGCATGTTCAGACATTCATAAAATTTCAGTATTACCGATTCTTGAGATTTTGCTTTTTATATCACTGAAGCGTGTACATCATTTGATGACAACCTCAGTTATCATGAAAACAATTACAGCTGCGATAACTGTGAAATCATGAAGCAGCTGAACTTCAGGGCCTCAAAACTAAAAGATAAATTTGGAGCTTGAGAACATCACTGTATTTAGATCTCTTGTACACAGACCCATTTCAACCTCTGCTCATTCTCTCTGAAATGATAATTAAGAAACAGCAGAACAATTTTTCTGGAAATGCTGGGTTTGCTACAAGGAAACAGTTTGATTCACTTAAATTGGCCTGTAATGGAGACAACGTCATCCTAGTCACTCCAGTTAGTAAGAAAAGGTGGAAATGAGCCAAGATTTATTAATTTAGCACAGCAGAACCAACAGCTGACCTGACAAGAGCAAGTTAATTAGCTAAGGGCACAGTGACAATCTGGGACAGTATGGCTTCAGACAGCAAAAGGGAACACTTCTTAGGATCACTTTCCAACCCTCCGGGGTGACCCACTGTCTGAAAATGCACACCAGCTCTCACACAGCAACCATTCTTTTTCTGAAACACCAGTAGGGGAGTCCTTGCTTTCAGATAAGAGGCTGGCTACAGAAACTAGAGTTAGGGGTGGTTTTCAGCAGGGCTAGAATATTTGTGTAGGCACGTGGGACTGGAATGGCAAGACAAGGTGGGAGATTAGATCTTATTCATTCTGTTCTGCTGACTCCAGTTTTGTATAAAGGCCAGTGTAGGTGGTATTTACTAAAAAGCTCTGTTCATCACATTTCTTTCTGTAACAATGCTGCGCCGTGTTCTCCTTCTTGAGTGCTTTCAGGAAGCATGTCTTCTGTGCTTGTGATATCGCAGCAGAGGGCTAGAAATACTGACAGTTTAGTCCTGCTTTGCACGTGACTTTGTGTAATTATAAAGAATAAAGAGCAGGAGACACATCAGTTATCACCACGAGAGTTCATAACTGACCAAATACTGCCTTGCAGCCTCCAGAAAGGGTTAGGAGGAGTTAGCTGTCTCTCAGGATACCTAAAAGCTTCTGTGACTTAGCTGAAACCATGCAAAACTGATCAGCTCAAAGTAAACTTCACTCACGAGACTTTGGAAGCAATATATAAAAAACACCATTAGTATGCCTTAATATCAGTCAGCTTTGTTAGTCATACAAAAACAGTAGTGAAGGACTTGGAGAGCTGCCTGCATGCAATGCTGAGACAAAGAGCACAAGTACTTTCATTGCCTTCCGTGACCTTAAGCTTTCCTTGACGGTTCAGAAGAGATCAAATGAGAAAGTCAACATTAAAATAGCTGAAGAGAACAAAAACTTAACAATACAGGGCTTGTTACCTGTGGTTCTGTCCTTTGACGAGCTTGTAACCAGTGGAAAATCACTGGATCTAAACAGAATAACCCTCTAGTTTAAGAAGGCATTGAGTAGGAATATTTGCCTTACCTAGAAACTTGCTCTTGCTTACTAGAGACTATAAACTCTTTTTACTACCTCCTCCACTCAACCCCTTACCCCCAAATCGGATACTCACCTACACATTCAAAGGTCCAGCATCTCTACTCCATTAAATCACTAGCTAATAATCTCGAAAAAAGAAATCACACCTAAGAAGGTATTGCATTTTCCCTGAAGTATAAGGAGATTGGTTTTCTAAAGCTGTGATATATTTCTGCCACTGGGCAGTAACTCCACATGGAAGAGTCGGGGTTGTTCAGCCTGGAGATAAGAAGGCTCAGGGAAAGCCTTTCAGTATTTAAAGAGATGCCTGTAACGAAAGATGGAAAGAGACTTTTCACAAGGGCTTGCAGTGATGGGACAAGGGGCAAGAGTTTTCCATGGAAAGAGGCAAGTTTAGATTGAATACAAGGAAGACATCTTTTACAGTGAGAGTAGTGAAACAGTGGAACAGGTTTTCTGGGGAACTTATGGGTGCCTCACCCCTGGGAAGTGTTTCAGGTTGGTAGGGGCTTCGAGCAACCTGCTCCAGCGGTAGGTGTCCCTGCCCATGTACAGGGGTGGTGGAAGTAGGTGGCCTATAAAGGCCCCCTCTGACTCATTCTACGGTTCTACATACACAGAACAAGGCTCTCTACAGTACTCCAAATTACAGAGTAGCCACCACGCACTTTTCATGATACCTCTGAACAGAGGCCGGCTGGCAAAGGAGCTCACACTTACAGCCCAGAAAACTGGAGAAAAAGGATGAAAAGAGAGATTTATGGTATGATAAAGCTTAACTGCTTTGCCACTTAGTCCTCCCAGGCTGCCCTGTGAGCTGAGGTGGTCTTCAGACCAGCTCTAACCTCTCTTACTTGCTTAAATCACTCAGGATATGCTGCAAAGCATACAATGCAGAAACCCTGTAACACCACAGGTCCAGCTTCACACAAATCCCTCTGACTCTGTATCTTGGAAAAAAGTCCCAAGCCCCATCCTCTGATTCTCTAGGTGGTATTTGGACGGTGTTCCTGGGAACCAGCTCTGGGCTATCACTGCAGTGTCTGCAGGAGGAAGATCCTTGCCTGATGTGCATGCCCTCTTGGCACAGGGAACAAGCTAATCACAGTATGCTATTGACAGTGCTCTGCTATTGACAGTGCTCTGTGCCTGTGTCCTGCCCGTTTTTATTCACAGGACAGATGTAGCCATGGGGTTCTGAACAGAGGTAATGCTTCTGTCAACCTTTCACCCTTTTAGAACCTCACACAGTAGAATTAATGTTGCCAAAACACTGCTCCAATATTCATCTTTTAGTCGTGTATCCATTAAGGTATAAGAAATTACTCACCACTAAGCTGTACAGCTACACAGAAAAGGCTTTCCCTGTCTTCCCTTCTCTACCAGCAACATCTAGATGGGCCTACAGTTTTAAATTATGACATGAAAATCCTTCAGATTGCAGCTGCCTTGTCAGGCCAATTCCATTTGGTACCAACCACATCAGCTCTAGACTATTTACCATACCCTACCTTGGAAAATAAAAATTTCTTCTTTTTTTCCTTTAATTTTTTTTCCTTTAACTTACACAAGTAGTTTAATGTACAATCCTGATTCATATTTGCCTATCTAAACTGTACACATAGATGAAAGTGATTTAGGAATGTAATAACTGTAACTGAAGATCACAATTGTAGAAACATCCCTCCTGCCCTTGGGATGCAATCTATAATGTTTTAAAAAAATCTCTGAAATAATTTTGCAGCAAGAAGTGAAGTGTTCCTTACTAGTCATGTTTTCTACAGCAACACATCTATGAAAAAGCAAGACCCACTTATAGTACTAAAGAAAAAAATTATTTTAAAGTGTATGGCCCAAACTTTGATCTCAGATAAATGGGTACAAATGTTCATGCATTGTGACCAAGATCATTATTTTGCCCCATTTCAGCTATCAATCACTACAATAGCCTGTAAAGAACACTTCTGAAGAAATGTAAGAAATTTTTTGCTCAAAGTGATATGTGCTGAATGCCCTTTTATTAGGTGGCACAAAGGAGGCAGAGCATGAAGAATATTTAGCACAGAAACAAGACACTAATAATTTCCATCCATTTTTTCAAGTGCTCTTGTGAAACCAACTGCCTTTATCCAAGCTGAGCAGGAAATGCAGTTCTGGTACATCACACTACACAATAATAAACTGCAGTTTCTGTATTTAACCTGTCTACATGACTCAAGGCAATTGTTTCCCCTGCAGCTTAGGGGATGATTTCATTGTCGCTTATTTTGAGCTACAGTGAAAATGAGTCAATATTCAATTCTTATTTTGTCCTTAACTGTAACTATTTCACTCAAGACTGCCTTTTCTTTCCAAAATGGATTTTCACCAATTTTTGCTTTTTCCATTCCATCACAGTCATGCCATTGCCTTACGTTCCCTCAGATTTTTCCATCTCCACTCCACACATACTCCACTCCATTTTATAGTCCACTAAAAACCAATTTTGCCACTCATCTGTATTCAAAAATAGCAACAGAACACAGCAGAGCAGTACATTCTAACCACCTAGATGAAAATTCCTGAGGATATCTACAGCAGAATTATGAAAAGAGCCAAGACTTTCCAAACTACCATTTTAATCTCAAAGATACTCCTCTTTCTCCTTCTTCTAAATACAATTACATTTTTAGGAAATGTGCAAAAAGAACAGAAGACGGGCACTTAGTTGTCCTGTTTGCCTTTGAAATTTCTTCCTTTCAGTTACACACTGTATATGTACAAGAGTGAGAGAGTATATACACAATCACATTAATTCAGAATGTCCCCCCAAATATGGCAGCTGTATTAAAGCAAACAACCTATGTGGTGATGGTGTTAAAATATCCCCGTATGTATGCATCTCTTCCTGACATCCCAGTATCTGAAAAAAACACTGTAAAGCTGGCTCTTCTAACACTTTGCTTCAGATGTATTTGACACTGCTAGATCTTCTTTGGCAGCAAAATCTTGGCTGAGGTACAGCTCACAGACACTGTACAATTCATTCTGCTGCCATCCATCTCACAAAAGAAAGCAGAAGAACTTTGTGAGTCATGTTAACAGACGTAAGTACATAGAAGTGAATGTTATTGCTGGTGGGAAACATTAACTTTGTGAGTCAGTTTCACATATTTCATCTACTTTCTTGTAAAAAGCACGATCTACTTTGGCAGGCATACAATGTGATTTATTTGGATTTCTAAGTAGCGATATTTACAGATTAATTAAAACGTTCAGAGACGTCTTTCATGTCTTGGCAAAAAATTTCCCCTTCTGCTCTACAAATATACTCTTAATATCCCAGTGGAATGTGTTTTCACAAATAAACTCTCAGTTAATTTAATACTTATGGTCTGCGTGTTTCCAGTAGTAAGAAAACATGCCGATACTCCTGAACAAAGTCTGTGCGAGCACTGAAGCTCTGTGAAGGGCTAGCCAATTATGCCTTTGTTTGCAGCTGCTAAAATAGATTATACAAAAAGGGAAAAAGTTACATTGCATTCCTCTGGTCCTTTGACTCCTCCTGGCTGGATGCCAGGTGCCCACCAAAGCTGCTCTGTCACTCCCCTCCTCAGCTGGGCAGGGGAGAAAAACAAAATGAAAAGCTAATGGGTTGAGATAACAGCAGAGAGAGAACATTTAACAGTTATGGGCAAAACAGACTTAACTTGGGGAAATCAGTTTTACTTATCACTAATCAAAACAGAGTAGGACAATGAGTAAAACACCTTCCTCCACCCCTCCCTTTTCCCCAGGCTTAGCGTTACTCCCGATTTTCTCTTCCCCAGTGATGCAGGGGGATGGGAAATAGGAGCAGCAGAGACAATGTCTGATGAACTGATCACAGCCCCTTTCTCCTCATGGGGAGGATTCCTCACACTCTTGCCCTGCTCCAGCATGGAAACCCTCCCATGGAAGACAGCCCTCCTTGAACTTCTGCAGCATGACTCCATCCTACAGGCTGCAGTTCTTTACAAACTGCTCCAGTGTGGGGCCCTCACACAGGGTGCAGGTCTTCTGGAAAAAACTGCTCCAGGATGGATCCCCCACTGTGTCACAAATCCAGCCACCAAATCTGCTCCAGCATCGGCTCCTCTCTCCATGGGTCTACAGGTCCTGCCAGGAGCCCATTCCACTGTGTGCCTCCCAAAGGGTCACAGCCACCTTCAGGCATCCACCTGCTCCAGCGTGGGGTCCTCCCTGGGCTGCAGGTGGATCTCTGCTCCACCAGGGACCTCCATGGGCTGCAGGGGCACAGCTGCTTCCCTGTGCTCCGCACCATGGGCTGCAGGAGATTCTGAGCTCAGGTCCCTCCTTCCTCACTGGCCTTGGTGTCTGCAGAGCTGTTTCTCTCACATGCTCTAACTCTGCTCTTCTCCAGCTTCAGTTGGGCAGTTTTTTCCCCGTTCTTAAATCTGTTATCCCAGAGGCACTACCACTGCTGCTGATGGGTTCAGTCTTGACCAGCAGCGCATCTGTCCTGGAGCCAGCTGACACTGGTTCCATTGGACATAGGGGGAGCTTCCAGCAGCTTTTCAGAGAAGCCACAACTGTAGCCCCTCCTGCTAGCAAAACCTTGCTACACAAACCCAGTACAATTCCCTTGTAGTGTTAATGTTTTATGTAAGTAACAGCTAAAGGGTTGGAACTCACTTACATGTAATATGAAAGGTCTAAACCAGACTATAATAAAAACCTGGGCTATATCTTGAATAGTGAGATAGCAGACATGCATCTTTGCTTTTTTAAACATGTTCAGAGGCAGAAAATGTTTGCTTACCTTCACTTACCATTACAGCATGACCCTCTGACTTTTCACTGAATTTTAACAATCCCTTCCAAAGTAAGTCCTGTACCAGAACTTGTAATCTAATGCTAGAACAAGGCAGAGGTACAGTGACAAAGCTCAGAAAGGAAAAACCTCACACTTTCAGAGCACTGAAGTTAAGCATATGTTGTTCAAGAAGAAATAAGGACATGAGAAAAAATAAGGCTGAGAATATTTCACACTCCACTTGAAATTATTCACCTTTTAACATGAAGACAAAAATTGGACATATTTGGTTCCCACCACATACAAAAACTACTCTTAAGTACTCTACTTGAAGAGATTGAATTCAACAGCTACATTCCTTTACTGCAACAGGATTTATTAGACTTCTATGAAGAAAAACAGACCCAAGTGCCAAGAAAAACTAATCACAAGTCATCCATTTCAAATTACATTAGCAAATTGATATAAATCTCCAGAGAAATGTCTGATTAACTCCACAAGAAACAAACAAAAAGTTCAAATTCATTTAAAAGACTAGATGGACCTAGAGTTTTAAACTATGACACAAAAATCCTTCAGATTGCAGCTGCCTCTTCAGGCCAATTCCATGTCATATTTCTCAGGCTGCAAAATGGTAACCGGGGTATAAAAGAACACAATTATATCTACTGGCCTAAATATACCAGTGCTCACACCACCGCTGCCTTTGGTAGACTCCTTGACCAAGCATCAAGCTGTATGGAAAAAGTCTTGTCATTTCTCCAAAATTCAGGCTCATTATAACAGCTTGGGAACAATGCATACAGTGCTTTTTTATTTATTCATTTAAATCAGTGATTTTAAAGTACTGTGTAAGGCCCTATTATCTTCAAATCAATCACTGCAGTTCTCTTCTTAAAACATGTTATTTCCATTAACATTCCTGCAGGCAGTGTAATAACAAGTCCTTTGCTAAATCAAGATTCCCAAACTGTACAAAAAATTTACATCAATGACAATAAACATTCCTTACTATACTAATTGAAGCCAGAGGCCTTCTTCTGCAAATCCTTATCCGTATGAATGATTAAAGGCAATTAGGCATTATAGCAAGAACTGGCAACCTGCAGTACTGCACTCTCTGATGACCATGATAATCAGTGTCTAAACACAATCCTTAAAGAAGAGAAGAATTAAGAAATCATAGCTTGCCTTGGACAAATGCGGCAGGGAAAGAAGAATGGCAATTATCTTCAGGCAGCTAAGAATGTTAGACAAAACAAATTGAGAAAAAAATCCATCCATCATTCAGCGATACGGTTTTGGCCCAAAATAGGAAAAGAAACAGATCTTTTCCAGACTGTATATGACAAAGTGTAACTAACTTTCACAATTTAAGGAATTAGACAACTTTAGCCACTTATTGTCATTTAGCATTGTGTGGGCATTTTATAATCTCAGTCGTACAGATGATGACTTACCACATTTAAGCTGAAGCTCTCCTAAGCAGCCATAAGCATCCATGAGTTTTTCATACTGTCCTTTAATTACATCCTTTTCTTCTGGAGCTAAGGAACAAAGAGAAAGGCAGGAAACTTCGTTATCCAATCTTCATAAAATGTTCAAATTTCTATTATTCCTATTGCACAGGAACCAATGTTACTTAGGTTGATTTTTCTCAGTCAACAAGACTGCAGTACAAAGGTAGGGTTAAAATGCTGTAAAACCATAGAGATTAAAACATGACAGAAATGCACATCTCCACACACCACCCTAGAAAAAACAAAAGAGCACTCATTTTATTTTCAAATCAACCTGATTGCTAGTAACTATTTTAGTTTATGGTACAGATGCCACATCAGATCCAGAATAAATAAAGAAATACACGAGCACATGTAAAATTTACACTGTTCTAAAATAAGAACAAAAATAACAATCAATCTTGCCATAAGCTAAAAGAAAATATTTTTCCTCCATGTACAAAAAGAAAGAGTTTATACTTCCAGACTCTCAGTCTAATTACAGACAGAACTGGAATTTTTTATGCAGAATAGTGTGATTTGATGTAGAAACAACACCAGATGTTGATTTCAAGAGGAATTAAACATATTTTAGTGAAGTAAGAATTAGTTAATTAAATAAATAAAAGGTCAGCTGCTTGTGTTATATTTGTGGATTTCTGCAACAAGCAACTTCAATGGGTACATACTGAACATTTAGATATCAAGCCAGACCACGGAACAAACTTGTCACTGGCTACTTTAACATAAAACCAGCATACTTCCTAAATAAGTAAGTCTGCATTTTGTATATATTTCCCAATGAGGAGCAAGGTTAATCTCCCAAATTAAGAAAATAGACTGTAACCCTCAAGTGTCCTTTTACTTCTTGAACTACAGATAAACAGCAACATAGTACTTTTCAGAGGTTTGCTAATAATATGCCATTTTATGCTCCTAATTAACTCCAGCAGTTAAAAAACCCCTTGAAAGCTCTGGGCATAAAAAGGACAAACTGAACTGCTTGCAATGGATGATAGAAGAGAAAAGAAAGAGACTTCTCTTTATAATCTCAAGAGGCAAGGAGTTCAGTGAGAAACACAGAAAACAAATAAATATTGCTGACACTTAAAAGTGATATGAAGGACAACTCCTCTTGCAAAATTCCTTAACAGAGACAACCCCCAAGAGTAATTAAAACATGTTCATCTAAATTTTTGCACTTATAGCATATAAAGAAGACTTGTTTAATTTTTTCTTAATTATGTTTTTACTACCATAGTTTCACAACTTACTTACTCTTCTTTCTTAGAACCCAGAGTCAATCAGGAGAAACTAGCAAACTGTTGATACCCCACACACCAGTGAAGCAAAGCATAAGCAGCAGACAGAGGATAAAGTGCTTTCTATTGAGCAACATAAATCTCAGGACAATCATGATTTAAATACTCAGTAATGGCACATTATAAGGGCTGAGACTCTGCAAGCTCAGTTCTCAGGCACTTTAAAAAAAACAATTTCACAAAACCAGTTTAGATAGTCTATAACAATGTTTCAGTCTTTGAAAAAAAACCCTCCTTGTCAAGGCTTTCTTAATTATTGAAAAAACCAACAGGTTAAAAAGGTGATGTTTCACTTTCCATGGCATCTTTACTAAGTAGAAAAGAGCAGCAACAATATACAGACAATTTTTCTTAAACCTGTTCCCTCCTGTAAAAGCTGTCTACATTAAAATAATTGTGCTACTTTAAAATAAAAAGGGAAAACCAAACCCAAAATTCTTGCTCCAAATATTCCAGTTTCAGGAAGAAATCTAAAACAAGAGAAACATCAAGAGATTCAGATCTGAGACAGATGCGGGAGCCCATAAAGCTGCAGGCCAGGCACAACCTGAAAGCATTTCAAAAGCCACTTTGAAAGCATGGTGATATTCTTCAAAATAGAATTACAAGTTGGAAAGTTGGCTGTTAAAAGCGTCTGGTAAGAGCACAATCCAAAAGAATGGAATTTATTTCAGCGTGGAATTAGGCAACACACAGCCCATTCCACTACTGGCAAGAAGTACCTGCCACTGGCATGTATGGAACCCGCTGGAGTTCACAGGTCAAGCCGGTGGCATCACACACACGCTGGCTCCTGGCACAGGACCTCTCCAGACACACAGCCAAAGAGCTGTGTCTTGCCAATCCTGGGAGAGAAAGGCCACCCTTCTGGGTAGGCCACTTGTCCGAACCTGCGCCTGCACAGCAGCATCCGTCGGGACTGTAGCACCAGCAGAGCTGCCTGGGAGGAAGGAGCAGGAGAGGAACTTCCCAAACAGACCCAGCTATGTCTGTGGGTCACGCAAACAGAGAGGCCAGAATGTTTTAGTGCCTATGGACCACACTTGGGGGGTGTGGTGTGTGTGAATTCCCTTTGTTGAAGATATCGAAGGAATTTGAAGTCTCCTACCCTGTTACACTCCCTGGTGTTGCACAAAGGACATTATTGCAGAGGGCTTGAGCCAGGTTCATATCGTGTTATTAAAAAGAAGTATTTATAAATCTCAAAATCTTATTGAAATCTCAAATAACTGTCAGCAAACTCTAAAACATCTCCCAGAGCATTCAAAGAGTGCTAGGACACGAGTCAGAATCAGAAAGTGTTGCTACACAGAGAACAAAACTTCTGCGCTACTTTGTTGGATGAAGAGAGTTAAAAGGAAAAACTTCTATGAAATACTTTAACCCTTGTAAAACAAGAGGTATGCAATAATTCAATGAAACCAAGCTGCAATAAAATCAATTAAAAGGACCTTTTCCATGCATAAAATATTCCAGAGCCAAAAAAACTCCACACCATGAAAAGACATACAAATACATAATACCATATGTCTTAACCAAGTGTGACTTCCTGCTTGTAAAAGCTGTAATTTCAATTTACCAGCTAGCAGGAACTGGCCAAACATACACAATTTCCTTTATTCAACCCCTTCTTAGGGTTAAATCCCCAGACTTCAGCAAGAACCAGCACAACGCTAAAGCATATGGACCCCAGAAAGGCCAGTGACTGGAGTCAGAGGGCAGAGAAAGGTACCGTAACTCCAAGTCCAACGCTAAAGACAGACACAGTACTACCTTCAACTTTAAGATAAAAATTAAGGAAAAGTTCTTGAAGAAAGAAAAAAAAGAGTCTGAGACTGGGTTATGGATTCTGTTTCTCCCTTGTGATTTTTCAGCCTGATTCTGGAAATAGTCACCTGCTTGGCTGTAGGCACTGCTGTACAAACGTAATCTCAAGCGTATTTCTAAATACTTTAAGAAACAGAGGTTTGGTGTCATGGGACGACTTTATTTGTGTCATTTAGCATTTGGGGGAAGGAAGTGTGAACTTTCTCCAGAAACAGGGGAAAACTATAATCAAACAGAAATTTCATACCAAAACTCCCATATATACATTACCATAAGTATCTTACCTAGAAATAAGTTCAATGTCTGGTATTATATAAGTTTAGATAATTACCTCCAAATTGTGTTTTCAAACATCTGCAGACACATTCCAAGTACTTGGTTGTATTTTCAATACCTTTCACTACTAAAATATTCCTGTTCACATTCAATCCAGCCTACACAGGCATTATGAAAGTCAGACTGTATTCACAAACACCATGTAGGCCAAGCAGGACAGACTTGGGAAGACATTTGTGATCAGAGTTACACTTAAGAGAATACAAACATTTAAAGCATTAAGCAATGTATTTACCAATTTTCTAGTAAGATACATTTCTGGTGGAAAACACAACAAACAAAACATAAAATTGGCCTTTTGGAAAGATTGGCCTGGTTTTCTATATTAGATTGAGAACAATCTGCTCCTAGTAAGAGATTATGTTTGCATACTTGCATGTGCATATATGAATATATTAATTCACAAAGAATAATGGATTAAAGAAACCACCAGGTTTCTATTGGCCAGCTCCATGCTGCTGCAGGCAGTCAAGAAAATAAAAGGGAAGTCCCTAAATGGTTTCTCTGAAGTTTGGCCATTATCTTTATGTGCTTTCGGCCATATATGACTCATATTTACAAAGAAACTTGCAGCAGTCACTGCAGACATAACCTCTACAAAGAATTCATCCCTCACAACCACTACTTGTCTCCTAGCATAGAAAACAAGTCTTGTAATCAACACTCTACACTTACACAAATACATCTTCCCTCATCTCTGTACCCAGCTTGCATTTTGACAATAATGAAAGAATTGCAACACACACTTTCCCCTACCATCTAAAGCAGTGAAACTCAGCCTGAGAAACCGTAGCTTGCAAGCGCCCACTGCAATCATAACCAAGACAGGACTTCTGCTCTGTAAACTGCTTCTACAAATGGAAAAGTTTGAACACCACTAAACTTCATAAGAGGAAAAACTTCATAAAAGTTTGTGCTAGCCATATGAATATTCTGGCATAAGGGTAGTAATGAGCCATGGTGGAGGGCTCACCGTCTTGGATAGAACGTAGTGCTCAGAAATACATTCACAGTACGCTGTGCACGAGTATTGGTGTTTGATTTCCATACCCCACTCAGCAGCATAGTTGTTCACATCAATACAAAACAAAAGCTAATTGTAAGCAGTGAATGTACATACTGCACAGAAACTGCTTTCTGTACAAAAGAAGAAAAAGATGCACAGGTAAATAACTGCTACTTCCTGCTTTTGCAAGACTTTACCCAGATTTCACTCAGCTGCACCAGAGAACCACACACACACACACACCTGCAACTGAAGCAGCAGAGAAGGCGCGGAGCTCCTCCACAGAGCATACACACTCCTTAACTGTCTCTAGTAAAGGCTAACTTTCCAGATCTGTGGGTAAAAGTCAGGAAAAACCTCAGACATATTTGCAAAAACACACACTGTATCATCTTTGAACTTCTGTACTTTCCAGACACCATGGTCATTTAGGATTTAACATAACAGGTGATGTAACATCCTTTATAAAAGCAGCTGCAGAATCAAAGAGCTTGTAAAAAAAAAAAATCTCTGCACCCTTTGGCTCTACTCTTGAGAAAACATTATTATGCTGAAATTTAATAGCACAGCACTCCTGTTGACAGCTTTTCACTGAAACGACCTGCTATAATAAAGTTAAATCACCACATTTTCAGCACTATAGCCTCAGTTTAGTTTAGCAACTGCCTTGACAGCAGTACAGAACTACCTTGTGCAGTTCACTTCATCTGAAAACCACTGAAACTCTAATGTCTTTAAAGTAGGAACAGCATCTGTATTTATACTGTCTGTTGCATTAAGCAAAAACTTCTAAATCAATTACAATTTTTCTTCATCCTTCATGACTCTAGGTTTCTCCCACAGAATATATTGATGTTCTAGTTCAGAGAATTTCTGGAAGAATTGTTTCAGGCTGTCACTTATCCTTCTGGAGATGACTGAAGCTTTAGGATTGCCCGTGGCAAAAAAAAAAAGAAAAGAAAAAAAGCCTTCAGCAAAATGTGTCATTCAATTCAAAACAATGACTTTTACCCTCCGCCCTACAGTGACATCATGAGAGGAGGAAGACAAACTCCCATCCTCAAAAATACTATTTAATTTACAGTAGAACAGAAAACTGTTCTGTTGATATCACATCACTATACAGGTTAAGGGGTTTAAGGATATGCAGCTAGGTTTCCTGCAGTGGTTTTTGATTTCCTGATTCAGGCAATTAGAGATCTTTACAATACTTTTCCACGACTGATATCAAGGATGCAAATATTTTTCAGGTATTAAATCTCTGCATGCAGTAAGGAAATCGTGAAATATAATCAATCTGCAACTAAAACTGTCATCATTATCTTTATAACATATTGAGAGAGGAAACAGTATAAAGTCATCCATTCACAAGACGGCATCAAATTGTTAGCTTACATATTTGAAAGTGTTTATTTTAATGAGGGGCTTGCCAGAGGTTTATAGCCTGTATTGGCACTGTCTGTACAAGTGTGTGGTTTTTCAGATCTCTTTTTTTGTAACACACTTCTTCTAGGACAATTCTCACTCCCTTCTGCCACTTGAACTAGGTTAAATTCCACATTTAAGTTTCTTCTAGTACAAAATTATTATAGAAGCAATTAAACTTTCCACAAGTGCAGACGTCATGCCTGTTCAAGGGCAGAGATACTTGATAATTATGGAAAAAAAATGGACAATGACTAAAATTTGTTCTCAGGCCTTCACTGTCCATCTATGATTATACCTCTCTAGAGTTCTGCTTATATGAGAGTGTAATTGCAAAACTACATAAACTAGGGTTGTATAACTTAAGCGCTCTAGGTATGCCAATCTGCCTTTATTTAGTGTAGAGGTTTGCATAAGGCACAGAGGCACAGTTTGCATGACTCCTCCCCACCCCAGGTATGGAATTTTTAAGGAAATTTATTTTAGAAACAGAAAGCTAGACAGAGAGGCCAAAACTAACACAATCCTGGGAGTAGTATGTCTGAAACCATACATACACAAAGTTTATGTTAACCTCTCACTGTTGTGTTCTATGGTTACCTACAGCCTAAAGGCAAGGCAAACAAAACAGAATTAATGTTTGTTTCTGTTACCACCCCGCTGTGAAGCTTCCTCTTCACAATTCTTCTAAACTCACCAGCACAATACTTACTACTGGTTTTCCCTCCTTTTCTGGTCCTCTGCTGCATAAACAGAAGTTATCTAAACAGGTTCCACTGGACAAACTAGCTTTTCCTACAATATAGGAACCAACCCAGGAAGGAATAGAGGAATCAAATGAAATAGAATGACAAAGTTATTACCATGGAGCGGGCTGAATGCCAACGCAGACATGATTAGAGTTATCTCAGGACCTGACACTGGACTTTCAAAAGGCATGGCAAACAGGCTTTTTACCCTGTAAAATTCACTACCTCAGAGTTCTTCTAAAACACTTTAAGAGCGACTGTATAAATTCTGTAATCATAGAATCACAAGATTTTAGAATCATTAGGATTAGAAAAGATGTCTAAGATCATTGAGGCCAACTGTTAAACTAGTAGCACTCTGCTCATCATTTAAACCATATTTCCCAACTTCCATATCCACACAGTTTTGGATCACTTCCAGGCATAGTAGTTCCACCATTTCCCTGGGCAGCCTGTTTCCATATGCCTGACCACCCTTTCCATGAAGAAGTTTCTCCTAATATGCAATCTAAACTTCCCCTGGTGCAAGTTGAGGCTATTTCCTCATGCCCTATCTCTTGTTACCTAGGAGAAGAGGCCTGGCTACATCCTCCTTTCAGGAGGTTGTAGAGAGTGATAAGGTCTCCCCCGAACCTCCTTTCCTCCAGGCTGAACAACCCCAGCCCCCTCACCTCCTCCTCATAGGACTTGTCCTCTAGATCCTTCACTGGCTCTGTTGTCCTTCTTTGGACATGCTCCTATTTTGAGATAGACCAGGATGCAATTGGCCTCCGTTCACCTGGGCACAGCTGCTGCATCATGTTCAGATGGATGCTGGGCAGCACCACCAGGTCCTTTTCAGCAGGGCAACTTTCCAGCCACTAAATCATTTCAAGTGTAGCAATGCAAATGGGAGATAGCAACACTGACGGAGAAAAAAGCTATTCTATGTTGATGATTCCTTTAATTAGTGAGACTTCAAATCTTTCCAACCACTGGTCATGCAGATGGCTCAGAGCTGGCTAGGTGGATACTGGACTCTCAATTTTATTCATGCACTTTGCCTTTAGGAAGTGGAGCTGCTTGAGATTTTTATCAGAATAACAAAATACAGACCTAACTCAATTGATATCAATATAGAGTTGTAATGTCAACAGGTTTTAGAATCAGGGAAAGTGAGTAAAATGCTGCCCAGTATTAACTGATTTTCACTGCTAGTTCACTGAAAACTGACACAAAAACCCCTCCAGAAAAATGTAACACATTTCTGTCCACTATTACCAAAGAATTTAACAAGAAACAGAACCTCTAAAATATTGCACAATATAAAACTCCAGTAAAATAAAATAAACAAAACAAACAAAAATCCCCACAAGCATGGCAATAACATCTTTTCTATGACTGGTCAAAGTTTTCCCACTATCAGAACTATTATTGTGAAAATCAGCTGCCCCTTGATGATTTTTCTGGCTTCCGTCATTCCTAAAGTCCCCAACACCTGAAAATCAAGCATTTTAGTCTGCGTGTCCTGCCAGTGTACATTGTGGAAGATTCAGCTAAGTGGACCCAGGTCCTGAGGTGACATTGTGACTGACATTGTACAACTCACAACGTACACACAGATCTTACTACAACAGTTTGAGCTGCTTGAATATGGACTCCTACAACACTGTGAACAGTTAGCATGATTGCAGGCACAGGTATTGCGCAGAAAACAATTTAAGAACACAGCACAAACTTATGTTCCCCTACTTCGCTTTTTGCCCCTTACATTCTCAGTCACTTCATTTTTCTGCGTCTGCCTCAACATTAGCAACATCAGCATTGCATTAATTCACGTGTAACAAGTATCAAAAACACAAGGTGAGGCAACCCTGAGCATGTTTACGAGACTCCTCCAGTAGGAACCAGACGCTCAAGTAACCCAGTACTGTTCAAACGACGGGGGCACCACAGCAAGAGGCCCGTTTTTTTTCGGGAGACAAATCCCAAGTCAGTCACCCCACAGCATCTCTGCTGTGAGCTGGCTGTCTTCACTGGTGGTTAGCACCTGATGTAGCTGAGTAGAAATTTCCTCAAGAGGCAGTGGATCTCATTCCTTTACCGGGGCCTCGCTCTGCAGTCAAGGCTGTAGAGGATAAGTCTTGTGCATTAAAGGTGCCCTGTGCCGACACCGCACCGCCACCAGGCAGCCGGGGGGCCTCTCCTGCCTCCTCTACCCCGGCTGCTGGTGAGGAGGCTAAAGACACCCGGAGCAGCGATGGGACACGGACCGGGAGGAGATGCTGGCCAACCCTCCGAGCACGGCACGTACCGGGGTACCCAAATACGCCAGCGAGTGGCCAAGCCCGGAGGGCCGCGCTGGAGCTCGGGGTGTAAGCGAGGCGGGGCGCTCACCGCAGCCAGCATCCCGCTGGACGTGGGTCTGCGCGCTCCCCTTCCTCTCTCCATGCCACAGAGGAAAGTGCCCCAGTGCTCCTGGACATCGCCCGCTGCCGTGGCACCCCAGCGTCCCTTCCCAGCAGAGGTGCGCGCCCACGGACACCCCAGCTCCGGGCACCCACGGGCCCCCACGGCCGCCCCTCACGCACTTACTGAGCGCCGCCACGGTGCCGGCCTCCAGCAGCAGGCAGTCCTGGCGGCTGCGAGCCTCCAGCAGGGCGCTCGGCCCCGGCTCCTGCTTCCAGAGCAGCCGCAGCCCTTTGCTCAGGGCCATGGGAGCCGCCGGCCGCGGGGAGGAGGGCGCAGGGGTCCTGGTGGAGGGGGCGCCGAAGAAGCCGCCTTCCCGTCGGGCGCACGGCGCGGCGCTCGGGGGCCGCCGGCAGCCCCGCCGCCTCCTCCGGCCGCCCGGCCCCGG
>WBMY01000415.1:630970-659912 GCA_013397315.1 Donacobius atricapilla
TGTGCGTGTGTATGTCTTTGCCTTTGAGAAATAATTCCTCACAGTCCCCCTTTAAGTCCATCATGAGAGCAAACTCACTGGGAGGACAGGATTATGTCCCTCTCTATTGCCTGTGTTTTAACTCCTTAGTAATTTTTGTCGTTAGTTCTTTTCACTGCAAATTCCAAGCACACACAATTTAGGATTGTTAATAAAAAGTTTCTGTCAGATTTGTTGGGTAAAATACGGAAGAAAGGATTGGTGCACCTGGGATAGTATTTTTTAGCACTTCAAATCATTATGAGGGGATAAGGATGTAAAAAAAAACCTCAGATGAAGGTGGCAAACTGGAAACCTTTAGCAGTGTGTATGACAAAGCACTGCTTCATAGGTGGCTCTCTGAGTCTGTTCTAATCTGTTACAAGCAGATCTCTTCAGTGTGTTCCAGTTTCAGTACATCCCCTTGAAAAGTAGTAAGTCAGTTGATTAGGCTTTGTGTTAGAAACGCAAGCCTGAGAAAGCAACAATGAGAAAATGGTGAAGAGTAGCAGTAAATAAAACCATTCGTTTTACAAACCTTTACAAACCTCTTCTTCACAAAGAATGACATTCAAATTTTGGCCGCATGTAGGAACCTTCCTCAGTATACTGGGGATGTGTGCAAAAGTGTTCTTTTGATTAGATCTTTTCATCTAACTGGTCTGTGTTTCAATGCATGGAAGTCCATTTTAAGGGAAAGTGTTGAGATTGACAGATCATCTTTTAGCAGACATTTGGAGTTGAGCTGTCTTGCTCTAGTCCTTGGGTATGTATCATGGAAGCATTAATTCCTGCAGTCATTTGAGGAGTCCCTCACATGAACTCATTCCTTCTTGCACAGCACTTGTTTCCACCCAGGCCATACACTCATTACCTCCTCAGCAATTTTTCATTTCATCCTCCTTTCTCTAAAAGGAGTTTTCCTTCCTTTTTATCTCCTGCCTTGACAATTCCATCATCCTAGCTTCTTTGCCCCTCCTCACCCATCATTGGTTCTTTAATCACTCTTTCTACCTTTGAGCAGTCACAGATACTTTGCATTGCTTTCTGAATGTTCCCACAGCTAAAAAGTGGGAGGTTATCTGCTGCTGCCCCTGCAGCCTTCAGCTGGGAGAAGCAACAAAGTCGATGGGTTCTCCCTGCTATTCGGCATGCATAGCATAGCGGGACTGTTCTGTAGTGTGGAATATCTCTTGTCTGCAGCAGGGTCCCTTTGCTTATCTTTCCTCTTTCCAACTCCTTTTCCAGCTACTGTCTTCCTAGTGGCGGGGAGATCCTTCTCCCTCTGTATCAGAAGGGGAGGGATCCTTAATGTCTGATGTTTGTTGACTGTGGAACTATGTGAAATGCAGTTCAGACAAAATTGCAGCAATGGCATGTTAGGGTCAGCCTTCATGGTAGGAGGACACAGCCTTCAGCTACTAAATCAAGTTCAGTTCCTGTTAACTCACCTGTGGCATAAATTATGTTGAGGACAATGTCCACAATATTCATATTGTGTTTATGCAGATTTTTAAGCATTCAGCTGTTACCTCCGAGGTAGAAGTCACCTCAGTGTAATTTCTGAACACTTCTGTCTTTTTCAAAGTCACTCCATTTGCTTTGAATTTATAGTCCCTTCTCCTCCTCAGCCCCTTGTTTACCTTGGAAGCATTGCTATGCATTATAATCACTCCTGCTCCTAGGTCCTTCTAGATGTTTCCAGGATGCGGATAACTGCCTCCCTGAAAAAGAGTCCTGCATGCTGATCTTAGCAGGTGGCATTGTTTGTTTGTCTGAGGACCATCTGAAGAGGAACAACAGAGATGTTGCAAAACAGATTTTAGAAGAACTGGATAGAGCATTTGGCTTAGCTGTCTGCTCTGTCTGGAATAGCTGTGTGAGCCCTGTATCCTGGACTATCGGGTATAGGATGGGTGTCCCTGTAGTATTGTCTGTCTTTATGTACTATTGAGTGAATTTTGCAATCTGGGGCTCTACAAAAAAAGCTTTGGTGATACACTGTAGAAACAAACAAAAGAATACTTTTCTTTGTCCAATATTATGCTACTGAAATAGCTTTTCCAGTAACTTTTTGAAGCTCTGAGATTAAATATAGATTTACTTATGATAGCATTTCCTCAGGATTTTTGGCCACTTGCACATAGCCTCAGTGGTCACAGATTCCTCAGGAAATGTGTGTGCTTACAAGATCATTGAAAACAGTTTGGGTTTTGCCTTTTATGACCAACTTTTGACTTTAGCAAGTAAAGAAGAAATAGGAGAAATATCTCAGTTTATTTCTTTGCACATGGCATTCAAAACAAGTAACTGCTGCTAATATGCAAAAACTTCTACTATGTTTCCACATTTTCTAGTTAACATTAGAATGAATTTTATTCTCAGCTGGGTTTGACACAGAGAAGCATTTGTAACTTTTAGGCTAAAGGGCTCAAAATGTTGCTCTGAAAGTAACTGCAGGGTTTTAATGTCACCTCTTACCTTGTCAGTGAAATTGAGAGAAGTGCTTTCTATTCTAGTTGGTTACACTTCTCCTGGCCTAGTAAAGAAGAACTTCGTGCGCAAAAGACATCTGGTACTTTGTTACAGAGACAGTCCAATGTAGTTTGAGCTAGGTCACTGTTACTCACCAACATCAACTGCATTTCCTCAAAAAATAACTGAAGAGAATGAGAAACATGAGTGATAAATTAGTATGCTTTGTTTGTTTATGTTTTGACAAAGAACGTTTGACCTTGCCATGAGTGGAAGAGTGGTGATGCAGGGACATTTTCTTTGCTCCAGTTAGTGACAATATTTTCAAATTTCTGCTCCTGTTTATAACCTTTCCTGACAAGCTCCCCTTATTTCTTGCCATTGGGGTCTTTGATCCTTACAACAGGAAAAATAAACTAGTGCTAATTAGTCTGTATCAAATTACTCTTTAACCAATTATTTGGAAGGGGGAGAGTGGGTGTGTGGACTCACACCTGAGCTTCTGGTTCAGCAGGAGCTAAACATGTCCCTGACTTGAAGTATATCAGTAGCCTAAATCTCACAGCTCCTTGCTTGGGTAAATAAACTCCCTTCTGAAGTGAATAAACAGTGCAGGTTTGTCTGCTGAATGTGGTTGGACTGGAAGCAAACTAGCTTTAGGCTCAGACTGAGTCAGGGTCTATCTGGCTCAGGCTGTAGCTCCAGATTGGCAGAAGATTGGGCTTTGAATTCAAGCTCTGAAGGTGTACCAGAAGTGGTTGAGAGATGCTCTGGTGGAGTGCTAACAGCTTTAGAAATGCTGCTAATGAAAACTGTGTTGCTGGGAGGTCAGTGGAATTTCTCGCCTCCTCTTCCACCTATACTTTAACTCTGTGTGTGCGAAGTGAAAGAGGTCTCTCTAGAGGGGCAGATCGGCTGCATTCACAGGCACTAGCCTTTTCTTATTAAGAGACTATTTTCAGTAACAGCAGCTGTTTTAAAGCTTAACATTCTTCATCCCAAAACTATGTGCAGAAGAGCAGCATTAGTCAGATGGCGTTTATTTAGGCAGTAATAGCAACTAGACAACCAGATAAAATTTTCATTCTTTCTTCCAGACTGACATGCTTATGATTAGTTGTAGGTATCCCTTTCTCATATTCAAAGGACTAGGAAGCCACAGAGTTTTCCATTGCTCCTTGCCTCATTTTCTGGAACTCTTGATAGGAAAAACAAAATGCTTACTAAAATAGAAAATTTGAATTTAAAGTGGGCTCCGTAATATCTGCACAGGAAGAGCTGCAGCAAGTATGTTGGCAGTTTTTCCTCAGTGAGAACATTCCTCACCATCAAAAATTGTGCACACCTCTCTTGTGTATCAACAGTGAAAGCAGATTTTATTGATTACCCCATATCAAGAGATGTGGATTTGAGGAAGCAAAAAAAACACCTTCCTTTTGTCCATGAATCAGCTATGAAGAAAACTCCAGGAAGAGGCAATCCCAGATTGCCAGTTATGGCATTTCAGGGGTATATAGTGGCCATCATTGCCACAGGTGGTGTGACACTGGACTACTGGGAGAGACTGCCTGCAACAAAGTGATTCCTGACTTCATTCTTAAATAAGAATTTAACTATTCTGTTGATGCTCAGTATCTGTAAGAAGGAAAAACAGAGTTTTCATGGTTGTTCAGAACCCCTAAGTTTCATTGTCTGTTGAGATGTTGTGACTAGACAGAGAGAAACAGATGAATGCAAGAGTGGACAATGCAATAACACAACAGAAAGCTGATTATGATTCAGACAATGGACCTGAAAGCTAAATAATTTAAAATAATAAGACCCACCCTTGTATTTCTAGAGTAACCAAATCATACAAAAATCAGGAAAGTCAAGGACAAATACGGTCAGGCAAGTGACAGCGGGGCTTCATATATTTCTGGATAATTTTGATGGTGCACTCTATTTATTGAGGAAAATGTTAACTTTTGATCTCTCTTACTATGATTCATTTGTTAATGAATTCTGTTAATATACAAATCTTTAGTTATTTGGTCCTATTTGGTAACACAGACTACTTGAAAAAAACCAGGAGCACACAGGGTAGATGAGACCTATAATGAGGCATTTAGAAATTGGGTGGGTGAGAATAGAGGGCAAAGAGAATGGCATTTCCATGTTCACTTCATAACTAATTAACGTTAATTAATTTAAAGCTTATTGGACTCTAGTTTGCCCTCAGTGGGATCAGACATTCAAGGGAGAGTATCTTTTATGAATTTTCTGTGTGCAAACATTAGTGGGAGATGATTGAACATAACAGGACATGTTAACTGAGTTTATGTCCACTACTGGTTATTTACAGTTGTAGTCTTTTAAAACAGGGTTTTGTTAATTAGATGAGCACATGTTCTGTGTTAACAGAAATGTGTCTATAAACCCAATGGAGGCTCATATCTTAAAGTTCTCTCACATTCCAGTTCAGTGTTTTTTTCTTGCATATAAAACACAAAGCTAAAGTAAAACTAAGGTGTTGTTGCTTGCTTGTTTGTTTTTTTGGTGAACAAAAGTGAATGTTGGACACAACCTGTCTATTTAGAAGTTTCAGATTTATTGAAGTATTTGAATGAAAAAAGAAGGTTAAAAATAGTTTTCTATTTGGAAAACATCTCCTTAATACAATCAATTCAGACACCTTACAACCAGTACCACCACCCTAAAACTACTGAGAAAAGCCTTACATTTCTGGAATGAGTAGGGTAATTTCTCCAAAATCTGAAATACAATCCAGAATCCCAGTTGGTACATCAAAATTCAATGGGAAACATTCCCCAGGTTTAAGGTTTGGGATTTGTTTGCTGCATCTTTCTTAAGATATAGAATTTCTAGTTCATGCCTTTGATAATGGACTACTGGTTGTATGCCAGATACTAACCCACATAGCAAAAAGAGTCATTCAGTCACTGTCTAAAAGGAACACAGAATGTCTTGCATGCATAAATTCACTCATCTATGATCAAATGTTCAACATTTTTCCATTTGAGTTGTTTCCAATACAGCATATGTGGTGCTTTTAAAACGAAGTTAGGCTTCTTTCATTTCATTTTATAAACAGATACTTTGTGGTATTATGCCTCCTCATGTTTTAGAAAGTCCTGTCAATTAATTTTTAGATTTAGGAGGGGTTTCAGACCAAAGAGTAAGGGGAGCAATAGACAGTGTATTAACATGTTCCTGTGAAGGAAGAGAGCATATTTGTTTATGTGAAAGACTGGGGCTTTGGGTTTTTTTCAACTGCATTTTTGTAAAGGTTAAATGGCATTGGACAATAAATCTCAGGTGTTCCTCTGCTTCTTGGCAGCTTTATGGCAAGATGACTTAGAGTGAATAGTTTGAAAAGACAGTGAAAATGAGCTAGCTCAAACCAGAGTAGTTAATGGAGTTCCTCAGTATACCACCAATGTTGAACTGGAGAAGGTTAAAGAAAAACTAAAATGATAAAATAGAGCAAACTGGCTAAGGAGTCAAGCTATTTCACAGCCCCACTTATGGTGAAGGCAGAGTGAATAGCATATGTTTTTCTTGCAAGGAAAGGAGGACTGTAGAATGAGGTGTTATCTCTCAGTTCTGCTGTAAAGGGATAGCTGACAAAGCACAGTGTGCAAATGAGGGGAACAGACCAGAAAAGAGAAGAACTGAGGGAACACCAAGGTTCAAAGTTATTTGAACAAACATTTTGGTACGTTACATTATTCCTAATGCATCAATTAAATCCACAGACTATGTGTATGTGCAAGTAAACATAATTACACGTGCTAGTCATTGTTTGTTTTTTGACAATTTGACTTGTTTATTTAGGTGTGCCGTTCTGCTTCACTAAAACAAGATTTTTTTATTGCTTTTACAGAAAGAATTGCCTGTACTTCTAACTCATGCCACATATAAATCATTATAGGAGTCTGAGGTTGACTGGAATGATACATTCTCACCCCAGGTTGCAGGTGGTTTAGATTTCACTATGCCTGTAGCTCTCATGCAATCCCTGTTAGCCTGGGGATGGGTCATGGCACACGTAACAAAAATGATTATTCCACATAGGTGAGTAGGCTAGGCTAGGGCTCGCTGGCCCAGCTGGTTCCAAGTTGCAGGAATTACAGTTCACTTATCTGTAGGCCCCTATTCTTTTCTTTCTGCTCCAAATATGTGTGTCTGAGTGTATTTTTATCTCAAAACTTACCTGGGTGAAAGGGAGGTGAGAAACCATCATTCTCTGTAGGCTGCATTCAGTTCCTAGGACTTTTCTTCACTTTCAGCCACCATTACAGGCACCCCAGTAATACCAGCGCCCCGGGAATGCTGGTGTGCGTGGGAAGGGGTGAGCATACAGTGGGGGCAGGCCAAAATAATCTCAGCAGCTTGGCAGTGCGGAGTGGAAAGACCTTGTGTGGGTGTGACTGGAAAAGCTCAGCAAAGCTGTGGGTTTGGGAGAAAGCCAGCTCCTGGGGTGTGAGAATTACTGGGCTGTGTAAAACTAGCTTTGAAGGGCAGGGAAAGCTGAAGCATGACATCAGTGCTCATGTCATCCCTCTGAAGCCAAGAGTAAGAGCCTTGCTTCTATCACAAACCCCATCCACTAAGATTCACCTTGTGCAATGTCTGTTTGCTGCTGTTTTTACCTCTACTTCAGTAACTCTTTGGCTTGCCTTTCTTGCTGCCTTCCTGTCACCTTTCCTCTTCTCCGTCCCTCCTCCTGCTTCATTCTCTGTTGCTTTTTGCCCAGTTGGTCCACTGATGGTTAGATTCCGTAATTAGTGACCCTGATACATAGAGCTATTGCAATTACTTCCCTGTCTTTTAAAAAGGTGGGTGCAGTGACAGATTTCCTGCGCTGTTCTTAAAGAGTAGCTATCTGGAATAAAGCTCCCTGCATATTTTGGTGGGAGTTCAGCAGAATTCTCTCTTTACTTATCCTAGAAATCTGAAATAGACTTTGGTCTGGGAGATTAATTGCAAACTACATGGAAGGGTCAGAACAAGTGCAGATCCTTTCCACATGAAAACACTGATGCACAGAGTTCTTAGTATGCCTGAAAAAAAGTAGAGATGCTCTGTGAGTTCAAAAATGCCTCTGGGAAGTCAGATTAACTATTCTCAGTTTAATTCTAGAAGGTGCTGCTCAGAATGGATGAGTCAGGATACAACATATTGCAGAGAATTCTTCATGACTACTTTTAAGCAACCTGTTGCTTTAAGAAGCACACGTATCCATGTTGGGAAGGGTGATTACTTTTTGTTTATCCGCACTTCAACTAATAGCCTAATGCTGGCTATTGACTTTAACTTGGTGGTAGCTGGAGTCGCACAAGAGAAAAATCTGAGCTATCCTGAGACAGATTTCTCAGAATGTTTCCTTACCATGCCAGAAGTCAGCTACACTCACACTCACCTTCTCTCTGCCTTCAGGGCCAGCAGCTGTCCAGCACAGCCTCTTTGGCAAAGCACAGGGCAGAACCACTTTGCTTTTTAACATCTTAGCTGGCTGCAGAGGGTCAGCTGAGGTGTCATTGCATCCTGGGGCTGAAACAGAACCACACAGAGACAGTGCATATCTGTCCTGTCTTCCTCCATGCTGCAGAGTTCATGAGCAGACCTGTGTGCCACACACACCCCAGGACCCAGCCAGGGCTCAGCAGTGGACCTGAGCTGATTCCTCTTCTCTGGCTCCACAGCAGTGAGAAACAGCCCAGGGCCTAGGTGCAGCTGCAGGGGTCTGCTCGAGTTGCCTTGCAAACACTCAATACAATGTTTACTTGTGGCCTGGGTTTTGGTGTTTTTCTGTGTGACAGAAAATCCCCTTCAGAAAGGGCTGTTTTATTTTACGATTTAAAAATTACTTAGGACCACTCGTCATTTTTATTATATTCCAGCACTAGATAATTGCAATATGAACTCCCGGCTCAGAAGGGAGCTGTGCCAGACTGACGCAATTTGTCACACACACACAGACACACACTCACACTTTGATCAGAAGGCATGAACTAACTCTACTTTATTTGAAAGTCTGACTCCATATATCGTATATCTACAAAGGCTAGGGATTGGGGGAGAAGGTTGACACCTCTCCCCATCCCATTGGTCAAGACAACGGTCCATTAGCTGTCCATATCTCTAAGACAAAGAATGTAAACTACTTTGAAACTATACAATAACACTGGCTGTGTTTACAGACCAGAGTGTGAGAAAAAACATGAAACTGTGAAACAGAAGAGAAGGCTGAAAAAATCAAGGCGACACCAGACAGCACCTACAAACAACTTTTCTGAACTTCACTCTTACTCTAGGAGCAGCCCGTCAATCCCCTGTGAAATCACTGCAGTTCCTGCAAGTTGCCCTTTTCCAGTGATAATTTTACAGCACTCAAATAGATCCCAAATCCTGCAGCCATTCTACAGACTTATTTTGTGGTACAGCATTCTGTGGATAGCAACCTCCTCTTACTGATTGTGAATATGGTTTAAATTTGGAAGACCTTCATAAACAGTTGCATTGTGGGCTTATTTGTTTGTGAGGCTTTTTAGGATGTTGTTTCCTTTCTGCCAAGCATTAAGACTGTGGTTGTAAGCAGCAGATAGACTGGCACAAGTTGTTACCCCAGTGAAGTTTACCTATTGCCAAACAAGCATTAAACATGCTCAAAGTAGGGAAGAAGTGTTCTAGACCTACCTCCTTCCCAAAGGTTTGGAAAAAAGTCCATGCTTTAACTTTGGTAGGTTCAATTTGTAATCAGGTAGAAAAGTGTCACTACTTAAACAGGGAAGACACATGAGGAGTTTTGTTACTCCTCAGTTTTCTCTGCTGGCATAATCAGTCTGGAATGGTGCAGTCCTGGTGAGTGCAGTCTGATGGGAATCTTCTGGGGCAGTGTGTCAAGCTCAGCAAATCTATCCCAGCACCAAGCAGCCTGGTTTATATTTTGCTACTATATTGCAACAGATGTTATGTTTAAGTTTTCACTTCTCTCTCAGCTGTTGAATTTTTAAACAAAATCTTTACTGAGCTTAAAAATACAACTCAACTAGTCAGGAACTAGTCAACAGTTAGAAAATTGACCCTCACCCCTGTCTGGCCCTTACTTTTGAGGCAGCTTTTTCTTTTGCAAGAGTTTAACTAGAAGAGTTACTGGATACACCAAACTTGACAAGATTCTGTGTCTGGCTTGGAAAGAATTTGATTAAAAATAATAAAATCTAGATACATGAACACTGGATAAACAGCGTCACTCTCTCATTTTGGGCTTTGTTTCTAGCTTGTCATTGGACATTATAGACACATTTAAAAACCACAGTGAAACACAAAGTTTGGATCCTCACATATGAATTTTAAGGGACTTTAAGAAATGTCAGTAGATATTTCAGATTCGTAGTACAGCTGTGAGTGCTGATAGTATTGTAAGGGGGTGCTGTGCTTGTCAAAGCCCTCACAACAGTCTTATACCATGGCAAGAACATACCAGTAATGACCCCGTCCTGCCCTACAGCAGATACTGGGTCTCAGAGATGACAACAAGGTGAGTGTAGTGCAATGTATGTCAGGAGTGCAATAAATTTTGATGGGTCCATAAAGATCTTGATGAGCAGGCAATGCACAAAGATCACATGGGAGCAGGGAGATACTCTTCCCCAAAATGTGAAGCAGAAATGTAATGAAGCAATACATTTAATCTTTTCATTTAATGGGGTTAAGACATTAACTTCTAGATTTACAAATATTACAGAGTTTGTCTTTGTTGAACTGTGTCTGAAATGGCAATAGTATTTGCAAATTATTTTAACATAATTATTATTCCAAATAATTCAGTCCTAGAAACTGCTACTACTCCTGTATACCAACAGCTAGTACCTTAACAAACCTAAATCTTGATAAAATTACAGACTGAATGAAGGCTGATAAATATTTAGCTTTGCCATTGGACATACTGTTATATTTAGCATCCAATTTCATCCACAACTGGTTTTGTTTTGTTGCTGGTTTTTTTTTTGACAGACCGATTTTCTTCAGATATGCTGTTTTAAATGGCCACAAATAAAAGGCTTGTCTTGTCTTGCAATTTATTACTGCCCTGTTTTCAACCCCTTTATCCTCTCCTTTAGTATCAAAAGGAAGAGAGCATGTTCTTTACAATCCTCATTCTACAAGCTTCAGTCTGCTGTCCCACTGCTTTTACATCACCTGTGGGTGACCAAATTCATTAGTCATTGAGGCATCACATAATCACACAGGTGGATGTGGGTGGATGCTCTGACAAGCAATTTAATAGGAACAGGTCAATAACTAAGGTCAAATAATTAAAATATAATTCAAAAGAAACCAAACCACATAATACTGTTTTTTAAAAAGTCCCCACAATCTTTCCAAATTTTCTGTTATTTTTTTAAATCCTACTGTTTGTTATTCTTCTAAGATAACCTCTAAGAAACCTCTTGGAGCTAGCAACTTAATTACATCTTTAGAATTACATACTTTTTAGGAAAGCAGTTCATCAAATATTTGGGGTTTTTGGGAATGACATTTCACAAGACTAAAAACCAGTGAAGAGTAACAATTTTAGAATTAGACCTACTGAGATTTAATTGCAACAGAAGGCAATGTGTATTAAAAGTGACCTTGAATTGATAAATGTGTGCTATGACAAGTTTATTAGAAAATATATTTAAAAAGTGATTAGTTGTTGGAGATGGTAGGTATAAAAGGAAAACTAAGGGTAGCAGGAGTCTGTTGTTAACAGAAAATAAGTATTACATGCTGTCTTGCTTCAGCCCTGACAGAAAACTGTGACATACAAAAATGTATTTCAACAGAATACAGCCACAGGTTAGAATAAGGGAAGAACAACATTTAGTAAAAATGAGAAAGCTGGCTTCAGATAGACAGGATCAGTTCAAACAAACTAATAAATCCTGTTGTGAAGCAAATGGGTTTTATCCCTGTAGATCAGAAGAACCTAGAGTTCAGAAAGTCAGCAGGAAGACAGTAAGAATACTAGCTGGAATCTGAAGGAATGCAAAAAATTTAGGATAGTTTAAGAAAATATGGCCAGTCAGAAAAAAGGCCCAGAAGATTAAAAATAAGCAAACACATTCTTTATAAGACAAGGAAATTAAGCCAGTTTAAATTCATTATCCCAAAGATACTGCAAAGATCTCAGAATCACAACTCGTGCAAAGAGCCATGGGAGGAAAAAAAAAAAAAAAAAAAAAAAAAGGGGGGAGAAAACAGCTAATTCAATTTTGTGACTCAGATGTTCTTTCAAACAGTATGGGTGTAACTGACGTTGCCACATGACAGAATGGGTGGACTGGTCACCAGCCAGTCAATATATTTCTAATTCTATAATGTCGTTTTTGTTAGGGTTGTTTAGATAGGAAAAAAAGGGGTTTTTCTGCTCAAGTGGTTACCTTGGGTATTAGCATTAATTTTATCAGAAGAGTTATAGGAAAGTATGTGAAAAAAACAACTGACCAAAGATCCCCCCGCCCCTTGCCAACTGACTGGCATCTGCTTGGTGCATGCTCATGGCTTAGTGGGAAGCCCTGTGAAAGGCAGAAGCAGCAGTAGCAGAACACTTTCGGGGTCACTGCTTTCCTTGCTGCTGGACTACACATCCTGAGGCTGTGGAGGGATAGTTTTGGCTACTCCAGACTGGCAGAGTGTCTGGTGTATGTCAAACTAAGCCACAGCACAAGAGATGTATCTCTTCCTTTGTGAGAGTTTTCATTACAAGGCTGTTAGTCTGAATTCCTTCTAAGAGCCCAAACCAGACTAATTAGCAGTAAAACTGATGTATTATTTAATTAGGATCAAGTGTATATAATGGTAGTACTTTCTCAATTATCTTGTCACAGAACACAGGAATTGCTTGAGTGTAAAAAATTCCATACTCAGGTTAAGTTAGGACTTATTGAAGAACTCTGTTTGCAGTCAACAGTACACCTCCAAAACCACACCCTATAACAAAATCTGCTGCTGCAGCCTAATCCCATTAACTGCAAACAAGAAATGCAGGTAGCCTTCCATTCTGTACAGCTACGTTTTTGTTTTTTAAAAATGGATGCAATTGCAGTAACAGAATAAGCAATTAAAATATACAGTCAAACCCAACAGCTTGGGCAGCTGATGTCTTTTATGAAGTCACTGGGTTAATGCCAGTGTTTGGCTCTCCCTGGAAGGAAAACAAAAGATAGGAAACAGTAGTAAGGCTTGTTGATGCTGCAGACACTAATTATTCAGCTATGACAAACAAAACACAGGAGAGCACTGCTTAAGTCTTGCACTAATTTGCTATTTCTGTTTTATGACTACATCTTTAGTGTGCACATTTTCTGTTGCCCCCAACTCATGCAATTAAACTATGCCACTATTCATGTCTAATTTAAAAAACAAATATCAAAGACAATTGAATTTCTATTCTGGGTCAACACCATGCTGACACAAAGCCAGGAATACACAGTAGCACTGTGCTCTACTACTTATTTGCAGTCAGGAGGGTTCCATCAACCACGAGCTGGACTGACCTGAATAAAGAAAGCTTACAACATATGTGTAGCCTTTGCTGGTTTGCAGTCACTAGCACTATTATACCATCCAGTTGGGATGCCTGCTTTATGGAAGACACATGGATGCTTCCTCATTCCTCAGCTGGCCCATGTGTAAGCTGGTGAAAAGCTACAAGGGAGGATTTGCCTCATACTGCATTCACCCCATTAAAAACCAATATGATGATTTCAAAGAAAAAGATAAAATAGTCTGGTAGATATACATAAATATTTATTATCAGTTTAACTTCATTTTACTAGAAATTTTTAAACAGTTTTTCTTTTTTTTTTTTCTTTTTTTTTGTCGAAATGGTGTATCAGACACAGTTGCTACTGTCATAGCTTCCCTGCACTGGGAATGCAGAGCTTACACTTAAGATTCCAAAACAATCTATTCAAGATAAAGAGCTTTCAACTTTAGTGCAGATGGAGCTATTTAAGGATTGGTAAAAAGAACCCCCTTCCCCCTCCCAAATGAAGAGTCTGTTACAAAGAGATTTCATTACCAAAAAGTGAATATACAAATGCTAAAAAAATGCTGGCTTGAAAAAGTGATTTCAGAATTTACTGTACACATTGTAACAATTTATTATATAAGCTGCTTCTACATGCAAGCAGATCTTACATTTGGTGTAAAACATTTATACACATTCTTTACAATTTGTACATATTTAAATGGCTGTATCAAACAACACTGCGCTATGGAATTTCGGAAGCAAACAACTAAAATTGGGAGGAGAAAAAGACAAGGTTTATAAAAGGTGAACAAAACTCGTGACACTGAGAAGCATCTAGACTTAGGCTTAGTCTTGTTTGGTTTGGTTTCAGGTTGTTCAGGGAGACCCAGATTTTCTTTCTAGCACAGAAAAGTAACACCAATGCAAAACAGAGTAAGGCAACTATTGAACCAGCAGACTATACCCGTCACTTAAAATGGCTTATTGGTAAAATGCCTTTTTTAGTTGTTTGTTTTTGTTTTTTGTTTTTTTTTTTTTTTAACTAAAATACTTATTTTCTAGGCACATTTTAGCAAAAACTGCATTTTGGCTTTCCTGCTTGCCTATGGCAAGAAATGAATTACTGTACTTGGTGCCCATTGTGAACAGTTGTTGGTGGCTTTTTTGGTTTGATTCTGTGAAAAGCCAAGGCCTCAAATGGTATTTCAGTAGTATGGAAGAGGATATTTAGTCACTTGATAAAAGATGATGATCAAAGAACAGAGTTTGTGTGATAACTAATAATATTATTCAGTACTTTTGTCACCTTTGAGTTTGCATTAGAAGGCAACAAAAAGTTAACCTGAATCAATAGCACACCATACTACTACACAAAGACCTGAGCTTAGCTGGAATTTGCGGATGTCTACTAGTTGGGGTTAGATGTGGCAGTGTCCCCTCTGCTGAAACACTACAAACTGTCAGAGGGGAAGCTGGCCCTGTACTGCACTGAGAAACACCAGTGCCTTATGGCATTACACTGGGGGTGTCGAAGTGCTGGCATGGAAAACTGTTTTTCACACTTTCCTGAATGGCTCATTCCTTTTTTGTACTTTGTCTTCTTACACAGTGCATAGTGAAAAAGTGAGCCTGACATAAGCTCTGAGGTGGTGCACCACAAGAATAAGATTGAGTTAGAAGGAAAAAGAAGAGAGGGAAGAATGATTTATATTTACCAGAAGTCATACTGGGAGCAGGATGCCATGGCTGCATATGGGAAGCAAAACTTAAGAACGAAGCATTCATTCAGGAGATTATCACAAACATGTGTCAGAGACATATATGGATATAATTCCTCCTGGTTACTGAATTGCTGGAGAGCTCAACTGAATATAATGAGTATTAAGTAATTTTCTTAAGTTTGTCTGCTTTCCCACTTAAAAAAAAAGCTACAAATGTGTCACTCTGGTGTTGATCCAGAGTTTTTGGAAGAACATCTGATAAACAAGTCTTTGTGAAATCCATGGCAACATACCAGTTTGATAATTTAAATCCCTATAACTGACAGCATTATCTAGCTGTCTTTATTTAAATAATAATACAAATGGGAGAGCTTTCAAGACAGAAGAGCCTTATTGTATGATTTAGGCTGATAAAGTAAAATTTTAAATAATACTATTTTAACAATTGGTTCTTGTTGGTTTGGGGTTTTTTGGGATTTCTTTTTGCAAAGGCTAACAAATTTTTATTAGCACTGTCCCCACATCAGAAAAGCACTTTGGAGTTGTTATTTATTGTTGAATACTCCTTCTTCTCTACATCACAGGAAAGCGGCTGAGTGCCTGCCTCAGCTTCTGTGCAATCTGAAACAAAGACACAGAAGATATTTAATATGTAGTCACTTTACACTGTGCAGAAATATGATGACAGACTACGAAATTCGGTCTTCCCTTGTGATGAAAAACTGCAGGCATTACTGCAGGTTTTGTGTATGCAGGACTCTCAAAGCATTCCATTACAAAGACTTCTCATACATGCACTCTCTGCCGTGTTAATTTGGTACTTTCACTGCTTCAGTTGTGTTGGAGAAAGCATTGTAGGCAGGGCTGTTATTCTGCCTGTCTGTTTATCTAGCACTGCACTGCACCAGAGAGGTACAGGAACAAAGCCAGATTTTCCAGGAAACCCACCTCCCAGCTGAAACATCAGAACAGAGCTCCTGTGCACTTCCCACAGTTCTCATGGTAGCCAAGACCCCACATGTGAACATGTACTGGGGGAGAGAGGATTGGTACAAGAAAACTGGTGAGGCTGCAACCAGAAGGATCAAAAAAGACTGGACATGAGGCTGAAAGAAGGTAAGGGGAAACCTAAGCCTAATCCCACCAGATGTGTTAAGGAAATTAAGCAAAGTGACCTCATGGGAGACCTACAGTTGTCACCCACTAAAGATACCTCTGAAGCTCCACTGGCAACTTTTACAGCTGTGAAGGGGTACCAGTTACTTATGAGACTCCTTTTAGTCATAGAAGTCAGGTTCCAGCACATTCAAACTGAAATGTTTTACTAGCATATCATGTTAGCAAACTTGTTCTTAGTTTATTTTAAAAAAATCACATGGAATACATGCATGAGAACATTGTTAAATGAGAACTACAGTGGTAGGGAGAGTGCTCAGATTTAACATATTTAATGTCACCAAACGTTCCTGTCCCTCCTGCCTCACACTTGTATACATCAGGCTTTGAATCACAAAAGCTTCCCTTCTCACTCCCATCCTATGGGAGGAAGGTTTTGTTGAAATGTTTTATTGCTCTGTTGAGTGCAACAGGCCTTGCTTACTGCACATCTGAGAACTAAAATTCTTTGTAACCCTAGTGCTGGCATTGGGGGGCAGAAAAAAGTCAAGCTATCAACAATATGGTTTCTGGACAGTGGTTTTTATTTCTACTAGGTTTATTGTAACAATCATGTATGTAGGACAATGTTTATAGGAAAATATTATTTTAACTCATTCTTTCAGTTTTCAGGGGTTTTTACAATTCTTTTTACAATTTTTGTACAATTCTTCAGCTATCTGCTCTGTGGGAGCAAGGATTAGACCCTGTATTTCCTGTAAAAGTAACAGCATAGTACATGCCAAGCAAACAGTCCTAAAGCACTGTCCCTTACCGTTTCATAGAACTGTGCCTGCTGCTCCAGATAGAGACGAATGACGCTGTTGTAGTCATAGATCCGGTTACTGTGGAAGTGATTCATCTCAGCTGCAATCAGACCCAGGAGACAAATTATTTAACAGAAGCATTTATAATTAGGAACAGTTTCACTCAGTTCAAGTTAGTTACTCTGCAGCAAGCTCAGTGTCCAGACCTGCCAGCACAGTTACTGTTCTCATGCTTCTACAACCTGTTCTGCCCACAGAACTCAAATTATAGAGGAACTGTTTGTCAGATTGGTAGGGGGTCAATTACACACCAACCTGGATACTTCCTGGACAAAGCCAGGTTCTTGTATTACAATACTCAGGTGTTGGGGGTTAGATTTGTCTTTTTCCTTATAGAATTTCTCACCATAGGTTGCTAGGAGACTAATTACTGGGTACTTGTGCGTGCTTGACCAAAACAAAAAAAGTGGCCGAAGGAGAGTGCAGCACTGGGCTACACCCTTTTGTGGTCTCTGAGAATTTTTCTCTCAGAGGGAAAAAGAGATACCCGAGGTTTTGGGCAGGTAAAGGGCAGGCGTGGGGGCAGCTTTGCTCTCTTGCTCTCGGCATTGAAGAGAGAACAATCAGGTCGCTCTTGCTGCNTGCACAAAGATGGGATAAAAAAATACAAGCAAGATTTTCTTCTACTGAGGTAACCGTTCCTTCCTGAAGGGTTTCCAACAGAATTTTAGCTAGGACATTCAAATTTTCAAGAGTATGGATATCAAGTTGTATGCCACAGCTGTAAACACTCAGCTAAAAACAAAAAGAAGAACAAAAAAAGATACAAGCAGTAGTGTCTGACCCATTCTTGACTTTGGCTGTTTCAATAGATAAATAAAGAAACAGTATGACTGAATCTGTAACACCTTACACCAATTTCTATGTCTCTTAGATCACAGCTTACGACTGAAAGAACAAGTTAAATATATTTTGGGCTATCAGTGGAAGGAGAAGAAATATTCTACATTGTAAAAGTCATCCTAGAGGTCTCTTCCACAATTACCACACATAAAACACAATCCTTGCATCACTGTGACTAAGAAGAAGGGGCTAGGGAGTTCTCTTGGTTGTTTTACAGAATCATTTTGTGTGCTGCTCTGACTTTGTCACATAATATATCGAGTACTCTTGGCTTTAAATCATCTAGAAATTATGCAACCCCCTCAGCAATGAGTAATCTCATTGAGGTCAGTAACAGGATGCACTTAATGGCTTGATATCCTGAAGGACAGAGCCCCGACTCCTCACTTCCCCAGTTTTTCTAGTGTGGTGTGCTGCACCCAGTATTTACAACACCTCTAACCTAAAGAGGAAAAAGTTCATTCAAAAAACATCCAGGAAATAAAAATCTTATCTAAAAGGACATGAAACACAGATGGGAAATGGATTATGTCAGACTAAACTAAAAGTCAGAAAAACACTTCTGCTCATGATGACTTGCTTCTTGCACCAGGGTCCATGCTTTTAATTTGAGACATTATCAATTCCAAATCAAAGAAATCAGCCTGGGGTAGTTGTTCTGGGGTTTTTAAATTGAATTTTCAAAACACGTCTTTTGAAACAGTGATGTGAGATTAAAAAAAAAAAAGGGGGGGAAGGCAAAATAACTGCAATTTAGAAAATTCTAAGCAGATCACAAAAAAGCCCCCACAAACAATCTATGGCCAGGTTTTATTCCTGGCAGCACCAGATTTTCTTTCAAAGTATGGTGCTTAACAGAAGTCCTTCAGAGGTCTACAACACTGCCATTTAGCTCAAGATTTGGTTTACCTTGTAGTGCATAAGCCATGGTGCTCACACGTTTCACCATGTTCTGTTTGTCTTGTGGCGTTATTTTACTGGTTGCAACTAACTTGTCACTTTCCTTCACTCTTTCTATTGCTCCCTGTAGAAACCAAATGCAGAAAGGTTAAAAGAGTAGTCAACTTAGGGGTCTTCATAGTAATCTAAAATGCCACTAGCTACATTTTGAGTTTTCATTCAGTACACATATGTACCCGAAATGATTGATTCTGCCTTCTCATATTTTCATCCAAAGTTTGTTATTTCCCTTTATTGCTTCCAAGAGTCCTTGCAAAAAGGGACTTCAAACACAGACATGATCAGAGTCATCAGCAAATTGAGTTTGATATAGGCAGAAATACACAATGATATATACAAAAAAGACAAATGGACCAAGTTTCATATTACAGATGACCAACATAACTGACATCCAAAAGCCTGTAGAACCTTATTTGCATATTTTACAAGATGAGGCAACATAAAACTCTTTTTCAAGGGACTACAATTCATTGCAATGTATAGCCAGATTCAGGAAAATCCTTGAGTCACATAAATAACAAGCATAAAAAGATATGCCTCCCCTACACAATGTATTTTTGCCAAACAACATGGCAAGAGAATCTATTTACACGTCTCTTGGCAGTAGGTTATGTTTCAAGTTTTAAAAACATTTCTGCTTCTTTTATGGTATTTTCCCCCAATGATTCTGTGGGATGTGTTAGTGTCCTTAAGAAAGAACACACAAATCTGATATGCTTTTATCTTTGTTGCTCTCAGAAGTGTGTTCTTATGTTCTTGTTCTATACATTTAACACATCAAGTGATCAAAAAACCTGCAACCCCACATATTTGTGTCCTTGTTTTAATACTTCACAATATTTAATTTCCTGAAATACATTGCAGCAGACACATGACCATGAGGAAAACTCTATGACCAAAAAAAGAAGAAAAGGTAGAATACCCAAAACTATACACCATGGCTTTTGTATTACAGAGAACAAAGTGGTTGGGTTTTGTTGCTGGTATTTTCTTTGTTTGTTCTTCCTTCCCCCCAGAAATATTAGAGCTTAGCTCTGGTCTCTGGTTTTGTATATTAAAGAAACTTCTACGCAGTGCATGATTATTTATCACGTATCAGCAAGCCAGCCATGAAAGTGTACACAAGTTTTCCTACAGTACTCATGTGGTTTTATTATTAACTATTATAAAAGGCTCAAATATTATGAATTTACACTACTGCTACTCACCCCACTGGGACATGAAATCAACCTGAACAAAATCATGAACTTTCTACTGCTCTACTATAGCAGACAGTCGTGATATTCTTGAGAGAAATTCTAGCTTTCCTTCCCTCTAAGTACTTCTTATTTCAAAAATCAACAGAGCAGTTTCACAGAAACTTCCAGTGTTTCAGCAGCAGGCGCCAGGCTGCTGCACAAATGCAGGGCCCCATACCACCACTTTTGCTGCTGTCCCCACTGCCCAGCCCTTAAAAAGAAAGGCTCTTTACATACCTTATGAGCTGCTATGATGTCAGGGAAGCAACCAAGAAATCCCTTATATTCATGATTTGTTTCCATCAAAAAGTGAAGATCTTTCTTTGGCTAACAAACAAAGCGTAAGCATTAGTAAAAGTATCTGCGGCAAATTAACATCACAGAAAAGAAACTATGATGCCAAGAAAGGGCAAAGGGGAAAAAAGGGAAAGAAACATTTGAAAAAACCCAAACCAAAAAATTAATTTTTTATGCACGTTTTTCATATATGCAAAGGTTTTTTAAAAAAAAATACAAACTTTTTAGAGCAAGGCACTGTGCATCATTGTGCAGATGCCTCTGTTCTTTGTTTCATTTAACACTAGCTCATGAAGTGAGGGGTTTTGCCTTAAGTTTTCACCCAAGGAGGGTTTCCAGTACAGTCTCTCATTGCATATACAAGTATATACATGCACAGGTGCATCTCCTTAGTTGTCAATGTGGAAAGGTGTTTTAAGAACTTTCAGACTCAACCTTGAGATAAAGAGGATCTGCACTTTGGAGACTTTAAGCATAACATGCTAATCATCAATGTATGTCTTGAATACCAATCAAGGTTTATTTAAGTCACATTTTTGCTGAAGCAGGCAACTGCATGTAAAGGCAAAGGAACAAGTTTGATACACAGGTATTCCCCCCATATGGAGCAACAGCAAAATCTGGATCCTGTAGACATTTGGGGAATGCAGAGGGAAGGCAGAAACTCTGTCCTTGATTAAATATCATTCTTTTGTATCAGTAATGAAGACTGTTCACAAACATCAGAAAATGAGCACGTTTAAAGAGCCATTTTAGTATTTTAGAAACTAGAATGTGAACTTTCTGACCAATAGAAATGCCCTCTCATCACATTCCCCCTGAGCTGACACAGAGTAGAAAAGAAGATGAAAATGCATTTAAAAATGTCAATAGCAATTTCATTTAATTGGTCTATAGCAGTAGTAGCTCTGTTTTAATCGAAGAAAAAAGAAATGTCAGAAGTAATCCAAACAGGTGGTATGTTTGTACGCACTGTGCCATTGCATTCGTAACACTCCTACCTGATCTGCTACAAGACTGGCAATTTCTTCATAAGTTTTCCCTGCTTCTGTTATTGCTCCATTGAGATCAGATTCTCCTAGAAGTAAACATCAGTGTTCAAATTACCATAAGTCAATTGCAACAAGAAACTTGCCTTGATATAAGGCAAATTTATAAAATAACCTATTTACAATAATAAGTGCTTAGCCATCCTTTTATAACCAGCAGAAATAAATAATTTTAAGAAACATTAGAAGAGGAAAACTGAAGGTCCTGTAGAAAATTAATGCTCTACCACAATACTAGCACTAACTTCCACATTTAATAATTTTATGCAGCTTAAATACACAGGCATTCCTCCACATGGGGCAACAGGAAGTCTACCAGGATGGAAAGGAAGGAAGAATGAGGAGGGTTACAGAAGATAGACTGACAAAGGTGATGTGCTACTAGACCTGAGCTCTCTGACAGTAATGGACCATAACTGTTCAAAGGTCAGAGAAGCAAAAAGAGGCTCAAATAACTTTTCCTTGACAACAAGACTTCTGATCCTTTAGGGAACTCATAGATAATATTTTCAAGCTCTGTAAAAATCATTGGTTTTCAGAGTGAGTTTCTAACTTTCATCCTCTTATGAAACAGATCAAAGGGCCCTACAATCTAGTCGTAACAATACAGACATCACCATAAATCCTAAGCTAGACAACACCACAAGCACTCATAACACATTATTACTAACAGGACAGGCTACCTGGTACAAAGATGGAAACAAGCCTTACATTCTTGTACGTTTCATGCCACTTCACCTTCCCATCCATGTTAGCTTGTCCAAAGCAAGTAGTCAACAGTACAGAAAGGAAATTGAAGTAGAGAGTAGAAAGGCAAAGGTATAGTTTGCAGATATCAAACTTTAATTTAAAAAAAAAAATAATTTTCTTATGCTTTCAGCATATCTTAATATTAGGCAGTGATTAGTCTTTTCTGATTTTTTCTGTAGATACTAATCAGTGACGTAATTGAACAGTACCACAGATTTCATTAATGATTAATCTGAACATTAAAGTACCTTGTTTTACTACAACATATGGTCTAATCTACATTAGAGATTTATTACATAGGATTCCTTCATTTTAGCATGTCCTAAAGGAAACAAGGTAATGACTGAATGTTGCTTCAGTTCTATCAATCCATTCCTATTTCCCATTTGACTGGTTTCATAAAGTCAAAAAGCTGTGAGGCAAGATCCTAAGAACTAGTAAGTCCAGTAACACAAATACTGCTAAACAAATCATTATTTTTCTCCTATTTGGGCCTGTTAGAATAAAATAAAATTAAAACCAACATTAATTCCCATTTTGAGATCCAAGAGGTACACAATTCTTAAGATATCTTCACCTTTTTGCGAAACAATAAAAAAAATCGGAGGGTGATCAATTGTATTATTGTATTATGCTTAATGCTTAAGTATTTTCAGTACTTCAGAATTCTTTTGTCTGCTCAGAAGTAACCTTGAAGTAACTACTGCTTAGGCAACTGACTCCTAGATTTTGGGATAAAATATGGTGTGGCTTCAGAGTCAGAAGCCAGGTTGGTCTAGATGTTGCCATTAATTTTATAATGCCATAAAAGATGGTAACTGCCTATCTGGAAAAAAAAAAAAAAGAAAAGAGAGAGAGGAAGAGTATGTATATTTAAGTTGACTAAGTACAACAAAATCCTCCCCTTTTGGGCCAAGCTCACTCAAGGAACCTTCATAGATCAGAGCTTCAAAGGACCTAGACAAACCCTCCCAACACCAATCATCTTTTATTCTCAGCTTCTGAACCAATGCAAAGGTGGGAATTGCCTTCTTAACTCAGTCTGTGGAAGCTGAGTTGGGTCCCAGTGCAAGGATACATCAGGATGTCAGGAGTTCTTTAATCAATGAAATAGCAGAAAGCCCCAAACGCTGCTAACATTTATAACCAATTATGTTAGTGTCCAGTACAAATATCCCCAGAAGAAACAGAGGGGGCCTAAAAGCATTGACTGAAGGTAGCTATAAAAAGAACAGTTAAAATTGCCAGTAATATTCCACCAATATTTCAACCCAACCACAAGGAGAAACAGAGATTTTCACTGATTTACAGGCTGCATATTGTCATAAGGAGATGAAGAAAGACATAAAACTATGAGGAGCCTTTTGGAGATGTTTAATAGAGCATCTCTTAGCAGTTCAACTACTTGGTAAATGCCAGTGATAATCATTTCAGAAGAAATACACCAGGCACATTGAGGGAACTAATATTCCAAGTCTTGACTGGGACAGATGAACTTTTTTGTCAAGAAGTATTTTCGTTTTCTTTTCTTTCAAAGTACATTTTAATATAATTCAGTAAGAAAAATCACTAAGTTTGATGTACTAGCAGCAAATACTTGCAGCAAAGCTTTTCTTGGTAAGTACACCTCAAACTGATATGTTCAGCACGTAAGCAGCTTGTAAAGCAGGATTTGCCTGTTGCTAGCTGACAGGATAGTGAACCTTGCATGTAACTGCCTAACAGAATTCCTGAGGGGTGATGTAGGATTAGGAGATCTTACCATGGTTGAATGGCACACCAGTCATTCACATTTTCTTAACAGAGGAGAAAGACTCCTCCAGATTTGGTGCCGCAAAAGAGAAAAAATGCTATTTAAGGCTGAGTTAACCTTAGAGTATCCTATGATACAGTTAACACAGACAACACATTTCCAGGTGCAGGACACTTCCAGGCATGTTCTGGTACTGTCCAATACACATTTTTGGACCGGGATCATGCTTGCAAAGTGTGCATTCTTGGAACCAACTGGACAGTACATAAGCCCAGAGCCAAGTTAAATCAGAACCTCTCAGTATGTCCATAACAAAGGTACCCTTGCCTCTGCAAATTCTGGGGACAGATCCCTAACACACACCGGGGCTGGCAACGAATAGATAAAGCTCATTCTGTATTCAAGAAGAGCTAGAGTGAGTCAGATTAACAAGTGTATCTTGCCTGGTGCAATCTTAAATATTTTAGGCTAGAAATTAGAAGAGAAGGCAGTAGGCATCATCCCACATAAGGCTCTGCAAAGCAAGCAGGCATCACTGATGACAGTGGTACGGACAGTAGATCCATCCTATCCTAACTGTGCAAACGAACCAACTTACAATAAATCTGGTAAGTCAGAAGTCAGCTACCAGTAGCTAGAAATATTTCTGTCATCACATCAGTCATTGCAATCTTCAGTGGCCTATATGCTTAAACTTTCAGAACACTCGTATTACAAAAAGTCCAAAAAACCAACCCAACCAAAACAAAAAAACAAGGATGAAGAGATTCAGCTCCCAACAGAAACTGAACTGAATGTCCTTAAGCATGGCTGAATGAGCCATTCATCTTTACTGACAGTCCAGAAAAATCATACATCATACTCAGCCTAGCTACTACTTCTTCATTGGAAGCAATGTGTGCTCTTTTAAATACTGAGATCTGGAAAGCTGCTTACTTATATCCTGCTTGCATCTCTTGCAGAGAGTCTGCTTAATCCATAGACCTGTACCTGATGGAATGATAAAGTGAATCCATACATGGGCAGCAGGCAGCACAGAGTGAGAGAAGCAGCGATGAAGACATTTAAAGCCACATCTGCATCGTACTTGCTCTCTCTTCCTGGAAACTCAAATTGAAAATCAAATAATCCCATTGATTATTAGTTTGGAAATAATACAAGGGTACAAGTTATTGAAAAGGGCAAAATATATGGAATCAAGGCAAAGGCATCTGTAGGAAGGGCACTTTTCTCAAGATACAGATGCAACCAGCTATGACGGGCAAAGACAGATGTACTTGCCTTGTTCCCAAACTATCATGGGATCTATTTTTTCATACCATTCAAAGATTCTGGAAGTCAAATCGAAGCTTTCCTTTCTAAGGCTGATCTGCAATTTTGTATCCTAAATTCATGACATACTGTTTTCCCTTTACCCTGGCAAAAAAATGTGCTAGAGCCCAAGCAATTTTCAGTGCTTTCTCAAGACTTCTTCCTAAGATTTTATCCAGGCAGGATTTACAGTTTCCTAACCCATGCTAAGAATACATAACCATGCAAATCCCCTATTTCATTCTCACATCCAAAAGTGACTTTTAAGGCAATATGCTATGTTCAATTCTAACTAAGCAGTCATCCTGTTGAAGTGCAGGACGCAGATGAGAAAAAACAACAGGGACAATGGCTCTTTCCAATACTTCCAGCAGCAGAGAATCTGTTTTTCAGAAGGTTGCATTTTAATAGATTGTTTACGGGGAAAAATGTTTTAAGATTATAAAGCAAGAGATAGATGAGTAGTCAGAGTAAGTACTGGTCAACTAAAATGTCTAAGATGGAAAGATTTCAGGAAGCTTCTAAGCAATAACATTTAAGGTTTTAGAACACAGTAATTTTGCTATAAAGTCTAGAAAGAAGAAAACCAAGACCTCAAACACCTTTGAAAGGAGAATCCCAGGGAAAACTGACTCAGCAGGCACCCTCTGCATATGAGGAAATATTTTCCAGTTGTCTGGAAAACATCAATAGAGCTTAACATATCAAAGCAGAATTTCAGATTTGATCTAAAGAAAGTAGGAAAACTTAGAGCAATTGATGCCCTCCTTTTCCCTCCCACAACTTTCATACCTAATATGACAGGCTCTTTTTTAGGGCTCTTGAAGGGGAAGCAAAGGTGAAGGACAAGAAAAGGCTACAGTAGCCAACCCTCCAGCCCACTTAATGGATTACAAAACATTGTAGTAAGTTTTCCATCATGGTGTGGAGTTGTATCCTGAAGTCACATAATAGTTCTGTGACAGCTATTTTCAAGGCTGCATTTCTCTTCTTTCCCTTCGATATCACAAAGATGCTACAGCGTGTTTGGACAGTCAGGTCAGTGACCAGATTCTATATTAAGAGATCAAACTAAACTCTTCCACAACCACTAACCCACCGCAAGATTATATAGTGAGAGAAGACAAGATTGCAGACTAGAACATAAAAACCCCCATAACATATACAGAAGTAAGGTTTTAGTATTTTTTCCAGAACCATGTTTGACATCTAAACCTCCAAGAGGAAAACATTAAGATTCTCAGGGAAAAAAAAAAAAAAAAAAAAGTAGCATGAGGTAATTAAAATACTCTTTTTAAGCAAAGTACAAATGGAGCTATAGAAGTACCTTGGTATCCACTAGTGCTGAAGACCAGTGCCAGGCTCTGCAATGCTTTTCCTATCTTCTGGTATTCCTTGGGTAGTGCTGAAAGTGGGAAAAGGGTAAGAAAAAGAGAGGAAACAAAAGCAAAAAACCGACAAGGGTAAGTGAGACTAAATCTGCAGCATTTCCAAAACTTGATGAAGTAGATGTCAAAAACAACTAAGTTTTACATTTTCTCTAGTGACACATTTATAGTTATATTCTTTACTCCCTCCCTTGCTACACATGTTCCAAAACTGGATAAATCAATTGCAGTCTGGATTCTTGAAAGGTACAAACAGTTGGGGAAACAGTGTGTGAACGCTATTAAAAAAAATGAAATCTCATTGCATTTCTAGCTCAGTCCTCCTATGCATACAGTGAGACTTTTTTCCCCTCCCCGTCATGGGGGAAGGAAGAGGGGGAAGTGCTGCAGTGTGATATGGAGAATAGGACTCATTAATATTTTGAGAGGAGACTATTGTACAGACACATAATACCTAACTCTTCTCAAATCATGAATTTTATATTTAAAGGCACTAGAAACCAAGATTATGTAGGTATAAAAATTATGCAAGTATCTGAATAACAAAATTGTTTTTTATAATCTATTTATTGAACATGCATGCATAAATTGCTCCATCACAATTAAATCAATCAGCTGTGATTTATGAGTGCATTCATTATTAACACTTTGAACAGCATCACTCCATAGGCCTAAAAAGCAATCTGAAAACCAAAAGCAATTTTTTATAAGCTGCCTATGCTAGCAGAAGAAAAATCCCAAGTAGATATGGGTTTTGTTATCAAATATTTGTATTCAGAGGATACTGCCCAGGCAAATAGAAGGTTTTTAGCTGCTCTAGCATCCCACATCTGATTTTTACAGAAGAACCCCTTTGTGGTATAAAGAAGCATCACAAAAAACCCCCCACCCCAACTGCCAAATTTTATTGATTATCTTTGATCAAGCTCTTCTCCAGAAGTCAGATTATTTATGATAACTGGTACATCTTACACAATGAGCACAATTTAGAGTACTAGCATTCTGTTATCAGCTATGACACTGATACTGAATCTCCAGTGGAAACTTTAGTGAAGAATCTTTGGTTTCTTTTCATGTGTATTTAAGAAGTTTCCACTGTCAGTCATTACAAATCTCACTGAATGGAAGGCATGTAACTATTGCTCAGGAAGTGCCCAAAATAATTCTGATTAAGAGTCAAGTCTAGAGCTGACAGCGAACTTAAAACCTAAGAGATTACTAAAATTTTGCATGTGCCAGTTTACCAGTCTCTTTTTTTGTATTCAGTGTGAATGTCTGGAAAATTAAAAGTTAAAATTTATGACACAGTCACAACTGTATTGCTGTATCTATGCTAATTAATTAATAGTTGTAAGTATTAGAAGAATCATTCAGTATCTAAAGCACTAGTGTTTTAAGTTTAGGAAGACTTTAGCTGTTAAAAAAATACTGAATTTCTACTGTAAGCACAAGTCACAGCCAGCCCTTGGTTTGATCATTGCTTCTGTACCTGTAAAGCAATGCTGGATTTCTAGTCTCATCTGAGGAATCTTATTCCTTCCCCTGTTCTCCACCTTCCCCTCAGTATAATTTGCTAGTGAAGCAAGATCTGTACCACGTTAGAGCTCTGTCATATGTTAGACTATTTTTGACCAGCAGGAGGGCCAGTGGTGTGTAGAAGGAAACCCTTTTATTAAAAGTTGGGAAATGTAAATAATTTAAAGTTAACATCCTATAGATACTGAAGTCAAATGTAATCACTCCCACGAGAGATGGAGCTTCTACACTTCCCATTCTCTCTGGTCAGCCCCAAATATTCAGCTGTAGTGTTAGATTAGTAAGAGGCAAAAACATAACTCAGGAGATATACTTCAAGTTATGGGGACAATGTTTTGGGGTTTTTTTTGAGGGAGTTAAAAGGAGATTTTTAAAAAGTAAGGAGATTAAAGGAGATTTATGTGATAAGTCTTTGGTTGCCAGACACTACAGCCTGCCCTGAAGTGTTTCTTATTATGATCCTCAGCTGTAGTACCTGCTTCCTTTCAATAGCTGCCTTGTGGTGGCCACAAACACTGAACACTGCTGTGGACTAGGAAATTAGAGCCCAGGCAGAGTCATAGGGACTTGGTGTGAAGTTTCTGCAACCCTAAATATCTGTGGGAAGGAAGAGACAAGATAGGAAAAAAAAAGAATTGGGCTAAAGATTAAGTTAGAATCAAGTTGGTTTTTCTTTTCTTTTTCTCTTAAACTCATTTCATCTTTAAATCACTTCTCCTAGCATGCAAGGATCCTAAATAAGGGGTTAATAAGATGCAATTATTTGAAAATGTGGTTTCATCAAATAAACACGTCTATTTTGCCCATGTCACTAAAATTTAAATAAATGACCAATATATGAGAACAGGTCCAACAAGGGCTTTAGCTGTATTACTAGAATTATTTAAGTATTTTCAAACCTATGGGCAGGGAACAGATATTTATGAGATAAAGAAAAAAACCCAAACAACCCAACAAAAAGCCCCACATCAAACATACTAACAAAAAATTTGCACTATTTATACATAGACTGAAAATAGCCAGAATGCCATACAGTTCCCATGAGAATTTAGGAGTTTCTTTAAAGGTGTGCCTTGAATTATATACACTAAAA
>WBMY01000415.1:659951-705442 GCA_013397315.1 Donacobius atricapilla
AGAGAGAAAAGCACCACAGAAATGTCTGCTGAGTTCAGAAGGACACTTACGCCCTGTACACCTCTTCCAGTGCTCTTGTCCCACTGTCAGCAGCTCTTTGACTCCATCATCCATTGCTTTGGTGAACCTACCCACTGCATCACATTTCTGTTCTCTGTGGCATTTTGAAAAAGCAAGAACAAAAAGCAGTTTAATAGATGCATAATGCTAACTTTAAACACAATACTGAAATGTTTAGTAATGTCAACTAGGTCTTAAAAAATATAAGAGATATAAATCAATTCCTTGAAATTTCTGCCATTTCATTGAATCCAGAATTCCCCTCTTTAAATACAGGCATTATTGGTTCCATTTTTCCTCCTCTGTTAGACTCAGACACATGGCACTGGACGAGCACTCTTATTACAGTGTAATAGAAGTAGTGAAATTCATACAACAATGAAAAAATGAAAATAACTGTGTCATATATTTTGATAGAAGTCTAATACAGGTGAATAAAAAGGAATATAGCAACTCTCTTAGGGAAATATATATGCGTACCTTCATATTATATTGTCAAGACCATTGTGCTGAGTTGCATTATAGGGAGCAAAACCAAAAAAAAAAAAGGGATGCTCAAAAGAGAATTTTGAATTAGTATATGCCATTTTACTCCTCTTTAAGCATGTTTTCATGCAGCTATCAGAGTTTTCCATTAACACAGCACTACATACACAGCACCGATTTGTAAACTCTACAAAATAAAACTAAACATATATTTTATAATTTCCAATGAGATTTATTTAAACTGCATCAGATCTTACAAATGCTCTCATGAGACCAAAGCCTGCATGAGACAGCTGTCACAGCAAGGGGACACTGAGTGACTCCCCGGAGCCAGGGCAGCAGCTCCAGCTGTGGCCCAACAACCTAGAGGTCCCCACTTCCCCACCAGCACTTCCTTCATCAGTTGTTACAACTATAACACATAGTTATTTGCATAAAACCACCACCTGGGCTTTCTAAGAGGCTCTTGCTTTATTCCTCTCGACTCAGGAGCAAAACATCCTTGCATTTTCTGAACTTCATACTTTATGGTATTAAGATCACTGAAAGTGCTCATGAACATGTGCAAGATACTCAAAATACTAGCAAAATTGTTCAGTAAAGAACATCTTCACACTGAAGAACCTAAGAGTTATTGAACAAGCTGGTTTGTCCACTTTGTAAGTGGAGTAATGGCTTTCAAGACTCACACACACTTTTAACAGCATTCTCATGCACTAGAACATGTGGACATCTGAGGTGTTACAGCCACGCCTGCAACTGCTTGGAAACAGGTCCCCAGCACTACTCCAGGCTGCCAGCCCCAGCCCAGGAACCCATACCCCAGTGAGCATTCTCTTAGGGCTGGTGTGCCCTCCCTGCTTGGGCACAAACTTTAGCAGACCACATGCTGGGCACTCTCTGCCAGTGCTGTAGTACGTTCCCTCTCCCGCACCCTGGGTACAAAATCCTCCCTCTCATTCTCCCCTTCGGCTTTTACACCACGGATATACAGAAACCACATTACTTAAGCAAAGTAGTCAAGGTTGAAATTTCTAAGTTTGAAGTGTAAGTGACCTAAAAATGTGCATGTTTTTCTGCTGGTACAGAACTGCTACCACACAGCTATTATATCCACTTAATATGCACTGCATCACTTGCATAAAGCCTGTATTGGGTGTAGATACACTACTGCTCTGCTACTAAAAACACGTCTATCCCGTTTATCCACACACACGCGCAAAACATTATCCAGGTTTTGGTGCTCCACAACAGCAAGAAAAGCATGTCATACATAGTACGTCTTCTACGGAAAATTATTAAGCCTAAAGGAATGAAATAAAGGCTGCATAGTAAATCCAGTCATTATCTCTGGGAAACCCAAAGGTTTATGACCTACAGAATATACATTAAATGTAATATAATATACATTATATTTGTAATATACACACATATAAAAGAAATACATCCATTTGCACTTCCAGAATGAAATTTGATAATTTAACTCACTTTTCATTTTTAATAGCTATCCATAGATTACAGATATTCAAATGTGTGTACATTACATAAAACTATTTTACAGAAACCTTGTTCTGCTTATTGGTCCATATACAACTATCCTATCCTAAGCTACTTGGTAAGTTTAACATGTTTTGGAACTGCTGAAAGATTAAAGATCAAACTAAACTTCCACAGCAAAACATAACTCCATAGGATCTGACAGTACGCTATTGAATCAACTAGTTTTACACAATTTGTTTCAGGATTAGTATTCAGCCACTGAAGTCACAAAGACTTCCATAGAGTTCCACCAAGTATTGGAGGGGTTGGCAAGAAAACCTCATTACATAAACAAATTTTCAGCTCTGCCTTGATGAATACCTCCTCAAATCCATGAATATATGTGCACACTTAGTATCTGAGTTTTGGATTATCTCAGCATCTGTTGTATACCCAGATGCATAATGTTAATACAAAAAAAAATCACCTTACATTTCTACCATGTCCAAGTCAGGAGCTTCTGGTTCCATTGTAGAAAAGATCATGACTCCTACAGTTTCATCTTTTTCTGCCTTCCGCTTTCCAGTTTTCCACTCCTTAAAAGAAAAAAAAAGAAAAGAGAGACACAAAGTTTGACCACAACTCATCCTTCTTTAAGGGTATGTGCTTAAGGAGTGAATTAAATGTTTAGGAGAGTGTTAACCAACAAACCACCTCTGAATTAAAACCTTTCATTAAGAAATGAAAAATTCAGAGGAGCCAAGGCTTTTTACAGTTTCTCAAAGTTCTCCTCCTCCTCCTTTGTGCACTTTGTTGTCTAAATTCTGGGGTCAACGGACCCTTCTTGTGTGTTACTGAAATACAGTGCAAGAAGAATGATATTCAGCTGTTTCCATACATAGGATAAGTCTCATATCAGAAGCTGCTCAAGAAGATCATGAAACTTATGATTATGCAATTATCATACTAAGCTCTTAGTGGTTAAAAATTCCCTATATATTGCAACATCTGTTCTGTTTGTACGTTTATAAATAAGAAACTAAGAAGTGCTGACTAGTTGGCAGAATTACACAACTCCCCACTAACCATCCAACCAGCATTTCACCAGGACTACTACTTCCTATGTTACTAAGCCTCTACTTACAGGATCATAGCATAATTCTGGTTAGAAGTACCTCAAGATGTTTGTAATTCAACCCCTGACTCAAAAATGGTCAGCTTTGACCTTAGGCACAGGAGACTTGAACCTTGGAAATTTTTAAAACCAGACTGGATAATTTACCTTTTCAGCAAATTCTATGTATATTTAGAAGTACGATTATTTTGAGGAGAAAGCAGTAGAGGTTTTCTGTTTATTTCCTCATTAGTAACAGAGCTGGAGCTCAGTCATGAAGAAGCCATTATTTACTGAAGGTTCACTTACTTTATTTATCATTTAATGAAGATATTAAAATCTCTTTTAAAAAACCACAATAAAGTGTGTGTGTGTGAATAAAAAATGGCTGGTTATATCAGGTAAGGCTGCAACATAGTGCTATTACAACCCATTTCAGTGGTTTTCAGGGATGAGGATATGGGCAGGGGGTTGTTTTTAAATATCATACAGGACCAGGCAAAACCTAGATCTGCTATGAAGTAGCTTTTGTTAGCAGAGCAGCATCACTCAGAGGATCACAGTGATTGGTAAATCCAGCAGAGACAGAGCAGGACAACAGCCAAAAGAGTTTTATATATGTTCCTGTTCTTCTGAAGGATACAAACTGCCTCTTGAAAGACTGGCAACAAGGTTACTCTGAAGAGCACAACTGTGGGGAAACGGTGTGCAGCATTTCACAGGAGCAATTTTATGCCTTGTTTTGATCAATCAGCTGAGTTAGGAATCCCAGCAGTTTCCAGCCTTCACTACTGCCCACAGTGGGGCGGCTACAGAGCTGAACTCTTGGTTTGAAGGGGAACTGTGGGGGGGACAGCAATTCCTCAGTCTCAGTCTGTGTGTGAACTTGATTTCATTTCCTACCTTCTCATCTCGGAAATTGAGAAATTGCTGGAAAACTTCACTTTCTGAGACAACAGGATGGCGACACATTCTTGTCATCCAAGCTTGCAGCCTCTCCATGCGCATTTTGATAAATTCTTCTTCAAAGCGCCCTGTTACACATTGAACAATATTGTTACATTTACAGGCTAGCACCTTCATATTTCTTCTTTTAAATTTAAATTGAAACAACCTGTAATTCATCTGGTGATTTATTAACAATTTAATGACTCAGAACTTACAAGAATCACAGAATCCTGAGTTGGAATGGACTCACAAGGATATGGAGTTCAACTTGCAAGTAAATGCCCCATTATGCTAACAAATCAAAAGAATCTTAAATTACAGTATATTGATTACTGATCAAGAGTTCTCCTCTTTTTTAAGATAGTCAGGAAATATTAAAAAAACCTAATACCCACCCACAATTCAAATACATTTTTTTGAAAAAAAAAACGAATAAACTTTTGGATGGAAAAATCACGTATTCAGACGACCCAAGAGAAAAGCCAGCCACAGGTTTGGAATGCAGGTATTTTTTGGTACAGTTTAGTAAAGTCTTGGCCAATATGAGGTTCAAAAACATTGAAGAAAAAGGAACTACAGCCCAAGTTGCCATGTACAAGCTAACAAAGTACTGAAATTAAACTGCTCAAGAAACATTGAAATTGGATTTCTCAAAAATATTTGAAATTACTCAAATACAAATCACAGATTTAAAAAGCAGTGCCTCCTTGAAACATACTTCCATATAGGTAAACTGGGGGCAAAAAAAAAATCAAAAAAATCTCAATTAATCATATGCATAAACTGGTTAGAATATACACATACATGTAAGACTGTAACTGACTTTTTTGGTACTTAAGATATTTTTAATACAAACTAAATAAGTAACCATTTTTTCTTAAGCCACTAATGCATCATCACTGTGTATTCATAAGAACATGTAGTTTTAGTAGAAACAGTCTTCTTGATAGAATCCTTTCTAATTTTAAAAAAGGCATGACATCAGACTTCTAAAGCATACAGTGAACAGGATTTAAAAGGAAAGAGAGAATCCTCCAGCACTCAACTCTTCTAATTTCCATAGCAGCACAGATGACAAGCCTTGAACACATGTACTGTTTCAGTATAATTATCCTGCATAGTTACTATGGCAGCAGGTCTACAAAGTTGAATTTTTTGTGGCTTGGGTTTTGGTTTTTTTGGTTTTTTTTGCAAATACGGATACTAGCAAGATTAGCAGATAAATAACAGAACTAATGAAAAATAAACTTTGTGTATGGGTATTTTTCCTGCAAAATATAGAAAAAAAAAATCAAACACTTAAGAAGAGACATTCTATACCCTTCAGTAGTCCTTTGTTTCATTTTTAATCTATACAGAAATCTCCACAGCATTCCTGCAAGGAGTGCGGAACAACAGAACAATAGCAATTGGAAGTTACATGCTGGTCATTAAGCATATCATCACAAGTATATTATCAAAACGAGGATCCTGACAAAGTCAGTCTGGAGTCGTGTTTTGTCAAGATCAATTGACAGAAATGCTTTTGTAGACAGTCTTCAGAAAGAAGCCTCCTAAACACAAAGATAAGCACCCTTTTTCCAGTTTTTTCATGTCTCAGAAAAGGAGACACATTTTTGTTTGTTTGTTTTTGTTTTAATTTCTTCTTTTTTTTTTTTTTTTTTTGCATGGGTCAAGGTATTCTCTCCCACAGATTCCAGAAGACAGAAATTCACAGGCAATGGATTTTGTCAAGATGTGATGCCAAACTTTTTGGATCTTTTAAGATATAGTTACAATGAAATCTAGAGACCCCATCATGTCTTCTGGTTTCCTTTTAGTAGACATGCACGCCTTTAAATGAAATTGCTGGTCAATTCTAAACACGAGGCTAAGTGGAAGAAGTCACTTCCTCACTTTTCAGTTTCCTCGGCATTTATCCCAGCAACTTCATCAATGCTTAGCTTTCTTCAAACACAGCAGAGCTGCTGCATTTTGAGTGATGCCCACAGCCACATGGTTGGCGACATGCCGATGCTCGTATGTTTGGTTTTGGCTGTTTATCTTAAGCTGTATAATCTTACCAGAAAACATACAAGTGGAAATGGGCTAAAGTAATGAATGCATTTTCCTCCTACAAAGGTGTCCATTCTTTTCTTCACATGCACTCTAGCACAAACTTGTAGAAAGGAAGCCAGAGACTACTGAAAATGCATAGGCATTGTCATATTCTGTTGCAATGACTAAACTTATGGGCATTTAAAGAACCCAATCCCACTTTTCTTGAAGTCAGAACAAAAGATTTCCATAGGCTTCAGACACTTTGGTCAAGCTGAACTGACATCAAACCTGAGCAGAACGCTATACGAATGAAAGATGCTTTCTAAATCAAGTGTGAAATCGAGCAAGAGAAGAAACAGCTGCAACATTTCACTTGGAAGCAAAAAAAACCCAGTTTGTTGGGATGATCCCTTTCCTCTGGGAACTTTGTGTCAAAGCTCCTACACAACATATATACATAACATATACACAATCAAATGCAAAGAGAAAAACCCAAACAAAACCAAACACAATGCATGCCCTTCCCCAACCCTCAAAAAAACCCCATGCAAAAACATTTGCCTAGCCAGTCAGCAAATACAGAACATAGATGCTATCTCTTCTCTCCAATAGTAATTATTATCTCATGTAGTAACTAGGGGGATTTGTTTTGCTTTTAATTACCTTTATTTAATCACTGGACAAGATAATTGAACCTGAGTTTTGAAGTGACTCTTCTAGTACTGATCTGCTATTATTATTAGTCACAACAATCCATCATAAGTTTTGAGTGGTGAAAGGTTGGGGTTTCTTTGATACCTTCTTTAAAAATAATGGGAAAAACAAACAGTAAGAAATAACTGAACCTTATAAAAACCTGATTTCCTTATTTCCCATTCCATGAATTCAGAACTGGGAATAATTACCTGTTACTTGCTTGTCTGGAAGAGAAGGGATTGGAATGGCTAATCCAAATTTAACCAGGAGACGCTCATACAACCAGTCAAAGTGCTTGTATCTGTGGTTGACAGACCGATTAGTGTTCTGTAAGAGAAACACAGCTCTGAACTTGGACAGGCTACTACACATAGTCACATGAAACAAGCATGACCAGAATGGTAACCACATGGAATTTAAATAAAATCTATGATTTAGAGCCTGAATACTGAAGAACCTGAAATTCTAGAAAAAAGCAAACCCTTGGGGTAAGAAAATATGACAACCACCACTTACTCTTACAATGCTCTTGCCACATCACACAAACTTTTATTTATATGTACAAATGACACAGATTTGCAAGACAAAAGATCCTGTTTCAGATACACTTACAGTGCAGGTCAGCTGATACTCAATGTAGCTCTTGAGACCATACATTTTAGAACCTTTTTTGGGATCTGCCACCACACAGTCAAATGTAGAGGTAGGATATACCCACATTGGGCCATAATCACCAATCTGTAAGAAATTGCAAATATTATCCTTAAATATATCGTGTGGCATCAGCTGCGAACAAGGAGACAAATATCTTCTCTCTTCACTTGAGAATTTGCATTGATTTCAGTGAGAGGCTGAGAGTGTAGAAATAGAGGGATTTCTTGCAAGTGGGGATGAATGACCACAGTTGACTTTATTATGTGTATTTTACAGTTTTTCCCAAGTAGTAACAAAGGAGTGGTGAATTCTAGGGCTATTTCAACCACTTTTCACTAGAACAGCATATATATAGAAGAGTTTGGTTTTTAGATCAGAAAATGACCTGACCATGAGGACTGAATATTGCAAACCTCTACAAATGTAGCTCCTACATGTAACTATCTAGATAATGGATAGACGGGGTAATGCATTTGCTCTGCATCCCAATCCCAAAAAGGCTTATGTTCATCACAAGTAATGCAGATACAGCATGAGGAAAAAAGTACTGAAAATCATCATCATCATCGTCACACCTATGATTTTTACTATGACAGTTCTATTTCTAATAATATGTTCAGTATCAGTTTCTTCTGACCGAAATATATATAGCAACCTTGAGGATAAAAATTCAGTTGAAAAAATAGGGAAAGGTGAGGAGGATTATAAAACCCAACTAAGCAAAAAAACCCCAACGAACTAACCAAAAAAGAAAAGCAAAAAACCCATACCACTCACACAGAAAAATCATACACAACCCCAACTTACAATTATGGGAATTTTTTCTTTGGGTTTTGCTAGCTGCTTTGCCAACAGATACTGTTCCATTCCAGGTTTTGCAAATCCAGGAAATCTAACAATAAAATGAAGTGATAAGTTAATTTCAGATTCTCCTTCCTTTGACATATGCAGAATTACCTGCCATTATGGGAAAAAACCCTAAGAATTTCTCAAGTATAGAAAAGAGTTTGTGAATTACTGTAACACTCAGTATTTTGCACTGAAAAAACACAGAAAATTTTTGGCTACTGACATCCAGGGGTTTTGTGTGTGTCTTGTGTGTCTGTGTGTGTAATAGGCCCCTTCTTGCAGAGCAAAGTGGTTACTCCTGCTCTGCCATCCATCATACCAAACATAAAAGGAGGACACAAAGCAGTATCTATCACTCCTCTGTAGCCCAACCCTCTCTGGAAACACCACACACACACAGATGCTCATGCACCTGAGATTCCAAATTATGAGAATTCAACCATCTGAAACAATGATAAACAGAAGATCTATCAAGTGCTTCTAAACATGAATTACCTTAAATAATTTATCCACCAATTAAAAGAAAGCCAAACAATCACTATAAAGTTCTTAAAGTCTTATAAAATGCCTTATAAAAAGCAAATGGTGGTCCTCATTCTAATCAGGAAGATAATTTGCCCTTTAAGTATTGCCAACCTTCATGCAAAAACAGGAGCAGTAAAGTAGGACTTACCCTACAGACAAAAAAAATCTCATAAATAAAGTATTTTTGTGAGTTTACAACAAGTAAACAATGATGCAGAGGTACTCATGCAACACTGGACATAAAAACCCACAGACAAACAAAATAAACTAGTCATGCAGAGACAGTTGATTTTAGTTATATACCCAAGGAATCATTATTCTACAATCCTTTTCCACTCTGCTTTCACCTACTTAGAGATTACCACACACTAGCTCTCAGAGTAACAGCAGTTTTAGAATAAATAAACATTAAGCTGCAGCATGAGGTAACTCTAGTATAGCCCTGACAAACTTGATGCTACTATAAGATTTTTATCTATCAAATCAAACCTTCTATGGCTCAAGAATCAACCTGCACAAACACAGTAGAACAGAACTTTTCCTCACTAGAAACTCAAATTGCTCAAAACTCTAGGGCAACATCTCTGATCAGTTTCTACTGTATGGACAAGTCATCTACCACCTTTGACTTTCATTAAGAACAAACTGTCCAAGACAATTAAATTTTAAAGACTTGAAGTTCAGGCATTGTGAAAGTGTCATCTGCTTCTATGACACCTCAAAAAATTACACAGCTCTGTCATGTACTTTCAAGCTTTCAGGGATCTGTGTCCTCTGCTTGCTTACGGAGTACTCTGAACTACAAATCCACCTTCTCTTCTGCCCCAAAACTTTAATATTTACACTGTTTATTTCAAGGATGTTGAATTTACACATCTTGACAAATTCCAATTCTCTTCAATATATACACATTTCCCCTGCATTTTCCATTACTTGTTAAGTGGTAACTTCATAGCAGCTGCACGAGAATTTCCACGCTGGACCCCCCCAGCCTCTGATGCCTCAGTCTCCTTGTAACCAAGGTAAGATGGTGAAGTTGATTTTGGGTCATCCCAGTCATCATCCCAATCATCGTCATCAGCAGCTGCTGAAGTACAGGAGGGATCAGGGGATAGGGAAAGGAGAAAGTTACATAATTTCTCTTCAAAAGCAGAAGCAGGTACTTCAGCACTCACATACAAATAATCAACCAGGTAAATATATTAAAATCTCTTTCACTTTCCTTTTAATCTCTCCTAAGAGACTATTCCTTCAAAGGCCTGAGACCACAAATCCAAGGGAGTTTAAAAGTTCCAGTTACACAAGCTGAACAATATGACTGAGAATAGACCACATAAGCACAATACTTTGGTCTGTCAGATTTCCATAAAAGTTTGAGGTGCCTGTTACTGTGGATCCAATTTCTTAAAAAAATATTTAATTTTTAAAACCTCTATTATTTTAGTGTCCAGATTACCCACATGGCAATTTGCTATTAGGAAACTGGTTTGGTTTTTTCAAATAAGCTATGGTCTATAGTTATGGAAGATTACATAATTCTTACCTCTTCTGTCCACCTACTCTAATTTATTTTTTTAAAAAGGAGCATTATTAGCACACCTGGTCCTTGATATGCCTGTGGATGACCAAATGCTGCTGCTGCCTCCCAGTTATTTGAAGCACTGTTTCTCTGGCCAGCTGCACTTTCAGGCTTCGTTGCCCAGCTGTCAACAGCGTTTCCATTATCCCAGTTCCCAGACTTCCCAACGTTCCAGCTGGACCAAGGATCATTGGCAATGCTAGCCTACATTGTATAAAGACAAAAGTAAAGAATTGCTGAAGAAATTAGCAACAACCACATACTTTCTTCTTGAAGTTTTTCATCTCCTGCTGGTAGGCTGAGTTTGCATTCAGCACTTCACTTGTTTGATTTAGATGCAGCTGCCAAATCTTGCATTTCCAGCTACACAACTCTTGCATGCAGCAAGCACTTGGAAGAACCAATCAGCTTTCCAGCAATGTAACACCAATATGTACTAATAAGAGTGTTTCTCCTCAGGGTAATTAAATTATTTGTTGCAACAGTGTTGGGAAGCAATCTCACCCATGGTAATTATTTCACACTGACACCTTAGTAAGTATGGTACTTGAGAACCATTAATTACCTAAAGCCATGGGCTAATTAGCACATTCAAAACCAGAACTCAGATGTCAAGAATTAGGTTTTTGCAAATACTTAGTTTATCAAACTCAGACTAGTGGGTTTACTAAAAGCAAATAATAAATTGCTCACCCACACCATCACTACTGGTGTGGCAGTTAAGGAGTTAAAGCCTAACCTGCTGAGCTTCCCTGTCAGAGCTTAACTCATTCACAGTGAAGATCGGGGAAGAAAACAGACATCTGCCAGGGAACCGTCTGGTATCTCCCCGTAGACCTACTCTCTCAGCATAAGCTTGTGGGGAAGGCACTCACACATGCCCTTCTGCTAATGCTGTTGTGGAGGTGGAAACCTCAATGAAGGAGTGCAGAGCAGACAACTACTTCATTTGGCAAGTTCATCTTGGCTTAATAGCTTAGCATCCTGCTCAGCTCCTTGATTTTAACCGTACACTTTGAAAAAGCATTGACTAGTTAAGTGTAGTCTAGTCCAGGCACTTAGTGCAGAGACTTGCTGGCAGAAAGAAAAAACTGCACACATATCGAAACCCACACACTCAAAGTGTAGGAGGAAGAAAAGAAGAGGAAGGAAAGCAAACAAGGCCAAGGCTTGTCTTATTCAGCAGAGGGAGAAATTGAGTTTTGTAAAAAGAAGTCTCAAATCCTACTGATGCTAGTGCATTATTTTTATCATAAAGAAGCATATAAAAGAAGAAGTGCCTTATATAAATTAATTGCTATTAGACTACAACATTTACATGTATCTTAGAACATTTGCCAATACAGGAAATTTAATAAAACTCCCACTATAAACTAAATTATTATCTGCAAAAATTATCTTGCCTAAGTGTCTTACACAAAAAAGGTACAGCTACTCCACATCCCAATTTTCTCCACTAAATATTCTCTCCTCTCATTTTAACTTTGATACTCTACTTAGGAATAAGAACTCTTCCTTCAGTTTTTCTTCAAATAAAGTCATCTAACAGTCAGATTTCACGGACACTATCAAACCATAAAGATTCAAAAATTATGCTATTACATAAGACCTTTATATGCTTAGGTTCACAATTCCTTCCAGGATCTGGAAATTAAGACCACGCCCCCAAGCTGGGAAGAAAAATCACCATTCAGAAGACTCATAAGTGTCAGTGAGTGAGACAGATTACGTGGACAGCTTCTACAGTGATAGCTTTGGGGTTTTTTTTTCTTTTTGGGGATGAAACTAGTACAAGAACACTACTCCCTGAGGAAGCAATATTCTTGGATAGCTGATCCCCAGTGCTACTTAGAGCAAATCACAAAGAAGTTGCCGGTAGCTTATACCAGTCTGCTCTCTTCCTATTTTCACCAGGTATGAGTTTATGTAGAGAGAAATAACCACACATGGCAATAGTCAGAATTCATTCTTTGCCAAATGAAAACACACAGGGTTGGGGTCTAACCAGAGGGAAAAGCGTGCTTGCTTCTATTATAACTTGGAGCACCTAGAAAAGACTAGTTTGCACAATATTAACATACCTATACTTCTTCAACATATGTTTTGCTGATCACTAGCAAATGAAAGCCCAGAAGTGGCATGATCCCCAAAAGACTGAGTAAAGTTCTCCTCTTTTCTGTAGCAGTTCATGTGAAATCTAGTACATGAGTAAATGGTACAGAAACCTTAAAATCTGCTGCAAAAAAGAAGAAGGCAATAATGTTTGCACTACTAAAGAATGACTGTCAAGAGCAACCATCATGCTCACAGACAAATGCTGATATATACACAGATGCTATACAGCAAAGGAAAAGGTATTACTTAAATTGTGCTCCCAGAAGTCTTTTCTTCATGTACCTATATGGAAGCAGTCTTCAAATCAGAAAATTTTACTCCTGAGCTGTCCAAGAAAGCTGTGGGGTAAGCTCTTGCCCCTAGGTGTTATCACCTATAGGCTATAAAAAGGGTAGAATATGCTACCCTCCCCTCTGTTCCTTTCAGCCAAAGAGTCCTCACTTCTTTCTGAAGCACTGGGAAGAGAGTAAGAGATGGCTTAGGAATCTATAGGTAACAGCTTTCAAAGAGCACTTACAGGACTCTTCAACTTTCTTGAAATGTTTTCCAACAGGCACACATACTGTGGACACTCCTAAGTGGCAGTCAACAATCAGTAAACAATGGAGAGGGCTCAGGAATTGGGCCTGCCATCCTCAAGGTCCTAGAGCATCACAGAAGACCAACCAAAGACATACCATTTATTAAAAGGGTAATCTCAACGCCGGTGAGCTGTGAATCTCAGCAGCTAACAATCTCCATAGAAGAAGTCATTTATGTGGCCTAGCTCTGGTTGAATAAACCCTAACTAAACCATCAAGTATTTTGCAGGTGATTAAAAGCCATGCTCTTACACTTTAGTTCTCCATAACTGAAATTGGTAATTCTCTGATCTCTCCTTAGTCATCACAAAAAAGGTGAAGGGTCCTTGCAAGCAGCTGATACTTAGTCAATATAATTTGATACAGCACACCTAATATCCAAGTATTCATGTCTTCTTAAATGTACACAAAAAGAAATACCACAGCACACAACTAAGAAACTGACCAGCCTTGTAGCTCAACCAACCAGCCTTGCAAATGAAGCATTGCATCTCCTTGCTCCCCGAGGTTACAATTAACAAGTACACTGAGATTAAATTCAAGGAGAAACTCCTAAGGCAGCCAATTCTCCCTTTTGTAAACTACTAGGGACTTGCTTACTCCTACTGTCCTAGGAGAAAAAACAAGACAAAAGGGCTATGTTCGGAACCGACAACACAGGGAACCATTACTGAATGTTGTAAGAGGATTCCACTAAGAGCAAATTCAAACTCACTACAGAAACAGATCATTACTGGTGAGGCCTAGGGGCTTGGAAGAGAAGCCTAGTATGTTTTTAAAGATCTAATAATAGTTGAATGAGAAAAAAATCCACCACAACAGAAAAATCCTCAGCTTGGAACTGGAATGTCAGTATCTTTACCAAATGAGTCATGAATTAAATTGGAGAAGTGACATATTTGCTATTTTCCAGAGAATCCAAAACTATAGACAGTAAAGCTAAGATAAGGCACTGAGGTGTCTCTCTGCCCTGGCTCAAAAATCTTTATTTCATCTCCTGGCCAACTAATTTGTTTCTGGCAGGCTCCTTCCTCATATTAATGCACGTCCCTGATGGACAAACAGATCCATTCTACTGCTGAAGGGCAAAAGCCAGAACAAGCACAAGGTTCAGATGGTAAAACTGATTAAAGTACCCAGAAGGACCTAGGTTAACAGTGCCATCAAAAATAATGACCTCCAACTGTGAGAAATACACCTTGAAATCCACTCAGAGACAGAAGCCATGCTGAAGCAGTGAGCATGAGTAGCAAAAGTAAGCCTGATCAGATCAAGGGAAGTTCAGGACAGCCGAAGCTGCAATGAGAAGTGTTATGCTCTTGAAGAGGGGTTTAAAGAGACAGACAGCACAGAGCAATGGCAGGAAACACAAGAAAAGTCAAGGTGACTCAGCTGAACAGCTTACAGGGATGCACATACCTCTCCAGTTTTATAGCTGCCTTAGTTACCTGCATGGAAACAAAGCCTTAAGCATACTCAGACATTACACTAAACTTAAGTTCTTTGGACAACAGTCTCTGATAGATACATTTTAAAAAATCCCCAAACAACTAAGTGAGTATAGACAAACACCTTAAAAATCAAGTGTTTTTCTCCAGGAAGAAAGATGGAGGGCTAAAATCCTACTCTGCAGCAATCCCAGAACTGCATTCACTGTGCTGTTTAAGATAGAAAAAGTGTGCACATCAGCAGACAACTGAAGCAGCTACCCATGATATTTTATGGCTAAGCTTTCTTCTTGGTAGATCATTACCTTAGCATTGCGGTACCGGGAATTTCTTCAACTTCTGAAGGAAGGTCCTCTTTTCTATAGTACAACATAAACATCTTTAAAGAAATCCTCTAGGAACAGCAGAAGTGGAGATGAGCTAGATTTTAAAGAATAACCTTATGGACTTAAGATACTAGAATGTTCCTGCAGAAAAATACTTGAAAGCAACATGACCTGCAGAAGCAGCTGGCAAGGAGGCTGTTGTAAAACTGCCCCAGGAACTCATTTGTCCTTCGGCCACTCCTGTCTTCTCACTTCTTTTCAGAGGAAATCATCGTCCAACACCTTCACTACCAATCCCATTGCCCCCTTCATAACTCTGCACAGGAGCTGGGCTTTGCCTGCTCATGAACAACACAAAGCCCAGACACACCCACTGGACAATCCTTGTTTTCAGCAGGAAATAAATCTAAACCATCAGTGGACAAACTGAGATACCATGAAGAGTAGAGCCGTTAGTTTTTTGTTATTTTCCTGTTTCCAATCCCATTCCCTTACCTGTAAGGTTATTTGCAATCAAACTGGACTAGGGGCTGCTTTGCTTGCGCACAGTGCAGGCACAGGATTTCTATCTATCATCTTCTGATTCAGCTCAAAAAAATCCATCTTTGAAATATGGAATGGTGTTTTAGAAAGGTACATAATTTAGACTTGAGTAAAGAATACTCAGTGATGAGGGGAAGGAAAACATATCTATTGTCACCCTGACTGCTTCAAGGAAATTCTTATATTTTAATTAAAGTTTGCTTAGTTTCAACTTTCAGACACAAAAAATCCTACATAATTTATTCAAGGGAGCTCTCTCAGGCTTCTGTTTTTGTTACTCACACCTGCACATATAAATGGCAATCAAGTCACTTCTTTATATCCTTGTCTTCTCTTAAGCTGATTTCAATTCTTTCTATGGTTTCTTATTGAAACACAGATGAGAAATTTCAGACAGTTTTCTAAGTAGCAATCACAGCAATGCCAGAAAGAGAAGAAAGACTCTCTGTTCCTCTTTGATGTTGTCTAGTATCATCTAGACATCCCAGGATCAGGCTATAATGATTAAGCAAGGTTTTATCCTTCCTTTTTAGGAAAAGCACTCTACTTTTGTTTGCAAACAGAGGAGAGGGGTTTCCCTAGTTGTCTTTTTTATTTTTTTTTTTTTTTTTAGGAATTGAAGAGTATTAGTGGTCATTTTCAGTTTGTCACTTTCAATTACAAATGCCCATGACTCCACTGTAAAAGAAGTGCTCAGTGAACAAAACAAAATCAAACCAAAACAACAACAACAACAAAAATCAGGAAGAAAATTACATATGGTAGTAAGCCCCTTGCTGTGGTACAGGCAATTATGCAACACATGTGCCACATGACACTGTAAGTGCACAAGTTAGCAGAAATGCTCACTGGAGGGTAGACAATATTGTCACCATTAGCAAGTTAAAACATTCTTTATATTGTCAGTGCCAAACTAGACCACAAGGCTACCTCAATGAAATAAGAAGTCAAATGAAAACAAAGGTAGTGCAGAGTCCTGGGGAAGAACAATCCCAAATACCAGCACAGGCTGGGGATTGACCTGCTGGGAAACAGCTCTGCGGAGAAGGACCTGGGGGTCCTGGTGGACAACAAGCTGTCCATGAGCCAGCAGCGTGTGGTCAAGAAGGCCAACGGCATCCTGGGCTGCATTAGGAAAAGCATTGGCAGCAGGTTGAGGAATGTGATCCTGCTCCTCCGCTCAGCCCTGGTGAGGCCTCATCTGGAGGGCTGTGTCCAGTTCTGGGCTCTTCAGCATAAGAGAGACATGGAGCCCCTGGAGCAGATCCAAAGGAGGGCTGCAAAGCTGATTAAGGGACTGGAGCATCTCTCTTAAAAGAAAAGGCTGAGGGAGCTGGGCCTGTTCAGCCTCGAGAAGAGATGACTGAGGGGACCTCATCAGTGTCTGTGAGTATCCATAGGAAGGTTGTTAAGAGGATGGGAGCAACAGACAGAAACGGATGCACAGAAGTTGTACCTGAGCATCAGGAAGAATTTCTTTACTGTGTGAGTGACCGTACACTGGAACAAGTTGCCCAGAGAGGTTGTGGAATTTTCCTCATGGGAGATAGCCATCTGGACATAATCCTGTACCGTGTGCTCTGGAATGACCCTTCTTGAGGTGGGAGGGCAGACCTCCAGCCTGTCCCTTCCAGCCTGACCTATTCTACAATTCTGTGAATTGGACAAGGAAGAAAAGCAAACTAACACTGTAAATTGTGGAAAACTATTTCCATGGTCAGATTTTGCCTGAGGGTATGGGTGCAGATGAAGTCAAGGAGTGATCACAGTATTACACCAGTTTAACAACTTCCTGCCTAAAGCTTTGCATTCCACAAAATAGACCAAGACAACCCTACAATTGGAATTGATAAAGTCACTGTCATAGGTTGGATGGTTATTTTTTACTATGTGAATGTGATTCATTTCAAAGCCAGCAAGCCACTGTTTCCAGTACTGTAGAGAAGCCATTGCCTTGTACTTTGCTTAAGCAAGAGTTGGTCACCAATTCCTGTTACCAGTCTGAATGCAATATTGTGACTGAGATGGTGGAGGGGAAAGAGTTGTTTTCAAATCACATGCAGCATTAGAGGATTTTATAGTGTCATTATATGCAACAGGAACTAGAAGTTACAATTGTAATTGTAACTCCCATGGTGAAACTACCTGCATATTTCATATGATAATTTAGCATACTGGTTTAACAAGACAAACTGGACCCAGTCAAGTACAAGCGAGTTACATTTCCTGTGGTGATACTTCTGCTTTACTACACACACAGAATCAGAGAAACACTGTTACAGGAATTTAATAACATGCATGTCAGAATTTCCACATAAGTAGAATACTGCGCACTTAATAGAAGCACTATATTTATTTTCTTCAACCTTAGTGTTTACTGCTGCTCACAGCAATTCAGGGAGGGGGAGCGGGAGTTACGGTATGCAAATTTAGCAGTGACAATTTGCCTTTCCAGCACTTCATTGCAAAAAGCCTGAAATATATGAAGTAAAACTTTGGGAATAGCTTCCTTAATGTTCTCCTTATGCATGTTCAACAACTTATGTCTACATACCAGGTAACTTGAGCTGCCTCAGCTCCTGGACATCAAACAAAGTGTTTTTGCTAACTATTTATTCATCCTATCTATACATAAGTCCCACAGCTTTCGTAAGGGAAAAGGTTTTCCAAACATAGGGAGTCCATTTATCTTACTTTTCTTCTGTGAGAGAAACTAACCCAAGTGATTTCTTCTTACCACTAGATAAAACAGTACAAACATGAGAGGTTTTTGTTAAATGCTTCCTGTACCTACCCATGGGGCCTTGCTGCTCTGCCCACAACATAATTGAAGACAAAAAACATGTGGATTCTCTAGGGTCAACAGGAATCAATGGAAAAATCTGTTATTCACAAAAATGTGAACTCCCAGGATACTTATTATTTTCCAAACTAAGAAGAACTGTACAGTCATCTTCACAGAGAACTAGACTTGCCAGTGATTAGAGAATCAGTGTCAAGAAAAGGGAACAAACTCCTCTACAGGTGCAATTTACAGTTTGGTATAAGAACTATTTTTGTATCTTAAATATAGGGAAGCCACATCTACAGCTCTTACGTCAATATAGCGGTGATCCACTTCCACCCTGAAACAGACAGGCAGTACTCCAATTTATTTTCATTTATACATTTCTAATACTAGAATGCTATTCTGCAGAGCGGGAGGAAAAAGAAAGAAAAAAGGCTATACTGAGCTCTAGAAGGGAGGAGAAACTATACAAACTAAAATATACAGTATACTAAAATTTTTAGCATTTCTATTCCATGTTCAAGGCTGCAGGTTACACAGCTGCAGGCTGTAAACTGCTGGACTACATTATGGCTAGTTGTACATACAGTCTGCTTACAGATCACTAATGAAATTACTGTGCAGAGAGAGTTTTAACTTCTCAGTAAGAACTAGCTTGGGCCAATATAGTTGTAACAAAATCTAAGTAATTCAGATAAACACTACCACTAAAAGAGAGCTGATGCTTCTTCACAACTTTCAAGGTGTCTTAGGTTAGATAGATGAAAAAACACCACAAGTTGTGGTTCAGAACAGAGGAAGAGAGATCATTGCTGTTAAAATGGCAGCCTCTGAAGCTGAAACACGAGCAAAATAAATGCAGATACATCTGTAACAAGAGAAGCACTAGTCTTGACTACCACAAAAAAACCCCAACCAATCCAGCTGGAGGAGACAACTCAGAATGAATTTCACATTAATGATTGTATTTCCATATATACTTAAATTATGAACGCTCCAAATGCCACCAAGATAATAACCTCTTGGTCAACTGCATTAAGAAGTACAATCTAAAAGTGTGAAACAGAATATCCTCTATTGTTACAGCCCCTGGAAGAAACTCAGCATCGAAGGAATACTGCAAGAGAAAAACACGTGATGCCTCTTACATCAAAAAATGACAATCTCTTTGTATTTGTTAGGTTCATTTGGTTTAACCTGACAAAATTTTTAGTTATTTCAGTGCCATTATTGCCAGTATTATTCCAATACCAATAGAGTCTACAGGTAACTTACTTTAATATATATATATATATATATATATGCAACTCTAACAAATAGAAATAGCGTAAGTGCTGATATACTTACTCACTGGCTATTTCAAATGACAGTCTAAAATTAGCACCTTGCATTGCTGCTCAGAGGAACAGTGGATTGATAGAGAAAAAAGATTACTCATTCCCTCTGCTCTCTATATCCAAGGGCTACCAGGTCAAAACAGGATGAGACTCATGCAAAAGCCAAGCCAAACCTCCATCCTTGGCAACTAAGGCTTGCTTAAATTGTATTTTCTTGAATAATTTTTTTAAAGCTTTTCAGACATTAAAGTACAAATATTATGGGTAGATGCAACATTAAATTCTCTTATCTATTTATCGTCTTCTGAGTGTGTAAATAGTCACCTTGAGTCAAAGTTTTCCCTCATTTTGTGTTTAATTAGCTTCACTGTTTCCTCTGATTGCTTCTATGTCCTCAGCGTCTTCTCAGATAGCTCTTTAAACGAGCAGCTGCAAACTTTACCAAGGCAGCCATTGCTGGGACAACCGCTGCTGCAAGTAATGAGCTGGAGAGAGTGTAACTGCCAAGGATCTTCTCTTCTCCATAGGAAGCATCTCTATGCCCCTTTTCTACTGTCACTTTACATCTGTGGCAAACACAGGCAGCGTACAATATCAAAGTGTTGCTGTAGTTACCAAGTCTTTCTCACTGAAGAAAAGGAAGGAAAAGAAACTACTTTTAATTATTGATTTTTAATTACTTTTCAGGAGATTATTTACTGAACAACAACAAAAACCTTCTTAGGAAAATAGACAGGGAGCAGAACAGTGTTTGAGTCAATGATGTCTTCTTAACAGTAAAAACTGATGGTTTCCAGAGTAGGAAACCAGAAGTCTCTTGTTCGACTGGAAAGCAAAAAGGGATAGGGGAAGAAGGAGAAGAGTGGTTTGAGTGGGCATTTGTCTTCCCAAGTAATGGTTACACATGATGGGGTTCTGCTTTCCTGCAGATGGCTGAACACCTGACTGCCCATGGGAAGCAGTGAATGAATTCCTTATTTTGCTTTGCCTGCATGTGAAGCTTTTGCTTTCCCTATTAAACTTCCTTTATCTCCACCCAAGAGTTTACCCATGTTCACCCTTCTGGCTCTCTCCCCCACTCCTTTGAGGGGCTAATAAGCTGCTGAGTGGGTTGAGCTGCCTACCGGGGTTAAACCACAACACTGTGGTTTAACTGGTCTCCCAAAAATAGAAAAGGAAAAAGCAGCACACTCACATCTTAACTCATCCAGATCTATTATTTTTAATAAAGCTTGGTACTGAAAGATTACACAATAACCTGTTTTTTTTTTTTTTTTAATTACTGTTAGAAGAATGGAAAGAATTCTAAGAATTAAAACAATTTTCTTTGGACTTACTGATTTGGGGAGTGGGGGTGTTGTGGAACCATGTGTATGTTAGAGCAACAATGTTTATAGAAAGCAATTTCTTCAATACAATAGTAGTAAGAAAAAATCCTAAAATGTCCTGTTTATTTAGAATTGTTTTTATAAAGATTTCTTGTAATACACTTGCAACTTCCCTGTGCTACTGCAAAATATAATAGATACCATCAAATGTCAGCATTTAGGAATACGGCTATTTCTTAGTCTACCAGACTAATCTATCTACAAACATTTTAGTTTCCACTACGGTGCCACCTCCAGCATCTATTCCCCTTACACTGACACATAATTTGTCATGTTTCTTAACTCTCCATAGCCTGGATGTGAGTTTTGTTTAAGATTAAAAGCTTTGTATATTGACCTAGTTGGTCATTAAAGCACTTGAACAGGCTGTCACTTGCTTGCGACTGTGCATCTGAACTCCAGCCAAAGTGCCACAGTGAACTCGTGCTGAAAAACTTAAGTGTATTGCAACCAAATCAGAGTAATACATCTAGGAAGAGGAGATTGTATTCTTATTGAAAGTGGCTCAGAGAGACGTGTCAGTATGCAGGGCATGACCGACTCCGCCTGACCTCCTGATGCGGTATTACTGGAACCAATGCAATCCTTCACTCTACCAGGTGTTTCTACGCTGGCACAGCAACCTCGAACCCCTTTGACACCACACGATCAGTGTATACAGGAGCAATGCATGTGCTTCACACACACATCACAACATCAAAGTCACTGCAGAAGAAAGCTTCCTTTTTTCCCTGAGAGCAGGACAACAGGGTCTTGCACCACACAGACAGAATGAATGGACAGAATTTCTGAATTAAGAAGACAATTAGACATAAAATTCTTGCAAGGAGAAAATGCCTGCACAAGAGAGCTCTCTGATCTGGGAGAAAAGTGGACGCCAGAACTGCTTCCAAACTGCTCAGTATAAAATCCCACTAGCAATAAGCCACTAGAAAAAACTACCAGACATATGTCAGAAGCTGAGGAAACCAGCCTTCAAATCAAGATCTACAATTTTCTAGAAAATGCATATAACCAAATAGAAGTTACTGAACTAAGTTAAAGAAAAAAAGACTTGAGAAAATGAAAATAACTTTTGACATAAAATCCTGACTTCACAACATAATGGTTCCTCTTAGGAAGAAAACCATGAAAACTGAAGACTCAAAGACACCAGCCTAATGAAAATCTGCTTCCCCTGATTCTTGCATGGCCTTGACTGCATCCAGGTACACACTGTACTCCTCTCTCTCCCTCTCCATGTCAGCAATGTACTTTTACCAGAATGCACTACAGTACAGTACACAGGTTGTCCTAGGTATCTCACACAGCATTTGAAGGATAACTGAGAGGAACAGGACACTTCTAAGAGTAGGGCACTGATGCAAATATGACAAGCTGTTTTCATTAAGTGACTCTTTTCCAAAATCTATGAGAAACCCTGCAATCTGTATGTATTACAAGGACTGCTGATCTTGTGTAAATTACAGTGTAAAGTGACTATATTTTCAAGCTTTTCACTCCTCTAGAAAAGCAACTTCCAAGACTAGATTGCCAGAGTAATTCTCTATTATTTAGAACATAACAGATGCCTTTATTTTAACCTTTCCCTTGATGCATGCAAGACCTTTTTTCTTCCCTTCTCCAAGCACAAGCACTTTGTGTTAAGCACAAAATAAGCTCTGACAGATACCTCTATCATCATTCAAAATATTCTGTGTATTACATTAGTAAGTAATTCTTCCTAGATCAAATGAAGTTATGTTTCCCCTCTGAGAAACACTACTCTCTTATTTGGCAGCAAGTAGCTGCTGTAATTATCTTAAGCCTCCTCAGATGCAAAGTTTTGCTAGAAATACTACAGCAGGAAAAAAATGGGGCAAGGGTAACAGCACAGAAGAGAAGGGATTCCCCATTCTGTTCTCAAACTACTGCAATTTTTACTGAGAGAAAACTAACCTATAATCAATACCTTTGTCTCAGTCTGACATGAAAAACTCATGAGGCATTTCAAGAGTTCTGCGTTTAGCTTTATATATTAACCAGGTATCAATTAAAAAAAATAAACACTGAGACAGTCACAGTGAGGTTTGGAGTCCTCTAGTGAGAACACATGATCACAGAATAACAATCCTGGTGTTGTCCAGTTGACTACAAGGAAGGCCAAATCAAACACAATATAGTCAATGAACAGCTGTGTTCACTGTCATACAAAAATGTCCCATGTAGAGTTTTCAAAAGATCTCACTTCATGTCAAAGACTTGTGGTGCAATTAAGAAAACTGATAGCGGATATTTAACTGACTTACAAACCAGGTGTGCCCCCCCAGCTGTTTCCATAAGTAAAGCATTTACTTTCCAACACAAAAGACCTTTGCATGCTGCTGTTGGAAAAAAGGCAGATTTTGTTCTTCTATTGACCTATGGACTTCAAAACGGTTAACTTCCTACGTGTGGGACCTACAGCAGTCTGTAGACCATAATAAATAGATAATGTGTCCTCAGATATCTAACCTGAAACTAAATATTTGCTGCTTAATGAACTGGTGCACCAGGCAAAAAGCTATGAACAGAGGGACAAAAATATTCTTGCAGCAAACCCAAAGTCAGCCTCTTCAACTGACAATGCATGAATCTGCTTCATCTTTTTTAATCCAAGGAACTACTCTTAATCAAATTCTGAGAAAGAAATGTATCTATTCACTCTGGCTGCTGATGTGCAGATCACCTAATTGTATTAGACATCAAACAGGAAAGCTGTGGTTCCTTAATAAGGTTAGCATAATAAAACAGGTAGGCTGAATATAAAATAAATTTGCTAAGAGTGCACTTACAGAGGCTGAAGAAGTCACAGATTTATATCACTGCAGACAGGAAAGAATAAAAATGCTCCATTTCTCAAAGTGTTAAGACTACTAAATTTTCCTGCAGTGGCAATATCTGAGCAGTCACACACATAATTAATATTCAACAAAAGTGTTCCCTAATGAAAACACAGTTACTTTAATTAGTACTTTCATGAAGGTTCGCAAATACAGTACAGCAAGCAATTACGTCAACAAAACTTTCCATGCCCAGAGTGCCCAAAAAACCACAAGACATACCTGATTACTGCTTTTGGCAGCAGAGTTGGTCTGAGCTGTATTTGAAGAAAGCGAATCAAAAAAGGCTTGGTCAGCTAATGAGTTACCGCAGCTAATGCCATCTTTTGAACCTTCGGTTATAATCTGAAATGGAAAAGGTTGAGAAAGATTTTTCATTCTTCAATTAATCAAATTATGCTTTATCATATATAATCACCCGAACACTTGTATCACTAGACTTTTGCATATAACGTTTTAAAATTCAAATTCAGATGAATTCTTTACAAGAAACTGACATGATACTCTGGATAATTTACTTCCACACCAGATGGAACTAGTTTGCCTTACAACCACAACATGCAAGGCTGTTGCGGCAGTGAACACCTATCTATAAATTCCTTAGGGATTAAAAGCTGTTGATGTAAGTGCCTGGAGACTGGGAACTCAGTGCTCAGAGGATGGATTTGGGACAGTAAGTTTAGAGAGCCAAAAGCTACCAGACCATGAGCTAACCAACTGAAACAAAAACACAAGGTCATGTGAGCCAGTATGATCCTGCTTTCCCTTCCCCTCCTCCCCCTTTTGTGCTTTTTTTTTTAATAAACACAGCACTGGAGAAGGAAGAGAGGCACATGCCTTAAGAAGCTGCAGGAATTACACCCACCTAACCAGCAACCTGCACACATGCAGACACACTGGGCCATCCAAAATGAACGAGATTCCAGTCTTTGCACTGAGATGCCATTTCATACCCGAAACAATACCACTGGTCTTTAAACAAAAATCAGAACAATACACACTGAAGAGACAACAGAAGGTTTCAGTAAGAAGAAAAGCTGAGTAGTCCCTGGATTTGGTAACCCACATCCTGATCCGCAGAAATGTGGCTCCATTCCAGACTTATGAGCATGTGGCAAGTCTGCCACAGCAACTCCAGCGTAACCTTGCATTACTCATTTCACTTCCATATTCCTATCTTCAGACAGAAAAAGCCCGAATTATTGGATTATGAGACCCCAAAACCCAATGCAGATTCAAAACAACTCATGTTCTGCAGATCAGCAGTATTTACTAATAGACAGCTTCCTATTGCATTTCTTGGGAAAACACTAAGCTCAGGAGCTTTGGATGTCATGTTTGCACTGGTTTCCAAAGCCAGCAACAATTGCTACAATGAGATTATATATTCCAAGCTTTCTGTTTGAGCATTTCAGTCTGATCAGCAAACTAGCCTTTTCAGTAGTTCTGCTTTATTAGTGCAGAGCATTGTAGTCACTTACCTCAACATAATCTGTTGGAACAAGTCCTCTCTCGCCTTGGCTGTTTTTTCCTTCTAACCAGCCTCCACCAACATCCTAAAAGAAGTAACATAGAAATAATTTTGCTAGATAGATCCCACAACATGCTTCAAACAGCTCAGCGGGAAGCATTGTCTTGCTGTTAAATGTCAAATGCCCAGCAGGAAGCACTGTCTTGCTGCTGTGTTCAAAACACAGTTATGACTGTGTAACTGAGCAAACTAGCTCAAAGCTGCTGAAGCGGCAGATACTCATTTAAACATCCCGCAGACTGCGCTGGTCTTACACAACTATTCTGGACTCTAAGATTTTTAACAAGCATGAAGGGGAAAAATGGTTCACTTTTCAGCACTTTTGATCATTTATGAAACCACAGTCAACCGTCTGGCCACAAACTGCATAAAAACACAGCTGTTAGTATGTCAGTTTCAATTAATTAATTCTAATCAATAGACTATGAAGAAAGAACACTCAAAGAATTAAGCTGTTGGTGATAGCTGTAAAACCTCTGCCTCATTTATTGAAGGTGCAGAGACATGTGATGAGTGAGAGCTATCACCCACAGAAATGTTAAGGCTATTCTCATGATTAAAAGAGCCACATGCCATGCAAGATCCGGACTCATTCTTTCTGCTACACCTTTTTTTTTCAGAGGCAGACTCATGCTATTAGTTTAGAAAGAACTAACAAAAGTTCACCTCTGATCTCAGTGGAACATCCTGATATTGTTAGGGTTTTTTAAACACATATTCTACATACACTAAGAAAGTTCTGCAGACATTTGCAGTTAAATGAAGTTAATTCCAGGACAACATTATCTGGAATAAGCCAGTTCTGTTTTAAATCAAGCAGTTTAGGGAACACACAGCTATATGTCAAGCTAGTTCACGGATGAAAATTGGAGACACATGCAAGACAGCGATTAATGAATTTTAGGTTTTCTTAATTTGGTTTTTAATTGATGTATTTGCTTATTCACAATTTTGTTCTTTCACTTCAAAATTTTATGTAATCCTGCACTTTACAGGCACTCCAATAAGGAGAAGCCTGCATATGTATACAAGATTTTACGCAGTAAAGATCAAGCAGTTAGTGAAATAACAACTTGAATTTATTTTTTTCTTACAAACCTAAAAGCTTAATACCCAGGAACACAAAAATAATTAGACACCTCAGATTATAAATTCAACTAGCTTGGTTAAACTGCAAGAGCCAGAAGGCATATTTGCACTGCTACACTTAAAAGCAATCATCAGTGGACTTGGATGACTTAAGCTATTGCCATCTAAACTAACCAAAAAAGATCAAGAGCCTTTGTGGCAATTTATCATGGACAGCATAAAACAAAGTTTTACTTGGTTTTGAGTATACTGCCTTAAGCCACTGATGTCTTGGTCAGTGAGAACTGGCTTAAATGTGGTGATCTGTTTATTTATATTTAGTCTTACTTTTGTGAAATGGCATTAAGCCCCCAAATTCACAGAGCACACTATCCAAGAGGGTGCGGGCTCTCTTAAATACCTGCTTCAAGTACTTGAGATCAGTGGAACTAAAAATTATCAGGATTACACATGACTAAGATCTTCAAAGAATTAAATTTATTCTGCAGAATCCATGTGTTTTATACAAATGGATAAATAAGACCTAGCTTCATGATCAGGTGGTATTTGTTTGTATTTGTTTTAAAGGCAAGTCTATCCACTAAGCCATATCATTACACAAAAATTAAGTTGATTCAAAGTAAAATCAACTAATACCTTGTTATCAAGGGTAAGAATTATATAGGAACAATTAGAGTACATGGAAATTCAAAATGTGGACATAGATCAAATGTCAGTGCTGAAAAGTCCTATTCATTTAACAATGCCCTGATAGCATTGTGATTGTATTGTCACCACTTCTTCTCTATACCTTGTCCATATTTCTTTACTTACGAAAGGACATAAAATCTCAGTAAAAAATTTTTGTTGTGAGTTCTTTACCAAACTTGGAATGCTGAAGTCATTGATTAAGAAACTCAAAACCTAGAAGTGAGCTGGATGTCACATTTAAATGCAAGTGGCAGGCACATGAAAGATTACATGCACACAAAATGTGCAGCATTAGGCATACAAAAATAGACAATGCATTCAGACCTAAAGGCTATCACCACCATTAGTTCCTTCCTCTTACTTGTTTCTCAGCTCTGCTTAGAGGAAAACAAAGCTGAGCACATTCTTAAGTGTGTGGGCACAGTCTGAGGAGGCCCCATCCTCCAAAACATTGCATTTGTTTCCGTAAGATTATTAGAAAATTCTTTGTATTCTGGGGTTTTTTTGCTAATTCTTCATGGAAGGGTAGCCCAGGCTTTCAGATGTCACCAGCACCATTTTCCTTCCATCTGCTGGTAGAAGGAGGTCAGGAAAGTGCACTGAAGCCAATTCCATCTCAGTTTTCTTACCGGGTTGGTGATTGTGATGATCTCCCCTTCACTGACTGTCAGCTCATTGTTTCCAGGCTCAGCAGCAAAATCATACATAACACGAGCCTGTACGTGGAAAAGAATGTAACAGTGAGACTTCCAGCTTATGTAGAAGATTTCATTAAGGAAGCATCAGCACAAATTACCCTTAACTTACAGAAATAGTAAGTGGGTAAGGCTGAATGTACAAAGAGCAACTCAGCACATAGGAAGCTGACATTTCCTAGATTTGAAATGCAAACTCAACAGTAACAACAACTTCAAAAGATAAAAATCTAATGTGGAGCTTGTTGGAGATAATTTACCACAAGAATTTAAGACTGGCTGTTCTCTGCAATGTCCAGAATTATATGCACAGTATTTTCCAGGGGAAGAAGGAAAGGTTTCTAACTTTAGCAAACAATTAAATTTCTTTTTTATACAAGACATATTCCAACTCCAGTTTGGGTAAAGGGAAGTAGTTCATAGAGCAAGCAATTCAGAAAAACAAAAGCAATAACTACAGATGTAAGTAACCACTGCTGTGCATAAAATGTAATATGTAAAATTATGTTTGAGACTCTATGTGGGAAGAACTATGCAAATGCAGAAACAAGCAGCAAGAGTAGGCTTGTTGTATCCAGCATGGTGAGGGAGGGAAAAACAAAACCAACCTAATTTTTGAGTGTTCAGCTACACAAAGGCTTTGCTGTGCACTGATTGCACTATTACACTACATAAAGAAATGTTTGAAACATTTGGTTTCACTAATAACATCATTCAGTGTACAGCAATGAGTTCCTTCTTGTACTTGGAAGGCGAGGGGAAGAAAAAAAAAAACTAAGCAAAGAGTAGTATTTTCTGTCAAAGGAGACAATAAAATAATTTCTGTTGAAAGTAAGCTATGTGATAGGAAAAAAAACCCAAATGACAGACATTCACCATCAAGTCTTGCCTGTCTCAAAACCGCAGGTTGTTATGATCCTCACCCAGACACAACCTCCTACGTAAAACAGGAGGAAAACAGAACTCCCACCCCTACATTTTAATTTCATGAGTATCATGTGGAAATACTTCTGGCTGATCAAAATATACTTTACTTCAGTGTAAATAAAAACAGAGCTGAGAAAAAACACACATGTTTCAGCTGTTCAGATGACAAATCTAATCCCAAACCATGTGCACAACAAATCAAACACCTGGTCTTCGCCACTAAAGCAGCACAACATAGCAGAAAACCATGTGTCCTAAGCACTCTGAATGCTCCCTTGCATGGAAACTTCTCCCTTTAGAATGGAGGCTTTGAGCACTTTCAAATTATGCCATGCAAAACAGAGATGAAGAGGCAAAAACTGTGTTTGATAACAACACTGACTGCTTTCCTTCCAGCAGCACATCTGGCCTCCACGGAAATACAAGAATAAGCTACCTTACTTTCCTGAAAAACCAACTGAAGCAGCACACCTTTTGAAATACAAGAATATTTTAAGCAGGGGTGTAAAAAGCACCACTCTCCAGAGCTCTTCCTTCAGCAGTAGTGGATGGAGGTGGTGAACTTGTCCTTTTTACAGCAGGTTACCAGAATTTATCCACTTTCTGCAAGTCAATTTAACAGCACTCAGATGCCAAGCATCTGAATCATGGGAAAAGCAGCTTTCTTAACCAGGGAGACTTCTTAGCCTTTTTCAAGTAATACACCATAGTATTAAATTCTTAATTCTATTCACAGGAATGATGAGAGTTTACCAGGACAAGAACAACAGACAAATTTTATCAGCTTTCAGAAGAACTGGCAAAACATCCCCAATAATTACCACATTGGAAAGGTAAAATGTATTTCTGTCTAATAAATGAACAGACACAAACACTAGATTCTCCAGACACAGCAGTGAAACAAAAGTTACTCAAAAAAAAAAAAAAAAAATAGAAGCATTCAGCTGGTAGAGAAAGAAGAAACAAGAGATATATAGAATTTAATAAAGTCATTATGCCAAAGTCCACTTATTCACTTATTCACCTGCTCTGGATGCCTGTTTCAAAAGTTAGAAAAAGTAGAAAACATGAAAAAAAAATACAAACAAACCTTGCTAACTACAATTTAAGAAATTGAAAAATAAATTCTAAAAAAATTTCCATGCTACAAAAATGGATTATTACAGAGCATTAAAAATTTGAGGTACATCTGAAACCTGTATATTGACATTTCAAATACATTCCTCATCTTTTTCTGCCAATATCTCCATTCACCTGCACTTGTAGGTTCACTTGCATAGGCTGGAAATGAAGACCTTAAGAACTTCTGGCAAGTAAGTTTTAACACTACCTCCTTCTGTTGAGATTTAATGGGGGAAATAGTATAAACTCAACCAATTCGAAAGTAAAACTAAGTGACTAAATGTTTTTGCCCCAATTAATAAGTATATAGTTAACAATGGAAAAACCCCTAGCCTTTCCTTGGGCAGATAAATCAGCCCCAAACCTATTTAAATTTCTGAAAATCAGTTCCAAAATACTATAAAATGGAAAATGGTTTGATTTTCCAATAAGCTTTTTCCTTCTTACTGGCCATAAATATTGTGTCCAAGTAGCAGATAGAACTTAAAAGATAGATCTCGATAACTCAATGCAAAATTGCAAATGGGAGGGGGGATGGAAAAAAGCTTTTAACAAGAAAAGGATTTTATCTCCTTGGCACTGCAATACACACACTGAATATTAGAACTAAGCTTAGAGACACTTTTAATACTCATAAAATGGGAATCTCTAATGAAGACCACAAAGAGAATTTCTTCAAAACACAGCTTAGAAAAAAAATTGTTACAGTAATTGTTGTGTTTCATATTTACTTCTGATCATATACAAAAGGATCAAACAGTCCAAGAACTACAGGAACTTCAGAAATGAAAATACTTTGTTAGTGGAATAAAGGCCACTGCTTCATTTACAGAATACTGCAAACATGCAAAAATGAAAGAACCATTAACAGATCTATTAGCTATAAGAAAATTAATTTCTTCTACTGGTTGCATGAATATTTCCCCTCTCCCACCACCACCTATGCTGCAAGGTACAAATATTTTTGGATTCTGAAGTTGTTTTGTCAGTTCCTTTGAGAAAAAAACTCTGCTAACCCAAAAAGCTTTAACTGATTTCATTGACCAGGAAGCAGGCCAGGTTGTTGTACTGAAAGCAACTGCCTCCCTTTGCTCAGGTGGCAACAGAGCATCTCCACTGGGAGTCTGGAACACATCCTGACGTTCACCCCGTGCTCCCCCGTGTGAGGAAAGGCTGGCACCGATGAAGCAGGACCCTGCCTCAGCACATGCCAAGAGGGAAAGGGCTCTGTGATCCCCAGCATCTCTGCACCTCTGGCTTATACTGCAGTTTCTCCAGAATGAGAGGGAGCCAGCAGTTTTGTCTACAAGTCCAAGATGGGGGAAACCAGTAAGAGTTAAAGGAAAATCAGTTTTTCTGCAGTGTGGATATAGAAACTTAGATTGCAATAAAAAGAAGGAAATAAAAAGGAAACTGGCAATTCTCAGTGTTACATCAGCATTCTGTGGAGCTGGTTCTACCAGCTGTAGTTACACAACTGGACTGTAGTTTCCCAATTTACAGATTTACTGACTTAGTACAGCGTGAAGCGTCCCAACATTGAGAAGTTCCAAGCATTGCAATCAATAATTATCATTGTCTTTTTAGAATTATGACAGAATCATGCCTAGGAATATTAAAATACTAAAGATTCCCCACATTAAAAAGCAGTATCTAGATTAGTGAAAGTATAATTCCTCTGCAGGCCTGGAGCGACTTAGTTTTTCTCCATTACTTCTGTCTGAGTTGAGTACTTCCCTCTTCTTTCTGTAGTATTAAAAACCAAAAGGACAAAAAAACCTAACAACAAAAAACCAAGAGCATTTGCCAACTTATTTTTGAAAGCAAACTTAAGACTATGCAGCTCTACCTGTAAGTGTTAAGGCTTTTCAGCGAAAACAAAATGGGAAGGAAGTTGTCTAGCAAAAGTAATTAAAATAAATTTCCAATGAAAGGTTACACTGTTGCGTCACTAAGTTACTAGATGAATATCCAAGATCTCTGCAGACATCCTGTTCCACTGGCTCCGGCTGCATGCCCCCCAGAATCTTGAAAGTGATGACAAAGCAACAGAAGCACCTATTTCTCATGAGAAGAATCTTTCTGCCTTTTCCAAGATGTTTCACTCGAGGCTCAGATGGAAAAGCTCCTCACCCTGAAACTGAACAATCCTGACGTGCACAGGGCCACACTTGCCTGCACTACAGTTCAGCTGCAGCAGGGTAGCTCTGTCCTGGAGCAGGACCGTGAAAGCCCCTGCGTATTCCTCACCAGCCATAAGCAGACAGGCTAACAGCTAATGCACATCAGTTGTGCTCAGAGCAGCTTTTACAGCAGCTTCCCTGCCTAAGCCTTCCTTGAGACAAATGATCAATGACCTACATAGACTGACTCCTGGTTTTCCTTTACGTTCACACTTCTGAAGTAAAATGTTTTTGTAACGCTGGACTTCCTGTTGCAATGCAATAGTTCTGCATCAAAGTATGCTTTATAGCACAAAAATTCTTAGAAGTCCCTAAAAAATTGGACACACCTTCAAGATTGCTTTCCCTATGCACACGACTTCATTCGTATTAGAGATCTAGAGTTACACCATAGAGTCATCTGTTTCAACTATGTGTTACAATTTAGGGAACTTGTACCACAACTGCTTTTCTTGGTCAGCTGGCAGCGGCAGATAGTACAAAGGAAATATCCATAGAAGTTTCAAGCATGAAATTCCCATAACTGCACACATTTCACAGTTAGCATTTCAGCAGTTCAGCGCTTCAGCCACCCTGCACTGCTCTTGCCAGGAGACTGGGATTCGTGGGTTTAAATTGCTTGGTGCCACTGTAAGAAATACAACGGCTGTATTACAGAAGCAAGATGGCAGCACCCTATGCTGGTGGCAGCAGTTTCCATATTCACAGAAGAAGGATCGAATTCTGGATTTCTCTTTCAGGAAATATGCGAGGCAGGTAAGTGCAGGTTTCTCTGAAACCTGCATCTACTGGAGGAGCAGAAACCAAAATTTGGGAAGCCTGGCAGAATGCCTTTTTTTTTTTTTTTTTTTTTTTAGTACAGTAAATCATTACCATCAGCTCTAAACAAGTCAAGTCCTCACATTTTAAATGGCTGTGTCAGTAAGAAGACTTGAACTTTTCTTCTAGGACAGCAGCCTAAGCTTTTAGCTGGGATGAAAAACAAAGGGCTTTTTGGTCACCTCAAGTAACTCCAGCAACACATCTGGTATGAATAAACTTCAGAACAGTTTGCTACAAAAACTGCTTTACTTGGTACAAATATTCTTCAGTAGGCCTAGTAAGCATAAGCCTTTGAAATCCACTGCTTGTGAAATATTGATAAAGAGTGTGTTGATCATAACTGGAAGCACAGAAGAGGGAAATGTACTTATTTCTTCCCAGACTTCATTCTATTAGTTCTCTTCTAAAGTTTTTTGGATGTGGGTTTGGTTTTTGGTTTTTAACACATTTTTTGGTGAGGTTTCTTTCATTATTTTTTCCCGCATATACTGTTTTTAGAAGTAAAATGTTCATTCTAAAGGGCAGTTCTAAGAGAACAAAACAGAAATAGCGTGGCTGGGATACAGGTTGGGGTCTCGGGATTAGAAAAATTAAGAAAGCAGAAAGAAAATAATAAAGGCAAAAACCTACCTGTAAATACGTCAGAAAATAGCAGTATCTTTTGATTACATCCAAAAGAATGGTTCAAAATGAAGCGTTTAATCTAAAAACTGACAAAACTCTTCCACACAAGAGGCAATTAACTTAAAACTATTTTTGCATTTTCTTTTCTCTACTGATCTTTCACAGCAATTTGCCCTGTGATTACTGTCTGTAAAAAACTACTGGGTTTTAGGTATTTTACTACTTAGAACAAGTGCAAAACATCTGACTTGTCATCAGCTGAAGCAGAAGCTTTAAACCCCTCACTTTCTTCATTGTGCCAGTGAAGCTCCAGGGAAGACATAGGGCAGGCATGGATCTAAACGACAGCGTAGCCATTGTTTCGTCTCACCATTCACAGTCTACTTAAGTTGCCATGTTTTAATCAATGCATCTTTGAAAAAACTCTCCACAGACCAAAACACATGCTAAGTCCCACCGTGGATATTACAGAGAATACTGAAAGAAGTTTAGAAGGGCTGTTGTCCAAAATGTTAAGAAAAACAGTAAGACTACAGGAACACACACAGGAGCGAGCCTCTCATGTCCTTCCCACCTCAGAGGAGTGAGGACATCAGGTCCAACAGTGGCTAACATTTAGGTAGATTAAATAATTTCCCTACCCTTTATCCTGATATCTAAGCTCGTTCAAAAGCTAAGTGCCCCAAGTCTGAAGAGATTTTCACTGCATCTTCTGCAACATTGCATCACAGACTCATAGAATGGCTAGGGTTAGATAGACTTTAAAGATCATCTTGTTTCAACAGCCCTGCCATGAGCAGGGACATCTTCCACTAGACCAGGCTGCTCAAAGCCCCATCTAGCCTGGCCTTGAAAGCATAAAAAACATTTATACTCCTAATAAAGGAAACATCTGGGGCTATAATTTTATAAAAATGCCTCTTCATTTTAGTCTCTCTGTCAAACTCTATCAGACTGCAAGGCAAAGTGTGTATTCAGATAGCCTATGCAGAAATACCAGGTGGCTCTTCAAGTGCTATGACTCTCAGCCTGGAGTGTCAGCTGCTCTCTGTCCTGCCTATGTAAAGAAATGTCTACATGTCCCTCACACAGGCTTTCCTACGAGACAAGAAGCAAACGAAAAATTGACAATAGAAGCATAAGAGGACACAAGGGACACTGACAGTACCTTAGGAATTGAAGAGATTATATATTATACTAGCAACTGCCGGCATAGTGATAAAGATTTATTATGAAGGAGACATCAATATTTATCTTTTTAACTAATACAGAGAAACTGGAGAAAATGTATACTGCTTGTGTTGTGCTAGTCATCACTTACTGTGTATGTGCTCAACAACATCTGCCTAGAAAACTAGCTCGAAGAAAATGGAACATTTTATACTATGATTTTATTAAACAGTAAGCAAAAAATAAAATTTAATTAAAACCTCCCTATAGTATTACATTTCTTTACGATACAACTTTGTTTTGCTTTTAGGAACATCAAAGCAAACTCATCCAAAAAGTGAAACTAAGTTCAGTAAAGAACTCTGCTTCTGGATGAAGAGAGATCACAATATTCAGGTATCATTACTCCAAGTTCCCTCGCCAGATGTAACTGCTGGATCCTCATATTACTGTACAAATTCACATTAAAAATGCCTCTTGACTTGCTGGCTCACTTTCCTCTGAGCATTTTTTCAACTCTAAAATAAGTTCACTAGCCTGCAGCTAATCAACAGTACTGACTATAAGCATATTAGAAGCAAATTAAACACAGACAAAAATCTAAGAATCAAGGACTTGCATAATTTCTTCCTGCTAGTAAAACATGCTTGCAGACAGATGCAGACCTCAGAAGCTGCATGTGCCTACAATATTTCAGGCAGGTATTTAATTAAGTATTTACACTGGATTAAAAGGTCTATCTCATATTGGAATTGGTAACAAAACATGAAGAGTTTCCAAAAAGTACAAAACATAAAAGTCTGTAGCCTTTATAGGGTAAGGGACAGGAATGCAATACTCAATTCCCACCAACATGCACGTGGCTTAAACCACTGGCACTTCTAGAATTAGAATCGAAGTGTAATATGCTTACCTTGAAAACATTTCTGTATGATTTTTGTGTAAGAAAGAACTGTCTAGGCAAGTTTTCAAGTGTTAAAGAGACGTGGAAATGTTTCCTGTAGCAATAAAGACAACAGCTTACTAGCCTCTTCAGCTAGTAAACTTGGGCTTTCCTCAGAGAGGACAGATTGGATCTTCAGATCTATCTACAGGACTTCACTATCCTGCTGAAAATTGGTTTTTGGTCATGAGAGACCACCTGAACTCAGTTCAGGCTAGTGCCACTCATTTTTTGTTACGTATTTTATTTCTGATTCACAGAACATGAGCTTCTTCACCTGTAAGCAAACATCAACACACTCCAAAGCCCACTGAAATGTGCTCCTCACCAGCATCACAGGCAGAATGCACACCGAGAACTTGCATTCAAGCGAATTCCTACACAGGAAGCCTCTTGTTCAACTCAAGCATCTGGGACTAAAAGTCATTGATGCAGAATGAGGTCTAAAATGGTTATATGACTAAGATCTCTTAGAAGTGTTACAGTATAACAGATCTTAAAATCTTAAGATGTTAAAACAAATTATAGCTTCTTTCCATGCAGTTATAAGCCAGGTGGGTAGATAACCATATCACAGAGCATGAAAAAAAGCAAAGAGAAACTGTAATGTTTTCCAGGTTTATAGCAGTACTTTAAAATGTTAAAGTCTGGGAATTATCTATAAGCAGTTCAGTGGTTTAAAAAAAAGCAGCATACTTTCAGAATAACTATCATGCACTATTAAAAGAGGTGCTTGATTACATTTTGGTGTGTTCATACTGACTTACTTATCGGGTACTGTCAGACCCAAGAACAGAATCTCCACGCACCCAAGCAATACTGAAGGAAGGGAAATTCAGTTGCAGAAATACATTCAAGACACCCATGTGATTTAGAGATATTTCCAAATACTGACTCACATACTCCCCTGAATCACATCTGAGCTTTCCGTTGGGTTAAGCACCTGGAAAGCTTTTTTTCTTGTTTAAAACATTAAAACTAGTTATCAGTTAAAAATATACTGCAAAAATTCCACTGTGAGTGAGGAGCTCCAGTGATATCAGACCTTTTTCAGAATCAATTTACCGCACTGCTCGAAGTGCCCAGCCTTCCCCATGTTTTCCTTTCTGAATACCAACCTTTTCCAGATCCTCAGATAAACTGGGAACTCAACAATTTCGATTTTGAGAACATTAATTCCAGTTTCACCACGACTACAGAAAGTAAAAAATGCAGCAAGTACAGCATGGGTTTCTATTTACGGATGTCAGGCAGGATACATTCATCTCAAGTGTGATTAAAACCTCTGCCCAGATTAATCATTACTGTATCTCTGAAACAGCAACACTTGCAACTGTTTGCTGAACCAATATTTGATGGTGTTTCAGAAGCCTGCTGATGTTTGCCTGAAACTTTGCGTTGCACCCTCACAGTTCTATCCCCAAAGAACAAAGCCAGTAAGATGTGAAGGTTTCAAAAAAAGCCAGCAGCATTCACCAGAAAAATTGCCACATTCTGACCTACTCATTAAGACAGCTTGTAGTCACACAACAGCGCTGCCTCTGTGAGGGCAGAAATTAGAAAAAATTAGTAATTATCCTAATAACTGGAGAGGCACAAGGTTTCACCAAGGTTATCTAGTGAACTTCAAGCCCTTTAAGACTCAGCACACCATTATCCAACATGGATCTCAATGTACCACAGGCGCAGGCCACTCTAGAAGCAAATGAATACCTGGCAAAGCAAACTCAGTGCATGTTAAAATGATGCTACTTCAAACACAACTTCATCTGTAAAATACAGAATGGAATAGCTGTGCTACTCTGAAGTCCCAAACACTGGTAAATATTAGTAGGAAAACACATGCTCAATAGCATGCTCACTGAAAGCAGCTGGGAAGGAATCTGAAATGTAGCAGGATGAGCTCTCCACATGGAATGCTGCTAAATTCTCTGTTACTTGAGTGACCAACATTAATCAATATACTGTTTTGTTATCTCTTAGTTCTTATTAGAAACGCTACTTTGTGAAAGCCTATGTTTACTTTTATTTTACAAATACAAGTGAGGAAATTGTTACACCAACATAAATGCATTACCATTTTATCAGATGAAGCTTCTGTACTCTAGAAATGGGCAAGGTTCACATTTTTTGGGTTCTAAAGTATCCTAGCCTACAGCTATTTTAGGGTTTTCTATTGGCAGTGTAGAAAGGTAGAAGACCCTGTAAGGTTACAAACTTTATTTCATGATAAATGACAGCTCAAATAAGCAACGCTCAGTCATTAGACCTGGCCAGAGAACACCCAGCACTTGAACTGGACACTAACGACCTGCAGTTTAATGCAGTATAGGCATATCCCACTTTAAGACAAAAAGTGAAAAAATGAAGAAAAAGAATGCCTGGACAGATACATTTAATTAAAACAAACAAAAAGCCAACCAAACAAAACCACCAACAAAACAAACAAACAAAATCACAAGAGATATAATGAATGACAGAATTGGATTAAGTCATGCAACATTTAAAGTTTGACAGAACACCTCACAAAGTTTTCTTGTACCAGCAACCTTTACAGTGACAAAAAGCATCAAAGAAGTCTGAAAAGAAAGTTAGAACTTATGCTTCCTTATGAATTACTAGAAAATTTGGCAGCTTGACAGAATATGACAGCTGTTGATAAAAAAACTGTAATTCAACAACCTTCATACAAACTTCCAAGACTGTGGTCTAGTTATCTGCAGCAAGGAAGATACTTAATTTTGTATTCCACAAGCAATCATTTTCTGAAGAAAAATACAGGGCTATTAAAGAAGGAAATTACAGTACTGCTGAAAGAAGTGTGCTGTGACTAGGTAAGCACTAATTACATTATATTATCATATGTAATTGCAACATTCAGTTACTGAATTAAACTTTGACCCCTCAAAAAAGAACCAATGCAGTGGAGGAAATGAAACATTTAAGCTTCAGCCTCAAATCTGATGAAGCTATAAGGTGAAGTGAAGCACCTCATCAGTCATTGCCTTACTGCCGCAGAAAGATGAATTGTATAGGCTGTTCAGGCAGTACCAGAATTTAAATAAGAACTGGAAAAAATAATAAATGTAATAGCCTTATATCAATTGTCTTTCTTCTGAAAACCACTTACACAATCACCGTAGAGGAAAAAAACCCCAAACCCATCATACAGAAGGGAGGTACAGTTTAAAGCCATTCTAAGAGAATTTTTATCGCTGTTCTTGCAAATTAGGCATTTTGTTCTATCAACCAGGAAAGCAAACACTTTGCTTGAATTGAGATGACAACTTATTTTTGCTCTGAACGTTGAGAACTGCAGTCTCAGAAGGCTGGGAAAAGTAAAGCAAGTCCCAAACCTACTGTGTTTAAACAGAGATACCATATGAATACACAAAATAAAAGCACAACAGTTCCCTTGCCAAGGAGGAGCAGATGGCAACTCAGAGCAGAAGTCAGTAACTCAATGACAAGTCATAAGAAATAAGACCCATCAACCAGTTCTTCACCAGTCCCCACTTTTTTACAAGAGTGGGACTGAACTATTTCACCTGGGCAAGTCCCATTTGCAGAAACCCTGGGTCAGACATGGTTGCCTCTCCCCAGCAGCAGCTGTTCCGCTTGGACTCCCCAGGGACCTCCCACAAGCTGCACTGCCCACCCTCTCACCACCTCCTCCTCCTTCCAGCCACCTATTTTGCACATTGGAAACCCCTCCTGTACAGCGGCTTCCTTTAAAGGGCAGGGCCTGGGGGAAGAGCTGCTCCAAAATACAGGAGGAAATAGAGCTTTTACCCACAAAAAAAGATGTTCACACGGAGTCACTGGTTTGACGTTAGCCAGCACGCTTCTAGGAGCACACACCCTGTTACCAGCAGCGCCCAGGATGGCTCCTGTGCCCTTCACACCATGCCATGTCCCAAATGTCTCCTCACAGCTACACAACAGCTGGACCAGGCTGCGTAACGGCAGCTCCCTACAGGAAGAGCTGTTCCTTGTGCCCTTCTCCCCTTACTGTGGGTCTCACAGAGGACTATCTGTCAAAGTTAAATTAATGATTCTGGTCTTAAATGGTTTGTTGTTGTTGTTGTTTAAATTTTTTTTTATTTTATTTTTATTGTTGACAGAGGTTTCCTATTCATACGAAGCTCAAAGATAACGACTGTTTTGGAAAAAAATTGATAAGGCTCAGAGTTTAAATTAAATTTTCCAGTAAGCAATATGCTTTTTTTTCCTCTCTTCAGTAGCACTTGAATTTTGCTTATTGGACTACTACAAGATTGCTCTGTTGTTTGAACTTTCTGTTACTTGGGGAAGCTCCTTTCCAATCATAAACTGCCAAGAAAGCAGGAATACAACTAAAGAAAATAACAGCACAAGCTCTGATTTTAAGCCCTCGGAGAAATGTGAAGTGAATTTGGATGAAATTGTAATTGTGAAACATGCTTTGAAATAGAAAAGGTTTAGCTTTAAATGCTGAACATTGGAAGAGCTGTTTACTTTAAATAATTCTAGATATCTAAATCTTCATCTGTCCTACTTCAGGGCTGGTTGAAACAAATCACTCCTACTATTTTAGTGTCTCCTCTCTATTACCTGCTTTTAAAACGGTTTGCTTCCAACACCATCAGCGTTACAATTGCTTGTAAATTTAATAGAGGAGGGAATCCACATATTTGAAATGGCAAAATTCTCAAATGATTTTTACCTTGGTGATCTCTGTAAACTCTGACATTTGCTAGATGCCCTAATCAAATAAGGAGGGGTTTATTGAATATCCACACGCTCTTCCAGGAGCTTTTTCAAGACCTAAAAATCTGAGGAGGAAGATAATTCAACAGAAAACCTTGAAGGAATGCAGTAAAACAAACCTTTTTACAAAGCTACAGTCAACTGTAAAGCCTTATTGCTGAAATAATACCAATATAGGGAGAAATTCTACCAGAGTGAAAACGTGAAGCTCTGAATCTATAAACCAGATGCAGCTTATGACAACTGATACCATACTTCCTTCTCTTTGGCTGCTGTAATCATGTTTTTAAATGATGACCTCTGGTAATGAGTCTCTGATGACTCAAGGCCTAGGTGCTCAAAATAACTTTGAAAAACTGAGTCAGAGGAATCATTACTCAAGCACAGCATCACACAGAATCTTACCAGCTCTCCAGCACAGAAATGAGAAGGCTTGAACTGGTACTTGCTGCAAGGTAACATAAACCATGTATCATTGAACCTTTAAAAGACCATAAGGCCAGACAGAAAGACAGAATAAAATCTGTCTTCATAAAATAACTCTATCAGTTCTCACGCTCATCCTAACATCCCACTCCTCCAATAGGTCAGGCATCTGTGCTTAATCTGCATTTCCACCCTCTCTAGTCATCTTGTTGCCCCTTAGAAAACAAACCACCAAACCAAAATAATCTAAAAAGCCCCAGGATTATCATCACATCTACTTAATACTAGCCTAAAAAAACTGAACAACATTTCTCATGATTAGACTATAAAATCAAAATTATTACTTCATTTAATTAATTTTGTTCCATCACATCCTACATATATAGATCAGCTGTGATCTCATGTTTTGTATTATGACTTATTTTGCTGCATTTAAATAATTGAGCATGTTGAATGGATTACGATGTGACCTGCATAGTTGAGAATCATCCCAACTCACAGATATGTTAAGATTTATTAACTGAATCTTCCCTTAAGGTGAGATTTACGAGAGGAGTCTACTTCCAAAGTTAGGGCAATGCGGACTGTAGATTAACAGAACACAAAGTCTGGGTATTTTGGAGAGTTTAGCACAGAGGGGTGCTTCACTTCCCAGCTGCAAAACAGAACTAAGAATTGTTTCTGACCAATTCATGATGCAAACCATACAGATAAGTGATGGTGTAAAGGAAAATGTGGGACTTCTTTGGGAAGCCATATACTGCTGAGAACAACAGAGAACGAAAAGGAAGATGAAAGGAAGGATATACACTTAAGGATAATAATCTTTAAGAATCATGTGTTGTTACCTTTCCCTACCTGAAATTTTCATATGTAAATCATTACCTTCTGTCACCACAAGAACCACGCTGAATTCAACTATACTTGGCCAGTTGCATTCACAAGAGAAAATCCAACATGATTAGATGGGCAAGAAAGCCTTAAACAACATTTCCCTACTTTAGAAGTACCATTAAGTTGTATTTTCTTTAAAGAACAGAATATTTAGTCTAAGCTTTCATCTCAAGTGACTTCCTCCCACAAAAAAGGGCCCAGTCCTAAAACATAACCAGATAAATGAGTCCTCAAAGTAGACAAACCATTGAACAATCAAGAACATAATGGTAGGATACAAGTGCTCCTAAAGTTATAAAGAAAAAAACTGTTGGTATTGACAATAAGAGAGGCCTAACTTCATGAAGCTTTTCAACAGCTGCCTTATGAAATACCTCTCTTGGGAAAGCAATGTCACCAACATCACTGATGTTACACCAGTAAATCAGCTCTTAGTTTCAACTTCTAAATTAAAACTCTCACCACATGTTAGCAGCACAGGCTCCAGGAAAACTGGAAGAACTGTCTCACTCATAGCCTATCCAGTTCTCCCAATAACATCACTTCCTTCTGAAATGAGGGCTTAACAAAGGGCAAAACATCAGCCTTTTCAAGAAAAGGACTTGTCTACATTTTAAAATAATAAATAAGTTTTAAAATAGGTTAAGGTAGGGACAACGTTGTTTAAAAGCCGGCACTTGCTTCCTGGCATTTCTAGCTCTCTCAGTTCAATGAAGCATTAAAACAAAAGAAAGGACATGAGTAAAGCTGGGACTTGGCAAACTCTAGTGGGGAAAGAATAGGAAAGGCCAAAGAAATCACGAAGGAACACACAGAAGGATGACAATCTCATCTGTGGCTTTTGTAAGCAACTATGACAGAAATACATTTACCAAACTGCATCTTCCTTGTGATCAAGTTTTGAAAATGTTTTAGGCTCAGGCACTTTCTGCCATCACTTGTGACACACTTAAAAATAAGGAATTAGTAAGGTTAACTTTGTTTCTGAAGGAAGCATCCAAAATAAAAGTATCTAGCTTAAATTATCACTTCTTCAATGTGGACATGAAATTGCTTTACCTCTGAAGTTGGGTTCAGTTAAATGACTGTGAAACTCTAGAAGTCTCCCAAGCAATATTCTTTTTTTCTTATTTTGATAGGGCTTAACATTTGTTTCAGTTTTTGGAGCACATAACCTTGAGCAAACCACAAAATCCACTGCCAAGCTACAATAAGGATCTAGCTAACAAAAGAACTGCCTCCAGAAGCTTCAGATCCTCCATTTCCCATTTATATTTCCACCCTTCTCCATGGAAGTCTCTCCCTCCCAACTATACCACCCCACCCAACCTTCTGTATCAGCTCTGAGCAAACTTTCAACTACTGCAACCACTTAGAACTGGAGAAATGACCCTGCTGTTTCCATTCAGTGAATATTTTTGCTATTTCAGCAACTTACTGTAGCTAAAAACGGGCCCGACAGATGTTGGAGTAGATTCCTGGGATGTACCTACAGCATGGGATGAGGAGTGAGAAAGGAGAAGGAGCAATGGCCATTGCTAGTTTAGCTCACAACATCAGACACAGCCTCCACAACCTTCAGAGTGCTTAAGGCCTACAGCCACCCTGACCTGTTTCGACAGAACACTCCTGACCAAGTTGCCAGCTAACAAATATGCTGGGAAAGCATCAGTAAAGGATTCTTGGTATGAAAATAGTAGTCCTTTCCCCTAAAAGCTTTTATTGCTTTTCAATAAGAAATGCATTGATTTTGAATGGTACAGAGAAGAGCCAGCACATTACACAACTGTACACCACGACTTCAAACAGGAAAACTCCAGGAATTCAATTGCTGTGATTTATCAAAGTGGAAGCAAGAAAACTAGCCAAGGATTACAAGCTAGCTATGGAAGAAATCCCTATTTGCATCCTCCATCTGTATGAAATCTAACACCTTGATCCAGGCATTTGTAAATTTTGTAGAGAAAATGATAAAGCTGGGCAAGTTCAGATTCAAAAGAAAGAAGCATCAACAGCAGGAGAGCTGATGGTTTAGAAACAAACAAGAAAAAAAGACAGACTGGATTTGCCATCATTAAAAGCATTCAAATCAAGACTGAATTTGCCCCCAGCCCTCCTTGGAAAGTATATTCTAGTTTAAACAGGAATCAATTCAGGAAGCAGTAACAGCTCATGCAGCACAGGCTAGGCCAGACTGTCAGTCATCCTTATCACCTATATAGGATTTAACACCATTAAAGTTCAAAAAATTCATACTCCAGACAACTATTTACAGTTTAGTTTTGTTAGCATGTCACATGAAATACAAATACACCTTGCATATTTTTTTCAAAAAGAGGCAATTTGTGAAGGAGCACAAGCAGGTGAGAAATTCGTTTACAATTTAAAGAACAAAATTTACTTTCCAAATGAAATGGTGTCTGGTTAGTTGGCTGAGCTCCTAAAAACTGTTTTTTCAGCCAGTTACTCCCTTACACTGCTCAAAAAAACAATGTATCCTTTACTACAGCTGACCTTAGCACAACGTGAACAAAATAAAATCCAAAACAGGGCTGTTTGCAGAGGGGGACCCATCTCCTGGGTAGAGTTCACAGAAAATAAAGTAAGCTTCTCTTCAGTACTGCTCACAGTTACCAGCATAACAAAATAATAGAAATAAAATGCCAACTCTTTCCTGACTACCACTCACCAACATTTTAGTCTTCAAGTTAAAGTACATTACCATAGCTAGCAATGTGTAGAATGAAAAAAACTGCACCACCTGATTTCAAGCCAGTCTGGGTTAGGAAGTCAGAAATTATACGCTCTTCCGTCTGGGGCCCTAATGTCTCCAAAAATATTTAAAGAAAAGCAAAGTGAAAGTTTACAAATGTATGAATAAAATGGATCATGTGTTCGGCACAGAACACAGGATCCCATGAGGATACTGCATCTCAAAGTGAGCAGAGAAACAGTAAACTGGTTTAGTACAGTATCTGCCAAACATACTGTGTATTATGTAGTATATACACACCAGAAGTAATTTTCTTGCTACCTGCAATAGTTAGGTTGATTAAAAAATATTCATACACGCATTCCATGCATTACTGGAATGCACCAATGTTAAAACCAAGTCTATCAACAATATTCTAAAAGCTCAACAGAAACATAAATTTCACTACATTGACTATATTAGCTGCATTTTTAAACTAAGTGATTCTGAAACCTAAAATCAAGTTCACTGTGCTTGGGAAAAAGTTTATTCAAGCATGAGCCACCATCAGTTTACATGGTTATAGAGACAGCTACTTACACATTAAATCTGACACATTCAAGATGTGGAATTTCTTCGGCACTGAGAAGTGCAACAAAAATAGTGCACTGTATGAGGACCGCCTCAGTAAAAGGAAATTTTTTAAACTGCTGGCCAAGCTAATGGAATCAGCTGACTCAAAGTAATACTTCAAATACCAAAAAAGTCTTCCTGAGATACTTAGATAAGTCACAGATGAGTTGCTGGTGCATGTTAACTCACACCTACACAAGTAGAGATGCCTTCATCAACCAACATAGTATACAAATATTGTTTATTTAGAAAGAGGTCACTTTCAGATAGGATGGGCTAATTTTGACAGTTGCATTAGCAGCAGACACTGTTGAAGAACTGAACAAAACAATTTAACTTCCTGTCTCTTTTTTTTCTTTTTTTTTGGTGTGTGTAAAATCAGAGCTTCCTACTAAGAGGTCGCCCAGCGCGGACTCCGGGCTCCCACCAGAGCCGCGGCACGGCCCCCCCCGGGCGGCACCGAGGGGGCAGCATCAGCTGCGCG
>WBMY01000415.1:705626-843203 GCA_013397315.1 Donacobius atricapilla
GCGGGGCTGTTTGCCCGCAGCCTTTCCCTCAGGGCCGGGGGCAGGGAGGGAGGCACCCCCTGCGCTGCGCTGATCGCCGGCGGAGCCGCCCCGGCCGGTCCCGGGGGCGATGGGGGCGGGCGAGCGGACCTTGCTCACCCCCCGTGCCCTCAAGGGCTTTGCTCTGTAGTCAGAGTTTGGCCTCAAATTCTCGCTCGCGTGGGGAGAATTTGAACGCAGGAAGGCGTTATGTGCCCCTCGGGTGCCTTTGAACGGAAATTTCAAAGCAACTATACAGCAAGGAAAGCAATTTTTTCCTCGGCCAGGCTCCATCCACGGCTGTCAGGGCAGTATACGTAGTCCCTGACCTCTTTCGGCCGGGCCTTGGCGTACAGCAGTTACGAGCAGCAGTAAAAAGCATGGAGGAGCTGCTCAAGGTCGGTAGCATTCCTGTTGGGCACTCTATGACCATCTCATAAAAACTACCTACTAGACCACTTGACTTCCAGCCTGCAGGAGAGATGAGATGGGAGGCTAAAACAAAGGGAATTTGAAAATACAGTGGCAGAGATCATGCGAGGTATTGTGCCATCCAAAAAGTGCAGCTTCTTGTGAGTATATATAGAGTGGTTGGCCTGGAATCAGGAGACCTTTCCTTTCTGTAGAAGGAAATGCACAGTGTAATTGTCAGGGATGGCACAGAGAGCCCTAGGAGGCAGGTAGGCTGCAGGGAAACTGCATAGAACTCTACATCTATATCTCCTTGCCCATAGAATTACAATTTAATTTTTTTTTACTATTAGTATAGTTTCTCAGTGAGAGCCTTATTAAAAGAGAAAAATACATTCACATGTTTGGTTGGATTTTTTACATTGGAAAAAAAATTCTAGTTGGACCTGTGAAATAGTTTCCATGGAAAGTGAGGATGAGGAAATAAGAGGAAGCTGGCTGTTCATTTGCAAACACTCAGCTTGAGTGATTGAAATGACTAACTTTAGAAGTTTTCAAACTCATTTGCTTCTGTTTTTAGCTTTTTCAGAATTGAATTAACTACATTTCCAACTTCCTACTCTCTGTAACAGCAGTACCTAAAGTGAAACTTTTGTGTGTGGCTCACAAATGATGTTGTAGGACACCACTTCTAAGCGGAAGTTTTGTGTTTAGCATCAGTTTTGCCATGTGGTCCATCAACAGACTGACATCTCATCTACATTACAAGCAAAACTCCCTGAAGCTGGCTTCATTTCTGTACTGACACTCCGTTCTTCTCAGCAGCAATCTTTCCGACATGCCATGTTTTGATCCAGTCCTCTAGTGAACATCTTATAAAAAGGGGAGAGCTATGAAAGCCAAGAGACTCGGCACTGTCTCCTTAGGGATCCACAACTGATAGGTGTGTGAAGCACACTCTGTCCTTTCTCCAGATGCTGCTTAGCCATGTGAAATATAATAAACTTGTGGCTTTAGCATAAGCTTGAGTCTGTTTCATTCTTTACCTGTGGTCAGCACAACTGCCAGAAAAGTTTAATGTGCAGCTGCTACCCAGTGTGCTTTAGCAGAACTCTGCTTGGCATCTGGGGAATGAAGAACACAGTCATGATTTGTTCAGCCTCTCTGTGTGTTTAAAGCCTTCACTTCACAGTTTTCCACTGTGAGATGTTCCTGAAAATAAATCTTCCTTCACAAGTTTGAGGGATGAGGGAAATATTACCGTTTCTTTCAGTGTGAGAGAATATTCTGAGAAAAAAAAAAAAAAAGGGGATCTTTCCAATACTATTTGCAATTAATTGCTGTTAATTCTTTTCTCAATGAAATATTCTTTGGATTCACTTTGGATTGCAAGTAAACACTTCTCTTCTTAGCAATAAGCTTTATTATTTCTTAACACAGCGGGCCAAATACCCACAAATTGCTAATGAAACCACCTAAAATTCCCCAAACTTCCAAAATTAGTTACTTTCCTGCTACCAAGCTGTGTCCTAGTTAATTAGGACTGGATGTTTGCTTAGCATTACACATAAAAGAAATCTCAGTGGCTTCAGTGGGGTTGTTTACATATCTGAGCATTTGATAGTTTTGAAGTGTAGAGCTCTATGTGGAGCTTATCAGCTTTCAAACACAGTTGACTCATTATTCACTCTGTACTAAAGCCCCAAATGTATGCTATAATAAATATCTCCACCTCAGAAAAAACCAATCAGTAACAGAAGAAAATCCCTTATTCAGCACATAAGTGACTTCTCTCTACAGATTTCTACTAGGTGTGTATTTTTGCAGCTAGCTGGTCTGCAGTGGTTCCCAGGAACTCAGAGTTCATGGAGAAGTGGTCTTGTGCAGAGCCCCATCAAATGAAAAGCTCTTGCTGACAGTGCTATGCAGATTTTTTTTTAAATTAAAGATGGACTCTGAGAAGGGACATGGAGAACATTTGCTGAATATGTTCTCTGCTCAGCAAGGCCTGCCTGTAGCTTCAAGCTCACAGGAAGTCAGTGACCTTGTATGTTCTGACTTATGCAAACTTGGTGGGGAATGATAACGAAACAGTGCTCTTCAGGTAACCTTCAAACTGAAAACCACCTGGAGAAAGAACTACATTTTGTGTTTGTAGGTTACTGTCCTCTGGAGCTCCTTGAGGTGGTGCACCTTGGATTTGTCTCTGCTGGGAGCCTGTGCCCCTAGCAGTACCTGGGTGATGCTCTGGGCTGACTGAGGTGGACCTGAGGTGTTTACCAGGGCTGTGAAGGCATTTTGAGCAACAATTATCACAAGTGGCAACAGCTTTGCAAATGGAGCAGGCTGTCAAATAGGTGCCTTTGCAGGAGGCATACAGAGATTATATTGTCCCTAGGTCTTTATTTTCAAAGGTGTTTTATAAAGTAAGAAATGATTGAATTTTTTCTTGGTTGAAAACCTAACAATGTGGTGCGCACAATAACATCAGTTCCACAATATATGATTTTAGCTCAAGATTTCTAACTACATTAATCAGGAAAGCCTAACAATGACTAGGGAGCAATTACAAAAACATTCCAACTATTTCTTATTCCTTCTAATTATCATGTTTACCTTAGTCACCTGATACACACCTCTTGTTTTAAGAAGGGGTAGAGATTTTTCACATTCTCCAAGCCTTAAAATTAACTGTAGAAGCAATTACTTGGTTTATGAATCAAAAAGAGAAGTACTGTATTCTTCACCTTCAGAAGTCATATCTACACACCTTCACCCACTTCACCTCAAGAAGTTCTTTGGGTGTCATGTTTCCTCTCAGCTGAGAAGCAGTTTCTCTTTCAGAATTATTTTAACACCATTTCTTTAATGTTTCTGAGAAGTTTACCAGATAGCAATATAAAATATTGCTTCCTCCTATCTTCTGTCTCTTTCCTTCCCCCAGATTTGGACAGAAAATGATGGGAGATACCACATGCATGAAACCTAGTGTTATCTGCCCAGAGCAGGAAGGGAGCAGCTGCTGAACTCCATTTGTGAATCGTTCTGTTCTGCAATGTCCAGTGGCATCACTTGCATCTGAAAAACACATTTAACAAAATGTGTTTGGAAGAAAAAAAAAAAAAAGAATATTTTCCTTTCTTTTATGTTGGGAGCTTTTGGACAAAAAGGACATGAAATCTTGAATCATATGGCATTTGTGGGAAAGCACGATTTCATTTCTCATTTACCCAGAACTTTGCGTGGCAGTTTAAAATTATGCTCAAGAGATTACAGACACACTTTCCAATCTCACTGTGCACCTGGTGCTGGAAGCTCACTATCAAAACAGTAAGGCAGCCAGTCCTGAAATACTGTTGGACTTTAGGTCCAGACTTTCCTGGAAAAGCTGCTTTAGAAAATTACACCCAAAATGACACCCAAACTCCTGTGAGTTTTCAGTCTCTGAATTTCTCTCTGAATAAGCAGTTCTGAGAAAAACTGTGCATCATGCATTTGATAGTGAATTAAGGATTTTATCTTCTTAGAGCTGATAATCCAATACCATTATTATCTGAACTGTGCATATAATATGGGCCTTTTCCAAGGTAGGTTCTGTTTTTATATAGTTACATTTCTAATAACATGCAGCCAAGACTGGTTTTGTGCCGTGTATGAATATGCTGTTTTCTTTACATTGTGGGAAAAGTGCAATGCCATGCTGTGCCAAATTCTTTACTCTCGGGGTGTTGGGGTGTTTTTAACACATCTTTGTGAAGCTTACAGTTTGAAGTCATGGTGGACTCAATTTTCTGTTAAAAATCTAAAAAAAACACTGCTGGCCAATGAAGATGTGAAAAAGCTACTAAAAAAAAAAAAAAAAAAAAAGTGGGTGCTCCAGAGACAAGGTGTTGTTGCAATGTGCTTTCAGACATGGTCAATTTTTTGAAAGCACTTTCTTTTTTTATTATTATTTTTCTTTTGTGAAGTTGATTGCAAAGGCCATGTTTTGGTGCAACTTTGATCACACTCAAGAGAGAGGGCAATGTGTGGATTAAATACCTAGCGCAGATCCTTACGGATGAGCACCATGGCTGCAACAGTTTGGAGTTTGCTTGGTCATGATGATCTGTTGATGATCATTGATGATCTATTGATATCTATAGATAATAGTGAGGGAACCAGGCTTTTTCTCCCTTTTTTCCTAACTGTAACCAATGTTTTGAGCAATTCTGGTATTCTTTTTTCTCACTTTTCAGCAGAATAATCAGTGATAGATGTATGTAATTTTTACCAGTATAAGCTTTGAAAGAAATTTTAAAAAAATCATGCTTTCTTGTGCAAGGGATAAAACATTTCTCAAAACACCTAACACTAATAAAATTCTTACTTTTTTGCATTCCCTCCTTAGCTGTACACTGTTTGGTATTATAGATACTTACATCTGAGATAGGATACTTGTACCTGCATGTATGTCATGCACTTCAGATGGTTTGCATCTAGATTTTTTGTTCATGCTTTTTGTTCATTTGTGTTTCAATGCAAGGACTGCTGGGATCAACAGGTTTTGAACTCAGCTTTCCTGAAAAATAGAATACAGTTTAGTAAAAAGTATATTTTAAAAGAGATAAGTGTTTCCATTTTTCTTCCTGCTAGTTTTAGTAAAAGTGAGATACCATTAGCGCTATTGATTTTACCACTACTGACCCTTTCCATCTGGAGTGCTGACTGCCTGTGGCTTATTTCCATTTTTCCTGTTCTGGTGGAAGGGCTGTGCCAGCTGCTGTGCCCTCACATGTCGGGGGACTGCAGTTTCAACAAGCAAAGCAACAGGAGTGTGATTCACTACGAATTCACCTAAATGTAAAAGTACATAAAGGATGAGGTCCTGTCAACTTTAATAAGATTTTGTTTCTCAAGATTGCAGACAAATTGTCTTCCAACACACAAGACAGGTGATTGTGCTAAAGATGGAATTGATTATTCTCTGCTGACGTGTTTAGGTGAAGATCCAGCTGTTCGTCCTCACTGGGTAGCTCACTGAGAAGAAAGTTACAGAAGGCTGCAGGACAAACGTGGTCTGAGCCCTTCTGCGCTGGTCTCTGAGGTTATTTGGAGGAGAGCGGTAGCACACTATGTAGCACCAAGCTGCAGTTCTTTGAGGCAACTCAACGAAAGTAGAATCAAATCTATGGGCATTTATATCTAAATTCAAAGGACAGTCAGTATCAAACCTTCATAAGGCATGCTTTGCTTGGCATTGTGACAGTGAGCACGCAAAGCTGCAGACCCTGTGGATAAATGTTCTGTCATGAGTATATATTTTTAAATATAAATAAACTAATTTGTGTGCTGTCTTTATAAGAAGAATTATCATTTCACCTGACCAGCATGGATTTCAAAGGTATTGTATCCCTGGCTTACTGTTTGCTCCCCAATGTTCACAGTGTTCACTCACAGTTTTTCCCCATGACACAAACAGATGTTTTGGAGTGATACAATTCTGACTTTCAAATAGTTTGTGATTTTCCATTTCTAACAGTTTATTGTTCTGTTACATTTTTTTCTGTTTTCGCATGGAAATTTTGGGGATTTCAGGGTCTCTAGCTGATTGTGTTTCCATATACAAGGAATTCAGTCCTGTAGCGTTTGTATTATGAGATCACCACAAGACTAAACCAGGCCTTAGTGTCCTTTACCCCTCAAATATTATTTTGAGCTACTGATCCCTTTAGAAATAATTAACAGAGAAATTATTTCACAGGAAGAAGCTGCTGATCAGCAGCTCTCCCTGCATTCATAAACCCATATTTAATGAATACAGGTCGAGGTGATGAGAAATGCTTCAAAGCACTATTAATTTCAACTAGCTTTTATGAATTTCATTATACCATAACTAGAGGTAGTCCTTTTACAAGTTTATCCTGTCTTGAGGGGGGATCTTGGAATCTTAAGGTCCCTTTGACCCTACTTTTTGTGATTTGTTTCTGTGCATTGTAGCCAATAAAGATCATGCTATCCCAGTACAGAGATAATAATGTACAAGAGAAAAAAAAGGAAAGCCTATGGCTAGATGATGGGCTACAAAAGAGGCTTTGTAGGCTGCATATCTTGCATTGCTGCTGAGAAAATTATGTGACTGTGGGCAGGTTAAAAAATTTCAAGTATCTATGGGGTTTTTTGTAACACTGCCTCATATTAGGTTTTGAAGAAAAGCATTTTTCTTTGGTTGCAGGGTACAAGATCATTCATTAGTAAGAGTATTATATAGTTGGCAGTTCCCAGATACTTTATAGAATTAAGTATCCAAACCTTCTTTAAAAATCCAGTATTACTAGCAAAATCAATGAGTCCACTCAGGCATTTAATTTATAATCAGTGTTAAAATAAAAATTATACCTTAGGATTTAAGTGCTTCACTTCTTTCTGCATGTGAGATGTTAATATTAGCTGACACTTCTTTTCTTCAAATTATCAGAAACAGCCCTAGGGATAGCTCTGGCTACCCAGGAAAGGCAGATGTCAAATGCCCTACAAATATTTACTGGAAATCTGACTCTTACACTGAGGTTAAAGAGAGGAGACATAGGGAACAAATTCTTCTTCTCCCTTTTCCAGAGTAATGATTTTCTTATTTTTTTTGATAGAGGGTAAAATTTGGAACTTGCTTTGATGAGGAGCTCTAAACACATTCTGTAAATTGAGAGTTCCCCTTTAAGTTTACAGAGCGTTCTTGTTCAAACTGTTTAAACTGAAGGGGAACATAGCAAATGCAGCACCACTCAGTCATGTGTCCTGTTTGTGGTTAGTCACACAAAACCAATTTTTTCAGATGCTAAGCTCTACTTTTTTTTTTTTTTTTAATAAAAAAGACAGAACACAGCTGCTCTTGACATCAAAAAGAGTCACTGAACAAATAAAAAAGCACTATGTTATCAAAGTAACAGCTGAGATCTAAAAATTACTGCAGTGAGCTTACCTAAGAGACGCTGAGGACAAGACTTGCTATATGAAGAAGTACCTTTTCTCATTTTCTTGAACCCACCTGTGCATTTTTCTCAGCACATCACATTTAGTTTGTCTCTGGTGATGTGTTCACCCAAAAGGTGTTCTTTATCAGGAGGTTGCTGGTGTTTCCTGTCATTGCTACATCAGTCCAAGGTGTTTAGAAGAATAAAAAATTGCTGCTACACACAATGTCACAGAATTAAATGAAAGTTAAATTGTAAAGGGACTCCTTAAAGTTATGATAACTAATGGAAGAGGAAACGCGACTGTAATATGACATTTAAAATAACCCAAACAAACATAAAACTCCTTATGCACTGCAGTGAGTCATGAAACCTAATATTTTTAGTTCTCTTTTGTGAATCTTCTATTTCCAAGTTTTGTTTTCCACCATAAACAATGCAGGATGCATCCTGCATCTGTGTGAGATAGGACAGGTGGCAGTCTCTGGCCATTCAGTTTATAGTCATGACCTTCTATATGATCCTTCATATACCTGTACCTACACCGAACAATTTTCTCACATTTCTAAATAGTTGACCTGTCTGTGAGGTTTCCTAACCGTCTCCTTCTTTGCCATGCAAGGCAAATTCAAAGCTTTAATTCCACAACAGATCCAGAGATTACCTTTCCCTGGAATTTTTAATGACAATGAAACTGAAGAGCTTCTTAGCACCTTTTCAGGCCCACGGTGTCTCTGCAGACAAGTGAGCCCCGGGCATGCAGACCACCGTCAATGAGACAGTTGCTACACAGATAAAAATCTTGGCCTTACCTCATCCTGGTCCCTACAGGTGGTTCCTAACCTACCAAGCAGCTTTTCCCAGCTCACAGAAACTCATTTTTGAATGCATCCGTCCGGCCACTTCTCTCATGGCTAACCTCTTCACTGTTTTCCCTAGCAATCCCCAGCCAAACCCTGCTGAGCTTCTGCTTTGACCCCAGCTGGCAACAACCTTTTGTGGGATGGTTTTTTTTTCTCAGGCTACAGCTGCTCAGCAGCTTCCTTGCACAAAAGCGGTTCTAACTGCAGTCTTCCCCTCAAGGACAGATGAATTATGGACTTAAACTCTCCAGCCTCACAGTCACATGATTTGGGGAAGGATGTGGACAGGCAAGGTGGAACTTCTGAAAAAGAGTGTTCACCTGTAGCTAAGAAGTGTTCTCTAACACAGGCAAATGTGTTCACGTGTATCCTATGCACAATGAGATAGCCAGATATGCTCCTTTTAAACAAAAAGGACTGTTCCTTTAACTCAGCCATCAGAATATCCTGATCTGATCCAGCATGGATATCTCTCAGTCATGTAGATGCCATTATTCCATTCCTATGGGCTGACTGCCTGGAAACATCTCTGCAGCCAAATCTACAGTGGTGTCCCCTGCAGCAATTGCTGCTGGCTCCCTGTTCTCAGCCAAATGCCTCTGGCTGTGTTACAGTCTTGGATTTTGTATTCTGAGTAATTTTTTTTCATTTTTTTTTAATGTAAGATGTTGAGTCTCCCTTAGGAGTGTTTTTTTCTGAAAGGAAGTCTTGACTACTCTTATGTTTAATCACAGAGCATGTGAGAAGGGACACTTCAGGTCGTGTTCTATTGAATTCCTCTGACACCATCCCTCCTGCAGGTATCCCCACTAACTGGCAGTTTTTGCTCCAAATGTCTTTCCAGTACAACTGAGCCTGATGGCTGTTATTCCAGCGAGTTGGCTTCTGGGAAATGAATGCCAACAGACAGTTCAGAGTAACCTAATAGCACTTATTATTTCTTCTACCTGCTTAGCAAAGTTCAGATTTCACAATGTCAAAATAATTGGAATTTTGCCATCCATAGGAGAAGTTAAACCAGCAGATTTTGCTGTGGGCTTCCAGTGAGGCAGTCAAACGAGGAAAGGGGGTGCAATCTTGTTTTAAAGCATTTGCAGATGAATTGCTGTGCAATGAAAGTTTCTGTTGGCTCAGTGACAACCTGAATCAGCAGCAAACTGGGGCCTGGCAGGGATGATGCCGCCACTGCTGCTGCTGCACTTTGCTCTTCTCTGCCACCAGTGGCAGAAGCGCATGGGGAAATGCCCCGGCTGTCCTAGGAGCTGAAGGTCATTTTAAATAAAAGCTGAATGTGTAATGCCTTTTCTGTGTCAGCTTTCTGTTCTTGTATCATTATTTGGGCATTCTTTCTGTCAAGTAGAAAATTGTCTCCACTGATAAAGGATGTCGCAGTGTATTCCTATTTAAATCAAATGAGCATCTTATTTGTCAAGCAAGACAAGAACCACTTGTTTCACTGTGCAATCCTCATGGCAGAAGAGCTTGTGGGTTCCCCATAACTTCAGCATAAGTGCTCCAAGAGACAGGTGCTGATTCTCCTTTCTGATAACACATGGTCACAAAATCTCTGGAAGTGGCACACTGCTGTTGCTCTCAACATCCGTCCATGCTGAAGGTACCTGTGCTAGTGCCAACACAACAGAACCAAGTGTCTACAGTGCTCCCTGGATCACCAGAAATCTCAGTGGAGAAATTCCAGTGGTTTGCTGGTTTTCTGTGACTGTGTGTATTGGTAGGCTAAAGGCAGTCACTGACACTGGTAAATCATGAGGTTTTTCTCTGGCTCCATTTTGGCCTGGGAACATCCCCGGGCACACTGGATTTCCTAGGGCATGCACTTAACTTTACTGGCTTACAGCAGCGTACATAACCTACCATAGCAGAGATCCTGACCAGGAAAACCCAGCAATATGCTTGAGTTTAGACAAGGAGTAGGATAAACTTCTTGAGTAGTCTTAGAGCTTTGCAAGAGTTTGGGTGAAACTGCTCACATCTTAGATGTTTCCTAGTTTGACCTACTGCATTCTGATTACCAGAAATTCCTCTAAATAATACTAACTAATAAAGACCTAAGCTGAAGAGGTGGAATCAGATTTTATGTTTAGCAGTGAAGGAATAAGTGAGATGTGTCCAGTATGTCACCTGAGCAGCTTGAAACGCAAAACTTAACTGGGTGCTTATCCTATAGGTCTTGATAGAGTAATTATCTTGAAAGTTATTGCGTGTAAAGACAGTCAGAGGCCTTTTGGACTGGGTGGAGATTCAGGATTCAGCAAGTTAGATTTTAGATTTATGAAGTGATGGGTACAGCTGACAGGAACAAAGTACGGAAATGAACAACAGGATTTATGGCTTGTCAAGACTGAGACTGACAGAAGAACTTTAATTGGTGAAGTGAATATGTGTCCTACAAAATGTCCTAGGCTAGAAAGCCAAAAAGAAATACATACTAACAGCTATGCTTCCACAATAATTCAGAACTGCCGTTTGAAGTACCGTATATCTATTTTCAAACACATACAGTTCAGTAGATAAGAGCATACTTGCCAAAGCCTGCGCAAAAAGCTAGAAAATTATTTTGTAAAGTTATCCTCCTTTGAAATAAATTTAAAAAGAATAAATTTATAATAAGTTAAGAAGGAATAAATTTGTATTAAATTACAAAGGAATGCTAATTGTCACATTTTTATTACAAAGCTTGGCTTGGATAAACTAGCACATGAAATAACTTAAAATAGCTTTTTCAGTCATTTCTTTGGTGATCTGAGCTTTGAGACCTGCATAATTGAGTAGGAAAAATCTGAAAAGCTGACACATAATTTGTTTTAACTAAGACAAGTTCCATAAATTTGCAGAGCAAATTTTTAGAAGATGCTAAGATTCTGAGGTTTGGGGGGAGGTTGGTTTTTTCTTTGTTTTGGGGATTTTTTGGGGGAGAAGTTTAAAAATATTGACACTAAATCCTGTTAAATGAACAGTGATATCTGACATTTTTTGGTAAGAAAATGTCTCTGCTGCTAAGATTTTGGAGACTTCTCAGCTTCAAATCCTTTATAAACTAAGAATTTCCTCATAACATTCCTTCAAAATACATTCTTAGCTGAAGTTTTTGAATCTGTGAGAATTGTTGCTGGATTTGCATTTTCAAAAGCTATTCCACTGATAGAAACGGACAGGAACATTTATTATGCAGCTACTTATATATAGGGGAAAATATACTGGAGCAATAAAGGAAATCTTAATATTTGGGCTACTGAGATAAACAGGGTAAAATAACAATATTTAGCATACATGTGGAGGAAGTCGTAGTTCAGAAACAAGGAGGTAGTATCTATTTTGGGTAACAGATAAGCCACAGTCCAATGGGAAAGGAAGAAAATGTCGATTCTTTACTATAAAACGTTATATTTTGTCTTTATTAAGCAATGTGCCTACACTCCCATAGCATAGCGTTTCCTTTCACATGCGTCTGAAAGCAGGACCGGATGGGGGATGAGGCTTCAGGAGATAGGAAGAACGGCTGTATAACGCCAATTTTAAACAGAGGGAAATGGAGGAAGCAGCTAATTATAGTCTTTTCAGTAGGAGGAAACCACTTGGAAGAGCCTTGGCCCTTCGGGAGAGACTGGGAATCGAGGTAGCTGTGAGGATGGCTTTGCAGCGCCTGGTCCCAGCAGACAAAGAGCATCTGTCTAGGCAAGGAAAGGAGGTCACATTTAAAAGCAAGCTATCTAGGGTAGAGACAAAGACTGATCCTAATCTCTTAGATATGTTAAACCTGTTTTAAGTAGCATTTATCATGGGTTTGTTTGGGGGTGGGGGTGCTTACAGCATGTTACCCACTTCTTTTTCAATATGACCTGTTTTCCTTATCTGTTAGAGACAACGTGGAATTTTTTTCTGTCAAAGGGAAACAAACAAACGAACAAACCTCTATCAGGAAAACTGGTAATTTATGTCAGAAACAGACATTTTCTGAATGAATTTCAGTTAAGTTTTTTAGCAACATATTTCAAAGAAGTTTAAATATTTAAATACAATCATGATGTTTGATCTGAGAGAGAAGTTCTGCAGGAGGCCAGGTGGCAGCACAGCTCAGAGACAGTAATTGGGCCTTGACCCAGAATACTGCACACCTGGCAGGAAGTCTCCTGTTTGGGATTTCGGAGAGAGCATTAGCAAAGCTACTGAATATCACAATATAGGATGGAGAGCTTAATAGGTTCATTCCACTGTCATTCCACTACCCTTCTGCAGTATCTTTCTTCTCAGGCTGCTAAGGCATTTTAGCTTGCACCACTCATGAAGAAAATGAAATAACAAAGTTTCCTAGTAGTTAACCCAGGTGCAGAGAAGTTACGTACAAGATTTTGTAACCTTTGCTCAGGTTGGTGACTGCTCACTCACGTGTCTTAGCCAGAGCACTCAGTGGGACTGCTCATGTATTTTCCATGGTCATCACCATGAGTAAGGATGATACTACCCAGCCCAAGTGCCAGGTACACAAGGTTGCATGGGAAGTATGTGGAAGAGCTGGCAGAATTCTCCTGATTCCAGTACCTCTGCCGATCAAATAGGCAAAAGTTCAATGGTATTAAAGTAGGAGGTTCTCTACTACAGTAAAACCAAACTGCAAGTGGTAACACACGAACACAAAAGAAGGAAAAAGGGATCTGTGGACAAGCATGGCCTAGAAGTATAGACTCTGTGTAGGGAGACAAAATTTAGTCCATAAAGTCCTTTCAGTGACATTAGTGTTTTTATTGGGTGTAGGAGCTGTTCCCACAAACTGTTCTGTGTCGTCTTATAGCCAGAGCAAGACTTTTAGGGGCAGGGGTCAATGGACCAGGAAAAGAGAAGTGGGATGTCTAGTTTTCAATGAGCTAAAATGTAGGTGGCTGGAGTCTATCTCTGAATAAAAGTTCTTGGTTTTGACCTCATTAACCAAGTCTATGAAGTAAACAAAGCCTAATGCACAGTATTAATCATGTGATATTTCATGATTATATTGGATTAATATTTTTCCCAAAGAAAAAGTTTCTATAGGACTTCATATTCTCAGGGACTGCGAAACTTTTAAGTGGGAGGAAAATACTGTAGAAGTGACCATATTTAAATTCAGACTGATAAGAAATTGGAGGGTGGTTTAATCATCAAGTTGTAGCTATCTCACTAAGTGCCCTCTATCAGCTCCACCCTTCTAGCCATTCCCTCGGACTCATGGCGGGCAATTTCTCCCCACAAAAGATGATGCCCCCAGACCAGATCTGCTCCTCTCTTGACACTTCAAATGCTAGAGCAGGTGCTGGGGTGGGAGGCAGCAGCTTTTTATCCAGGGCCATCTCTAGGAGGGCACACTCAGCACAGCATGCTAATTTCCATTTTCCCTGTTCTCAAGTGCAATGGGTGTTTTTAAGTTTATGGTAATGATTTCTTGAGGAGGCTTTTAAAACTCAGATACTTTTTTGTCCTATGCCACACTGAAACAAAGCAGTATTATTTGTGAGATAAATCCTAATCATTCATTAGTAAAACTTTCTGCCACGTTCCAAACCTTTTTGGCTTTGCCTCAGCTGATGGAATGTGTACATTTGGATTTTTAAAAGCAAAGAGCATTTTTTACTGTAGGAAATTTCTTTTAACACTTAAATAGCAAATCAAGACAAAATAAAACTTTTTACCTTGTCTCAAATTTCAGGAAATTTTTAACAGCTTCTTTTTTTTTTCCTCTCTCATTTTTCAGCTTTTCATAATAGCAAAAATAAAGCTGAAGTATTTGCTGGTTTTGGGTTTTTTTGGTTTTTTTTACATGGAGAATTTACAGCCTGGTGAGCAAAACAGTTCTTGTATTAACTCCATTCAGCATTTGCACTGGCATTTACACTGCTCAAACATCACACTCTGATCAAGTCTACACTCTTCATGTTGCTTCTTAAAACTAGACATTATGTGTTCCTTTTCGTAGCCAAAGAGCCGTTGCACAGATTTATCTCGATACTGGGAATCCTCACAGAGTTTTATCTCACCAAAGCTGACAGACACCCCTTGACTGACTGTGGACTAGCTTTGGATCAAGCCTTATGTTGAGCCACAAGCCAGAGCTGTGGCTGGGCAGACAGATTAAGCTCTTTTCATGGAAGAGTGCGTGACTCAGTACAATGAGCAGGCACTCCTTGCCTGCCAACAGGCAGGGCTGTCCTATAAAATATAAATTGATTGCCTCTTAAACCCACCAGGTCTGGGGAAGGCTGCAGAACTGGGTTGTTGCTGTCCATGTATTCTCCTACGTGGCAATCTGGGAGGGGAAGAGGAATAAGTCTTGTATTTCCTGACTTCTTACAGATCCTAAAACAACGAGTAGCAGCAGTGATTTGTCAAGTTTTGATACAGTTCCCCCTCATTGCCCTTCTCACCCAGTCCTCGTCGGGGGTGGGGGGGCGGGGAAGGCTGGCTTGCTGCAGCAGCAGCAGTTCTGCCCAGACCACAGCTTCTGTGAGAAATGAGGTCATGGAAACCCGTGACATGCAAACCCTCATTTCCAGCAGTGTTGATGCCTGCAAGGTGCTGACCCTCACTACAATTACAGCAATGTCTGCCTGCCTGTCTGTTCTCCTGGAGCACAGGAGCACTGCTTATGGAGGGACAGGTAGTTTTGCTTGATGTGCTAGCTCATCTCTAATTCTTTGCTTTTTTGATAACTTATTTTTGAAGGTACTTACAGCATGATAAGATAACCTATTTTACCGAATATCCCAGAAATATCATAGAGAGCTATTGAGTATGTACACACAGCTACCCAAACTTACCTGGTCAAAACTTCATAAGGTCTTTAGAAACTCTAGAGTGTGTTGAGGTTTCTTAGGCATTTTGTTCAAGTACTATATTTTAAGAGGGATACACCATTCTGTGATCACAGAAATATGACTGAATCCATGCTTAAGGTATTTTCATTGATTTTGATGGGTCTACAACAACATTATATTTAATCACAAGTCCCAAACCCAAAATTCCAATGTCTCACCATCAGCACTTTGCAGTGGCAAAGAAGGGAGAAAACCCTCACTTTTTTTTCCAGTCACTGCTACTTTTATAACTTCATTTCACTGCAGCTCAGACTACTTTTCTTTTGAAGGTAGCATGTATAATTATCATTTGTTGAACTAGATGCTAACAGCACCTATCTGGCCTCAGACATGTAATAGAGCTGTGCTCTTAAATTTTGACAAATCATTATTTAATCCTAACCTTACAATTAAACTCTAGCTGTGTGCTCTGTGTTGCTGGCCCACCGCCTTTCTGCTTTAGAACAGCCCCTTGACCTGGGCCAGCGAGCTGGTTGTCTGAGGCCAACATCTCACCTGAGGGCTCACACCCAGAAAAACACTCAGTGATTCATCACTGCAGCCTGAAAAGGCTGAATTACCTACTCAGGGATTCCTAAACCATGACTTTGCTGCTCTTTCATCACGTGCTCTGCTCTGGATTATAGGCAGCTTCCTTTTCCCAGGTCTTTAAGCCTGATGGGTCAGCAGGTGTTTAATCCCCTCTGCTGCTCATTATTTACACACCCTCCCCAGACAGGGATGCACCCTGTGTGTGTGTGCCTGCGCAGGCATGTTTTAGTGACTCGCTGGCCAAATTTGTTCACAAAGTGAATCACGCTCTTCTGTCAAATCACTGCTCCACCGATCAGCAAATACAGCCCATTCACGCTGCTCCGATGCAATAACCACAAATAAGGATCATGTGATTGAGGAAGAGCTTGAAAAACACTATGACAAGATCCTGTCTCTGAGAAGCAGCCTATACTGAAGCAAGGCAAATGCACAGGGCTGGTGCCCCACACACGTGCTAGCGCTGAACTTCATCCTCAAAACAATGTTGGCTGTCCCCTATTTTTTCTCTAAGTTCCTTGTACTCTCACCTCCACAGACAGACCTGCTGAAGAAATTGACCCAGTAAACACAAGAAAACCCAGAACTGTCTCTGTATAAGTTGACTGTGTGGAATATCTGACTACTTTTTACAGCATAGTATAAAATCTCTGAATAAACACAAGCTCAGCCAATATGCAGGCATTAAAATGAGAAATTTTTCAGAAGAATTTCGTACTCAAAGCATAGGAATCTTGGAAAAGCCAGCCCTTGATAGATGATATGATGCCTGTCACAAATACTTTGGAGGAAGCAGCAATTATTATACACAATAATAATTTATACAATTTAGATTATAATTAGATCCTCAACAAAAGAAATAGATTTAACAGATATCCTTGGGCAAGACACAGTATTATTTTTCTATTAGATCATGTAGCAACTAGCAAGGCTGCATCCTGTAGAGGCAGTAAGAACATAAACCAACACAAATCTTGAATTTCACTCTAATGACCTACATACCTTTAATCAACCTTCACTGCTTTATCTGTATGCATCTGCTGCAGACTGGATTTATGCATAATTACAAAATAATTTACGAAAAGACCTTCAAAGAACTTCATAGTATCTTAGCATACTTACATATCTCAGAATCATCCTGACTAGGAAATGATATAATTAGACCCAAACAGCAGTGAAATTCAGGATGTTTGATAAAATATTTCTTTTTCACAAGCTTTTGGAGGAAATTCTGTGTCAGATGCATCCTGAGAAGATGGATGGTATCCTGCAATTGAGGTCTCTATCCTACAAAAAAAGGCATTTCCCTTTCCTACCTTCTCCCCTCACCAGAATGGTATTGCTTAGTTAGGGAAAAAGAATTGAGAGATGGGGTTATTTTTTGAACAATATCATGCTAGATTTAGGATAATCTCCTTGTCTGCCTTAGGGCGATATGCCAGAGGGATCAGGAACTCTTATTACCACATTGCTGCCGAGAGGGCAAAACATGCTGTGGTGACAGATGGGTTCAGTCTGAGGCAATATCTATTTTGCCATCCTCTGGCAGAGTGGAGGACATTCCCTTGCACTGTGTGTAATGGACTAGCTCACCCTTTCCCCAAACAAATTCAGCAGAAGCAAGGGCTGCTGCACTGAAGTTTCATTAGGAACATTGTGAAACCACCTCATGCTGAATCCAGGAACAATCCCCTTTGCTGTCCCACTACTCTTCTGTCTGAAAAAACCCCACACCCATGGGTACTAACATACATCATCTCATACAGCTTTTAGTTCCGGTACCTTTCTGCCCTGTGTCTCAAGCTGCTCATTGGAGATTGAATTTCCTGAAAACTAGTTCTTAAATCCAAATTTTTATCTCACCACGTTACATTGTAACTAGAAGACATTCTTGCATGCTATGCAGAATTCCCTGAAAAGCCACCTGCCTAAATTTCAACAGCTCAGAGTAGTTCAAGCAGTCTAACATCCCAAAAATGTACTATTAATATTGCGCTTTGTGTTACTTGCAAAAGAAGTGCCATATCTCCTCTGAAGTAATTCTTGCCACCACTTGCTATGTCCACTAGTTTGGCAGTAATTCCTAAATTCATTATTAGAAGCAGATGATTATGATTATTGATATGTAAATGGAGCATACACCTTAAGAGTTATATTTCCTGTTCAACTGATGAACTAAGATTTTTTTTTTGTTTGCTAGTTTATTTATTAAGGATACTAGAATTAGGTTATTAGATATTCTATGCCCGGAGAACAATGGTGCTAGGAAGCATTTTCAGCTCTTTCCAAAGTCATACAGCCATGCTGATGTGAATTTCTTTGGATTAAGCTATATCGGTGACTATGTTTTGTGTCTGAAATGACATAATTTTTCTCACCTTGAATTTTTCTCTTCTGAGTTCTCAGATTTCCTCAGATTTTATACTCTGTTACACACTTAATTTTTTTTTCTTATTACTATATAGAGTACAGATTCCAGTGAAGACAGTCCAGATAGACCTATACAAGGTCTGAAAAATCCTATCCAGTTGTACAGAAGGCCAGCTGGAAAGAAGCAGCTGACTTACGGGAAAACCAGCTGTATGTGATCTTGAGATGGATCACCAGGGGGGACAAGAGTTTCCATCTTGGATGCAAGGAAACAAAAGTAATTTGGGATAAAAGTTAGAGTATATATTGTCTGTACACTGGAGTCCCTTTAAATAGATAACAAAAGTATGCGAGATAATAGATACTGACACATTTAAGCACATCCTAAAAATTGTAAGTTTCCTGGTTTTGTTTAATCAAAATCTGTTATAATTTATTTGGACTAGAACTCTAGCAACTGATGTTTTTAATCACATGCACACAGCTGGACCAGACTCGTTTCAGAACAATATTTTCCATTTGCCTCACATTAGTCACTTTTGGGAAAGATCAGCTTTCTGGGACTTCAGACCATTTGTTCCAGGGTCATCTCTTACTGACATTGAGTCTGTTTAGACAGAGGCTTTTTGACACAAATATTGCGTAAAGCATAAATATAGCATGACACTCTCAGTGACTATCAGCTCTGTCACAGAGCTGGATGCTTCTGCTAAACAAAGCCAGGAAACAGTCAAAAGTATCTTGGAATAAAAAGGCAGGAGGTCAGTGAAGGAAACCTTTTAGTTACCTCATATTAGCAGGACCAGGAATGCAACAAATCTAGCTTTATGTAATTCAAGCATCATAATATCCTCTGACAAGTTCACTAGATTTATGTAAGGCCTACATTAAAATAGTAAAGCATTAAAGTTTTTAAATTTGAAATGCACATTAAACAACACTAAGAAAATTATTTCTAATATTGCCCTTCACTGCATTTAAGGTCTATTGTTCTTTCCATGAGCAACTCCCTCGAGGAGAGGATAGATTTCATTTGTGAAAGTTCCAGTCTGGACTGAAATCTGGCATGAAATCATCCAGATCCATAATTCAAACCATCTGGATTCATAACATTAAAAATATTGATCAAAAGTATGCAATGCTTTCAGAACAGCTATTTTCATCTGATGAGCCAACACTGTAACCCATTTTCTGTGCTTGTCATGCATGCTACAAGCGGTGGCCAAGGACAGTGCCCAGAACTCGGATGTCAAGTGGATCTTGGTGTTTCGTAGGTTCCCCAAATTACGGAGGCTGCAGGAGCACCCTGCCAGCCATCTGCAGGCGCACCCCAGTTCTCCCTGCCCAGGTGGGAGCCCCCCGGCAGCCCCGGGAAAGCTGTCACGGCACGGCGCGGTCAGCCGGAGGCGTCCCCCGCCCCAGCCGTGCCGGCCTCGGGGCCACGCTCCTCGGGGCGGCACAAAGCAGCCGCAGGGCAGCAGAGGATCTGCCTCTCCAGTTTATGGCAGCAGCACACACTGGGCTCCTTCTCAGCGCACAGCAGCAGACAGACGAGGTTGTGTTCACTCGCGCACAAGCGAGTGTTTATTCTGTGCTCCGCAGGCTGCCTCTCTCCCCGGCGCCCGCCTCTCGGCTTCCCGGCTCCTCCAGCGGGAGAGAAAACACGGGAGCAGAAGCCAAGGACTCGTGAGCTCCAGTCCGGCTGCTGGTATTGCTTCATTGTTTGGCCCTAGTCATTTAACCTCGCTGTCCCCAGTTCCCTCCCTGGAAAAGGACGAGGCAGCTGGGTTTGCCTGGCCAGGACGGCTCTTCCCAGGAAACAAACAGGGGCTGTTTGGGAGAGCAGAGGCGTCAGCGCTCTCCCCGGGCCAGCCCGCCCGCAGCCGGGACAGAGCAAAGTGCAAGGGGCAGAGTCATCCTGTGACTCGAGGTGTGCTGCTGCTAATCTTTAACCTCCGAGAGCCACTTTCCTGAGCTCCAGCAGCGCACACCCCTGCGGCTGCTGAAACGGGCTGTACAACGAGCTGTTCTCTGTCCTTCTGACAAAGGAAATCACAGCTTACCTCTGCTTACCAACAGTGCGATCCTCTCAACTCAGAGATGCTGGCTGCCACATTCCCCTTGGAAACAGAGCACAGAAAGGGCTGTAGGTAGGACTAACAGGCCAAGCCTAGCACACAGAGAGGCATTTGAAGGAAGGGACTTGCTCTGCCTTGGAAAGTACCCACACATGCTTGGTAACAGTGAGGGACCTTGTAGATACCAGCCATTCGACCAACAAACCTACTGCATGAGAGGCAAATAGTGCTGCCCAAATGGCTGAACCAATACAGCATAAAGATTTGTGTCAGTGTTTTCTTGTCTGGAGAATTTCCTCCTAGCAAAATTTTAAATTTCTGTGACCTTTGGTAAGGGTTATTCTCTGCCACGTCTCACACACAATGCAACTAGCAGTGTGACATCATGGTTTCATTATTATTAACAACAATTAATAGTCGCTTCTCTTTCTTTGCCCCTAATTTCTAGATTTAAAAATTCTGATATAGTGGCATTTCTTTCTCAGCCATAAAACACTCCCCCAAGGCTAGAGGTTGTCATTTATCATTTGGCTTCAGGAGCTGAAGCTTAACAGAACAACACAATGGCTTCTGACAAAAGCTGGAAAGCTCCCAACACAGGCACTTGCCAATATTTACAGATAAAAGAGATACGAAAATATTTCAAAACACCAGGGAAGATGTTGGAATGATCTTTAACTGAGAGGTGTCTTTCTATATTTATTCAGCCAGGATGAAGGCAGAAGAAGGAGCTGTGCAGTTCTGGCCAACATAGCTACTCTAAGCAAAGCTTGAATACTTGCCAGGGCACCAGCTGGCTGGCTGCTTTATAATTCCTACAGCTCTTGCAAGGATGCAGCTTTGAAGTGCCCAGCCAGGGGAAACTTGGGCGTGTGTGCACCTCACATATCCCACACTTGCAGGGCACAATCTGTAGGCAGGTGCAATGATAGGCTCCCATCCACCAGGCAAGGACTGTGCTGAGGGCTTGCTCCAGGGAGGAAATGCAGTTGGAGTGCGCCAGGAAGAAGACTTGACTTCCTTTTTCCTCTCTGAAAGAGGTCAGAAGGAGTAAGTCATTTGGCCTTGGAAAGCACACTCAACTCCCTGCTTCAAAACAGCCTTACCCAAAGGCTTCACAGCAAGTCTTCAAAATAATTTAAGCACCAGTCTTATTTAAGTGCTTGCACTCCTACAAAACCTGCCAAAGCAGGTAGCAGGCGCCCACTATCTTAGCAGAGCTGGTCTTTACCAGCTGGGTATGACTGTGCTGGTCTAGAATCAAAGGCAAAAGCAGTCCATCTCCAGGACATGAAGAGAGGTTGTGGAAGAGCCCAAGCATGCCCATCACCTCAGCCTGGTGCCGCAGGCAGGTGGAGCATGGCTAAGGTGCAGTGTGCTATGAGCAGGTGCCAGCACATGTATGTCCTGGGCAAGAGCAGGACACATGCAAAGCTTTCAGATGTGACAGCGACAGGGCCTGAAGCAGCACCTCAGACAGCAGTAACAGCCCCATACTGATGGATAAACATCCCAAGGCATTTGCAGCTCAGGGATTTGCCATGGGGGAAAGCTCCTACACAGAAGTGTAGAATCCTACACTAGGTCTTCTAAGGTCCCAGGTTTTGCCACCCTTTGGGGAGGTTCCTATGGTACATCAGTTTCTGCCCCAGTGAGGGACCGTGGTGCAGTCTGCTGACAGAGATTTTGTCCCTCAGCTTCCCCCAGGCTTGTTTTTGCAGAAGGAATGACCTGGGCCCAGGTGATGTTTCAGATCTTACGCTGTGGCAAAGAAAAGCCAAAGCGTGCTGCTTTGACTAATAAGTCACATGAAGAGATAACTCACTGTCTGTTTCAGAAGCAGGGTTTAGGCAAGCTGTTCTTCACAGAGGCTATACTGCACTAAAAGGTTTTAATCAATACTGCATCCACAGTAATAAGTTATGTTCATTAAACCTCATTAATTTTTTATGACAAATTATACTGTATACTACCCCATAAATTCATATACTCATATCAAGCACATGGATAATTATGTGAAAGAACCTGCAACCTGCAATATGAATGTTGTCCAGCCTCATGCGGAAGGACATTCTGCTTCACAGTGGGTTGGCAATCTGTTAGGACTCAGGTTGGCTCTGAAGTGCTAGTTACTTAATAGAGTTTAACATTTGGGAAGGCAGGAACTGCAGCAGGAGATGACAGCACAAAGTTTGGCAGAAAGGAAATGAAACTCCAGGCTCAAAAATAAAGTAAAAATGGGATATACTAATGATCCCACTTTGTTAACCTGAAGTTCTGTCTTGCAAATACACCATGAAGAGAAAAGACTCAACTCTTTTCAGCATCTACAGCTTGTCACCTAGAGAAGGTGGAATCCGAGACTTTAACTATTAGATAAATAAGCATGGGTTTTTAATTGTCTTTTATAAGAACCCAGAGGGAGTTTGGAACAACTCTGCAGGCATACCTTACTGAACATGGCAAAATGATAGGGAAAAAAGATCACAGATCAGTCCTGGTAAAAGTAAAGCTGTCTCAGTGGTTTTCGGTGCTTGGCTGAGGGAACACCTTCTGCACAGACACTTGATTGAACCTCAAATTTGCTAACTTGGGAAAAAATGGTTGTATTGCATGGTTAGTGCTGTACACAACCTAAACCACTGGCCTCTGCTGAGAATACATTGGGAACACTCATTTATTCTGTTTCTACTCACCATGAAAATTACTTGTTCAAACAAAACTATTTGGTTCACTGGATAGTGATGGAGTTAGTCCATCTGGGTATCTGTGCAGCAGGCAGCAGAATGCACCCTTTTTAAAAAAAATGCAATGCAAAAAAGCTGGCAAGTGTCATGCACAAAGGCTAAGGAAACACTGATTCAGGCAATCTCCTTGTTTTTTAAAAATTGCTTTGAGAGATCTAGAACACATCCACAAGGCAGCCAAACCCTTCTTGCCCCAATCTCTTGCTGCCCTGGGAGGAATGCCCGAGTATTTCTCCCAGAGCCTCTCAACACTGGTGGTCAGCCTTTTCTGCCTTCCTGATCACTTCTTTCACTACAAGCAGACATCAGAGCAGAGGAAAGGAAAAGCATGGGCATAATTAAAGCTCTTTGGAATTCAACTACCTTACTGGAACCCCTGTGGATGTATAAAAGTGTACTCTAAGAGCAAATAACACATCAGAGGCTGAGTACAGGGCTTAGGTGACAGCTGTTGCCAAATTTCAGAGGGCCAGAAGTCAAAATGACATTTGCATTGTTTGTAGACCCTAATTTCCACGGTAGCTTTCCCATGCATGCACTGGGAAAGTGCCATGCAGAAAGCCCTCTGCCCATGTTTAGCTGAAAGATGCTTTATAGAAACATAAATGTACATTCTCTCAGCCTCTGTTGAAGAGGGCTTTGTGCATTGCTACATTTAAATGCACACGTGGATGGTTAAAGCTCCGCAGTTACTTGTACTGCCAGGCAGCTGCACAGAAGGAGGTACCCCAGTCCAGCTCCAGTGATTTAACTGGAGGCAAGTCCTAGAGAAAGCAGCTTCTAGAGACAGCCCAGGGGGTCCTGAGCTTTGCTATGAAGAGGAGTGATCTGCAAGGAGTGCTGCTCTCCAGAACTGGCCCTGCATCTGTCTCTATGTGCAAGCAAATTGCAGCAAACCTTAAGTGCACTGATGACCTCTTACCATAGACAAGCAACACACCTGTTTGCTTTGCCTCAGAAGGCAAAGGAGAAAACAAACCAAATAACAACAAAATATTTACTATGGGGATCAAAACTAAGAAAGCATAGTGTTTGAAAAATTATTTTTGGGGAGGAAACATGTATTGAGTAAGCCAGGAAACCCACTATCTCATGTATCACAAATTCCAAGATCTTAGTGGGAATAAAAAGCAGTGGAAATTTCTAGGGCAACACCAACCCACCTTTTAATGTTTGTCTTTTTAAATAAAAAAGAACACCACTATCCTGGATGTTATGAAATGGCTAAAAGTCATCAGGTTTCATATCTTGGGCCTGCCCTTCCTCTGAGAGATTATTTCTTCACTGCTCATGGCAGGACATAGTGTTTCTTCCTTCTGGCCATTGCAATCAAATGTGACTGGACTAAACAGATCAGTGACCTGTCAACTGCTCTGGTTCTATGTTATATGTGTAGTTAAGCCTAAAGAAGAGGCAAAGTTTAAATTCACAGCTTGAAGTTATGCATAGTTCTACTTCTGAAACTTACTTTCTATTTTATTAATTGTACAAAGACATCTCTTAACGATTAAAAGAATCCTGAATAATAAGGAAATAAAGAAACCAACCAGCTCCAGGAACCTTTTCAAGTGAAACCAGTTCTGATTGAATTAATCTAAGTGATCTATTAGGACACTGCAGATGCCACCCCTTCTGCTCCCAGGGAATTAAATAAAGAGAAATAAATACTAAAATTAATTTCATGTTGAACAGATTTGATCTACTAGTGGATTTTTAGGGAACAGAACTGTGATATTAGTCAAAATTTTTCTACAGAACAGCTTTTACTTTTACACCAGTGCTAGTGAAAAAGAGCAATAAAAATGATTCTTTTCCTAAAGTTTCCTGAGATGAACTTAACTTAGAGGTTAAGAGGTTCTTCACAGTTTTCCAGACTTTTCAATAAGAAGTCATTCATTTCAGTAAGGTAATTTGTATAGAGAAAATGCTTCAGAATGAAATAAAACTCATTGAGCTATTGGTATCTTTTCTTGTTCATTTGGGCATTGGGAGAGCAGTTGCAAGCCAAGCAGCAGGTCCTCATTCCCCTGTGTCTATTGCAGGCATGTATCACTACCTTTGGCTGACTGTAATCAAACCCCTTCCTCTCGCTGCAATCTATTGGCTTATCAAAATAGCCCAAACAATCAAAAAACCCCAATGAACAACAAAAACTCTACACTCAAACAAACAAACAACCAACTAAACCATCCCAGCTACAATCTGGAAAATAGCTATTCAAATTCCAGTATGATTTAATGATAGGCTGAAATAACATATATCTACCTTTCAAAGGTGTACAATTTTAGCCAACATGATTATATCTGAACCATCTTGAAATATGGGTTGAAAGGACAAGAGAAGGTGCAGAAGTAAGAATGTGTTGTGGATATAAACCCATGCACTGTGTCAAAATGCAGATCACAGAAAACACTGGCTTACACACTCTTAGGAACTAATAATAAAGATTGAGAAAGTTAATTAATAACAAGGGTAGTTACAGCACAGGCACATGTTCAGCTCTGGATAACCACAAAGGTAAGGAAGGAGTCATAGTTAATGGGATACTCAAAAACTTGCTGTCCACACTGGGGATAGTGCTAGACTGCAACGGAAAGAAGTTGGAAGGACATTTGTCTTCCCTCTCCTATTTTGCATCCAGTAAGGACAGCTCTAGCATTTCATCCCTGCTTCTCCAGTCTCTCAGCATACACGTCCACCAGACACTGGCAAATACACTTGATCTCTGCCAACAATGAGACAGCCTCATTCAGGCCACAGCTCAAATATAAGAAGTCAGAACATTTCCTCTTCCAGCTCTGTGTGCTTAAAAAGGGACTGGCCTAGATTCTGGCTTGCACGATCACTGCTTTGAACTACCCTGGCAGCACTAAAAGGCTCAAAGGCTGATGTCATTGCAAGGTCTCCACACTGGAGAATAAATCTCCAGCGGCACCATGACTGTGGAGCATCTGCACCTCTGCATCTGCATCACTCCTCTTGCATGAGGAAGTGTGGATCCTTGCACTCTGCCAGCTCTTTTCTGCTGCACTGGATTCCTGCAAATATTATCAGACCAGCCTGAGCTGCAGCAATTTGTAGGACACCAACCTGCTACTCAGAGCATCAGCAGAGCTCATGGCTGTCTCTGGTTGGAGAAGCATAGACAGTAATTTTTGTGCAGTCTCCCCCCAGAGCTGTACCATCCTGCCTATGACCAGTGGAGGATCCATAAATAAGGACTCCATAAAAACTGTTTCAGGTATGCCTTAGGAAAGAGCTTCTGTGATCCTTGGAGAGACAGCTGGGGGAGGAAAGACACAACTTGGCATTTCAACACCCTGGCATGTCTGAACTCCTGTGCAACTCTCAGAAATCTGAAGGACAGATTTGTAATGAAGCAAACAAAGCTGCACCGAGATCTTCTGAACCTGGACTGCAATCTGTCCACACAGATTCTGGAAGAGCAGGAAAAGATTTCAGCTTCGTACAGAATCATGTGGCTTGGCAGACACTGCAGAAACATTGCTTGGAAAAGTCTGGCAGAGCCAGAGGTTCTCAGCTCGGTTCCTAGACTGAAAACGACTGCTCTTCCTTCTGCTAGTGACTGATAACATCTTTATAGCAATAACAACCATTTCTTTCTTACTGAGGCAACAAATTTAAAAAGAAATTATAAATTTCAGCTTCAGTTAAGTCTAGTACAGCAGCAACAGCAGCAGCAAACAAGAACAGCTAATTTTTTAAAGGACTAACAGGAAGTTCAAAAATTGCAGGTAGTCTGAGAAACAGATAATGGAAACCATTATTTTAGCTATCATTAGATCCCTGTATAGCATCTAACACATCAAAGTTACCACAAGCTTCTGTTCAGTAGCATACCATAGGAAACATGTTCCACTTAAGAAATATAATGCCACTTTGCATTATATCCTAATGAGCAATATAGTATTTACTTGAGTTATCGATTTATTTCTTAGTAAGTATATAATAATAAACTTCAATTGAAGTGCAACATTGTCACATTTTCTCTCCTTACAGAATGAGGCATCCCTGAATGGAGTCAGTTTAATGCCTGAGGATAACTCAGGAAGGGGAGTAATTTTCCTCTTTGCTGACTGTAACCTACCATGACTATCAATATTAGAACATGTTTATCTACACACAAATATAGCCATTACAGTATGTTTAGGTGTAGGTACATGTGTACATATGCAAGTAGGAAATTTATATAGTAAAGGTCTGTGTGAAAAATACTTGATCCCTGACAAGTCTATAATGTGCCATAACATCCACTTAAAGCACATCACACTATAGCACACATTACTCCAGAACCTGGAGTACCTGGGGATTGCAGAACATGATAAACTTGAACTCCAGAATTCTCAAGTTCAAAATCACTAGTATGAGTTTTCATTGAAGTAAGTAAATTTAAGCAAATACAATTCCCCTCTGGAGGGGAGGGAGGGAGTAAGAAACAATGTATTACGTATGAGGAAACAGAAGATTATGAGCAATTGCTTTTCTGCCTGGGAACTGCATCTTTGTATTGTAACACAACATTAGTTCCCAAAATTAACTCAACCAGTTTGTAGAACATTTGGTACAGTAAACATGATGACAATAAACAACTTGCTTGAGATCACACAAAGTAAGTCAGCCATCCAGCTTCCTGAGTCCTACGACGCAGTCACGAAGTGTAGATCTGCACGGCACACTTGCCCCAGATGACTGGCTCTGCTGACTGAACACCAAGATTAATTAGCCTATGATTACTGCGCAGACATGCCTTAAACGGTTCCCAAACTTACAAAAAAACCCCAACCCTTAGTGCTACTGCTTTGTATTCAAAAGAGGGCCTTCATCTCAACAAAAAACAACTTGGAAAGCTCATGAGGTTTGAGTGTTTGTGAAGCATGAAATTTTCATAGCAATGACTATTACAATTTTGTGTTCCCTATTTTTTTGTTTGTTTGTTTCCAATTCCCTGTGTAAGTGATAGCTTCTGCAAAGTGGCCAGTTCAGAGCTCTGTTATTTCCAGGCCAGTAATGCTTTTACAGAATTTCTAAGGACTGTTCTTCATCTCTGTTTGCTGAGATGGCAGGCTTTTCAGAATTTTTCTGCCAAGGGCTTAGCTGAACCAGAACCCAACATGCATTCTAGGTTCTACTTGTCTTTCATACTTCTCTCTTCCTCCACAACTATCTCATCAAGCCATTTGTAAATAATAATTGAAATTGCTTTGGAAAAAACCTGAACTGTTGGACGTGTAGTTACCTGTTTAGGCAGGAGGTACATGTACCCAAAGTTTCTTGCCTACACACCTCTCACCTGCTCCTTAGAGCTCCCTTTCAAATCCTCTGAACACCCTTAAGAGCACTGCATGAACCACGGCAGTGGCACATGCTACCTGCCAGTGAACAGTAGCACCCTTCTGGCCGTACACATGCTCTCATCCAACAGAGAACATCAGCAATAAAGCAACGCTGCTTAATTCAGGTTCTCTGATAAATAAATAAATAAATAAATACAGCAAGAAGTCTCTCATACAAGCAGGCTGCATTTCAACTGTGTGAGAGAAGGGAGCTGAGGACGCCTGAACTGATCAGTCTGCATGCTCAGACTTCTGCTGGGGCAGCTGAGCCCCAGGATATTTCACACCAGAACAAGTGCACTCAGCACTTACTGCAGCATTACTGGGGAGCACTGGTGCTCCCCATGACTAAGAAGGGAGCCTGAGGGACTAAATGAACACTGCAAATCCACAAATGCTTTGCAAATGGTAGGTGGCTTGAAATTACACATTACGTTCCATTTGGTTAGGTATTTGCTATTTATGCTATTTTCTCTGGGGTGAGAGCAGGGGATGTGCTGCTTTTAAGGTCCTTTCCACAGAGCAATCAGGAGGCAACTGCTGGAGCATAAAATTTGTTTACTCTGTGCTGAGCAAGCAGAACTGGCATGTAAAAGCAAAGCACAGACTCCATATATCCAAATGATTTCAGCACAACACATCCTAAAATGCAGAACTATGTACAAATAACCTTCTCACTTGGACTTAAACCAGGTAATAAGTTAATGCCTTTAGAAATACATGCTGCTTCTTTACTCCATTCCTTTCCTTCTCTGCTTCTCCTTCCCCCTCCATCTCTCAACAGATCTCCATTTCTGAATGATCTGTGTTGTACCAAAACTTTATCAGAACTGTATTATGAAGACAAGTTTTCTTTCAAAAGAATAATACCAGTTATATGAGGAATTTTGGATGAAACAGCATCAACAGACTGTCACAATGAATCCACTGAAATGAAATTCTTAAAAATTCCCATTATTTTCCCCATGCTTTCAGGGAAGATAATAGGATCTAAGTACTTGTTCAGATTTGCTTCACTTTTATTGTGTTTTAGGAAAAAATATCAAAATAAAATCAAATCCAGTAAGATGTCCTGAATCTTCTTTAAGATGTTAATTGAAGACCTTTACAAGCAGAATTAATAAAGCCTCCCTAAACAACTACAGTTGCTTGTTTTTACAGAAGAGCCCCAAGTGTGCCATGGAAACAGTGCAGAACATGGCTTAAGCAAGTAGAGCTGGCTGGGCAGCAGTTCCTCAGTAAAGATTTGGGGCTCAGAGTCTTAGATTTGGCTTTCCATGGGGTTGCTGCTGGTCCAGTGAGAGGTGGGAGAAAGGGAATGAACATGGTCAGAGAGCTGGAGCCTCACCAGAGCAAACCAGCAGCACCTTTGCCTAAGGAGAACTCAGATGTCAGCGCCAAGAAAAGCACTGCCTGCCCAACATGCCCCCAACAGCCATGAAAAAGGATAAATGGGAACCAGTCACCTTCTGGGAGATTTAATCTAGCCTCTAAGAAAATATAACTTAAGATTTAATTTAGACCCTAAGAAAATGTGTCTAATGAATTCGGGCTGCTGAAGCAACAGAAGGTGAGAGCCTGGAGAGTCTCCCTCATTAAACATGATATAACCACAAGAAGCTCAGGGTGACTGAGACAGGTATTCATATGTCTTGGGACACAAGGATGGACCAGAAGCTTTCAGGGTCCTTTCCAGCAGTACTTCTTCTCAATAACTATTTCCTGAATTTAATAATTTTAAATTAATTTAATTCCTGGGGTTTAACACTCAACCCATACATTTTGTTTTCCAGGAGATACAACTTACTGCAGTACTAACATCTGTTTAATGACTTGATTGGGCCACATACCTCTAATTTCATTTCCTCACAGTGAAAATGGGAGCAGGGAACAAAAAACACCCTTAAAAACCGTATTTCACTTCCCTGTAGAGCTAAACTTTCCATTCCCAGAGCCTAGAACACGGGTTAAATTAGAACAAATGACACCAATTTTAAGACGGGAGGCTTCAAGCAGAAAAAAATCCCCAGCTAATTTCCTGAAAGACAGTAGGTTCTTTCTTTCTTGGAAATTATATAAGACAAAACCTCCAAATTCCAGAATTTACTGAAGGCAACATTAAAGCAGCTAACAAGAGAGGATTACAAAATGTAATCTGTTTGCTAGCACACACACACATCTAACTCTCATCACTGCACAGCACCACTGATTCTATGATTTAAAAACAGAACCTTGCATCGATGTAAACCTCTTTACTTAATTGTTCTTTTAAAACATTAACCTGAGGCAACGGTGACTCAAAGCTTGGCAGATAATGCAATAAAGAGATCAAATGAAAAGGGATTCTTTTTCTGCTTGTTAATCTTATTTACATCTTAGCTGATCAAACCACTAGATGATGAAGTTTTGTATAATACCATGTGTACTAGCTTCCAACTTCTGTCACATGCAATGGGTAAAAACCAATGCTGCTTAGCCAATTTTGCAGCATTACAGGTACATAGGAAAAGACTTTTAGATGATCTTGACTGCAGACCAAATTGGGGAAGTGGGGTGCTTTTTCCCTCATGGGAATTATTACAAAACTCTTTCCTATTCACAACATTTTGCTAAATTTGTCCACATCAGATCCTGAAAAAACCAATTATTTTTCCCAATAATAATTCCCAATGAAACTCCCATTTCAAGAACAAGGTCTCCACAACATAAAGACATAGAGACCACAATTTTGCACAGGCAGTGTATGTGAAGTCACACTTCACAGTGGTTTTTCTTCAGTTTCACTAAAAACTATACCACAATTTTCCCGTATTAATTTAAGTGGGCCCAATTATTGCATGAAAACTTTCCTTTTTAAGAAAACAGCAGCTATGAATTATACTTCAGTAAATTAATGGAAGAGATGCGTATTAAGATGATCAGATAACATATTTGTCTAAAGCACAGATCCCTTCTGCAAATATGTATTTTCACAGGAAAAGAAGCACTAAATTTTCTGGAGGACTGAAATAGCACATCACTGAACCCAGCTGCACTGAAACAGGCAGTTATTCTGGAAGAAAAAGAACAAACAACATTGTTTTTTATAATTCAGTAGGTTTTAAATGCTACAATTAAAAGGGGTTGTTGCTGTTCCTGTTACCTACTAGATCTGGGTGCATAACCCTACATCCCCTACTTTATTCAATGTAGAATGAGGAACACTGAACAATGATGAAGAAGAAAAAATTACATCTGAAAGCAACAGATTAATACTCGGTGAATCATGTTTCTTTTTGTATGTGCCTGTTCACTCAAGTGTTAAGTATTTTCTGAATTATAGAACACATAACCTAGCTTCAGCCCTTCTGGCAAGACAGGTACTAAATAATTTACTGGTTGAGTTGTCCACCAAGCCACTTACACACAGTAATCTGCTATCTTGAAGCTTTCAGCAGACTTTCAAATGAGCTCAAGGAATTACTTTAGATAAAACTCAGAAACACAGAGGAGCCGCAGAAGTATATTGAAAGAAGCTCTACTCTGTGGCTTATATTCTTTGAACAGGAAAACAAAATCAGGTTCAGCATTATGTTTGTGTGGGTAGAAGCCCATGCTACAGTGGACTTGCTTGTAAAGAAAGTCAAAGCATAGAGCAACTGTTAAGAAGGGTCTTCTAAGGAGAAACAGACTCAAGCACTCAGCCTGAGCTTGAGGGTGTGGATCCTTCTGAAAACCTTGAAGCTACCAGAGAAGGATGACAGCAAGCTGTTGTATGGGGGGTGGAGATGGGCTTCTGTCAGTGTGCTGAGCGAAAGGCTGCCTGAGGGACCCTGAGGCAGCACAGAGGACTGGCAGTGTCCCTGTGAAGTTCAGCAAATGCCAGTGCAGAGCACGGCAGCCAGAGCACAATAAACCGCTCCAGCAATACAGGGAGCATGTGTGTGTGTGTATGTATCTATATCTATAGCTATAGCTATAGCTATATCTAATCTATATCTAATCTATATCTATATCTATCTATACATACATAAACATTACAAGGCTGTGGGAGATGGTCATGCAGCCGTGGCAAGAGAATCATCGAAAATACAAATCTTGGGCTGGAAACTGATGGCCTTAAAATGAAAGGCTGAGGCAATATATTCTTCCATCACCTAGTTCAGAGTCAAAATTGGTGTGTTCCCAATTTAGAAAGCAAATGCAAACACAAAAATGAGTAGTGATGACAAGTGACAGTTAAGTGTAAGTAGCAAAGATGAGTGTGGCCAGAAAAAAGGCCTCCTTTAAAAAATCCCAGAATGCAGAGCAGCTCTTTTCCCATGTTAATTGGATGCGCCTTTTTGTTTTTGAAACATATTTTATTGACAAACCCCATACAATCTTGTTATTCCCTATTCCTTGAAATTCCTACAAACATGAGGAAAACTTTTTTTCAGGTCACGCATCACCAGAACAAGTTTCAATTTATCCACTCACTTGATCATAAATATAACTGCACCTTTGTTATACCTGTGAATTCCTATGTTCACTGAGGAAACTATAAAAGATCTACACAGGTGGGGAACACCCCAGTCATAAAGTCCTGTCTCGAACAGAAGACATGACATTTAAAGCCCAGTGGAAGGCTACAGACCTCACCAGCTTCCAGTCTAAGAACTGAACATTTGAAACTCTGTGTATAGTTGAGCCCTCCTTGAAAGAGGTGCAACTAGAAATCAAAAGAGAAACACTGCTAAATGTTTCATTGGATTAAAGTTCCTAGTAGAACATCTTGTTGCAGACTCAAATCAGAAAAACAGAGCAGGATAGAAGAACATCTACAAACCTAGAATAAGGAAGTGCAGGAGAAACTGTAGAGGTAAGTATGAAACTCAAGTACCAGAAAAAAAGCCTGACAAGATTTCCTGCTCCTTGTTTGGGGCAGAACTGTAGCCAACTGCATTATCCATTTGAAGAAGATTTAACATTGAGCACTAAATAAAGCAGAACACTGCCTAAATCTGTAAGGACAGAAAAGTACCTCAGATCTACATGATGATAATGCCTTGGGAAAACACCAGGCTCTGTGGAATCAACTAGACACCTTACTAAGACATCACACGTGGATATTTGTTTGATTTTTCATATGAGTTATGTGATATTGAATATAATAGAACAGAGTATTGGAAAGCTGCATTTAAAAAAAAGTAAAGTCAGATTTTCTACACTCAAGAATAGTACACTCTCTTTTTAATCTATCTTGCTCATAAAATGGGGCTCATTTAATTGCAAGAGTCAGCATGTCAAGAACATTGTTACAGGAACACAGTATTTGCCATTTATGTAACCCCTGAAATGATAAAACCAAAATAAATACAAAGTCTTTAATTATGTGGGGCCAAAACTGTGATTTCCCACAAAGACATGCATGTTGTTGTATTTCTAAATTACCTACTAATTATAAAATTATTCTTAATAACTAATCATGTCACACTGCATGTCCTTTAATTCATGTTAGTGCTCAAACATTTTGGTTATATAAAACTGCTTAATTATAACCCTGGGAATGATTTGGAAAGATTTTTTTTTTTTTTTTGAGAAATAGGCAAAAGGTAGCTTCAGGAAAAATCAAGAAATTGATGTGTTTTGAGACTGCTTACTTACAGTGTGCTAATGGTACAGAAATTTTCAGTATGAACAAACCACTTCAGTGCAGATGTTCAAGCATGGATAACCTTAACAGCATGCTGGGTCAAGAGCTGGTCTCTAGACTAAGACAGAAGTACTAACTGGTTGAAAACCTTAGGCCTGTATGTGTGCTTGATTTGCACATAGTCCTTGTGAATCACATCCCAGGCTGCATACAGTATTCCCCACGCATTTTCCTTTAATGAAAAGGCAATACATTTGCCACTGAACTGGTGCTATTAACAACCCGTTGCTGTGTACCTGAGTGGAAAGACACTAAATTAAAGACTTTAAGGCTACCTCTTCACACTCACGTAGCTTTCCCATAAACTGTAGTGCGGCCACAGACAAATACAAGTTTGTGTGAATGTGACACTGCTCAAATGAGACTAGATAAAATCCAACATGCTATGCAATGTTTCTGTTTTCTCCAATTCAATATTCTTTCCTTATAGTCAGTGGGAGAAATGCATCTCTCAAAGACTTTTAAGGTATGTAATCTGATCAGTGCTCCTTCATTATCCTTGACACGTGTCAGTAAAATGCTGTAGGATGCCAATGTCATTACAGCCAGCAGAAGCACATAGGAAGAAAATATGCAAGCATCAGTCTTAAAATACGAATCTATTCCTTAGGCATCAGGATCACTAATTACTATGTCAAGGATCTAAGGTCAGAGCAACTGCCTATTGAGCAGAGAGCAGAGGCATAAAACTTGCCATAATTCAGCAATAACATAAATAGTTGAAATAATGCATACTTTAAATTCTTCAAATAGACTTGCATAAATTAAAACAAAGCAGAAGCTATCTCCTTATAATAATTCATGTTAAGGCTCACCAACTAACCAAACTGATATGTACCAGAAAAGAGGCCATGAGATTGAATAGGAGTCAGAGTGAATAGGCAGCTTACAGAGGAATACGATGCTACTGAAAGCTCATCCTTGAAATGCACGTATTAGTCCTGCATTTGACAAATTTCCAGGAGCATATTTTGGGTGCATTGTTCATGTAAGAATTATTTTTTATATTTTAAAGAAAAAACCCTGTGCATTCATAAAAACTAGTTTTGACAGATACTAGGTTCTTGGGGTTTTGCTTTTGTTGTTGTTTTGTTTGGTTGTTTTGTTGTTTTTTTTTTTTTTCAGCTAAGGAAGAGCACAACTTCAGCATATGAACCACAGGAACAATACAAGTCAGCTGGAAAATCAATCTACGGTTATATCTACTTTCACAAACAGGGAGTTTAGTATGCATTGATTTCTGCAGCAAGACATTTGGTGCTGTTCACCTCATGTCCACACTGTACTTGTTTCAAGGATAGAAACCCTGGACCAGCTCCAGTCTGGTCCTGTGAGCATTTGGATTGCATTAGGTATGCTGCTGGAACTTACCTTCTGGTTTATTTTCTATTTAAAAGAAACCTAGTTTGTTTCACAAGTCTGCTTCAAGGAATGAGTCTAAGTGCTAAGAAGAGGTAAAAAGAAAACAAATTTCCAAAATGCATTAGAATACTTATGTGGATACATACTCAACCAAAGGCCAGAGCAAACTCAGTTCCAGGCATTTCTGATAAGTCTTCTGGCTCCCTCCTCACCCATATATTCTTTTCCTGTAACATATTTTAGGCTGTCAATGCCATTTTTAATTTTTTTTTTCATGTATGGATCAGTATGTGGAATCCAGAGCAAGTCATCTCATATCAATTGCATGAAACTATTGCTATTGTGAAGTCTTGTGACAGCAGTAATAAAAAATAGCATTTTGATTTTCCCCTCTGATTTGTTTAAACTGTTTTTAGTAGTCCTGACTTATCCTATCAGAAATGTATTAAATAATTTAAAAACCAAGGTACAATGTGTTACAGAACATTCACTTACAGATGGAAGAAAATTTTTAATCTTTCACATTTGAGAGAAAGAAATATTCAATAGTAAGACAAGAATATTAGAAACAGCTAGTACCCATGCAATTGTGGAATAAAGCATTTAATGTTTTCTTCTTCACCTATAACTGTAGTAAAAGCATGTATCTGCTCATGGCAGAGGGGTTAGAACTAGATGATTTTTAACATTCCTTCCAAACCATTTTATGATATTTTGAGTACAGAAACAACAGAAGAACTTTAAGATGATTTTTTAATATTTCAATTTCATATATGTAATAAAATAAACACTAAACATCTACTGTTTATTTAAAAATCAAACACCATTTGTGTTCCAGAAGATTCTTCAATTGTAGTCTCCAGAACCTGCAAAAACTTTTTTGAACTTCTTTATCCTTTCAATTAAGGAAAACTAAGGTACATTAAAATATATCTTCTGCATGCTAGAAAATTAGATGACCAGCACTACAGAGCATGCTTTTAATTTTCTGTGACCTACATAGAAGGAAACTTAATTCACTAAAACCAGAAAGCTTTTCTAGGTGTGTCCTTCCCATTCCAGCCAATAACCACCATCAGCTCCTCCACTACCGCAAAGCAGGTAAGCAGGACAGACACATAGGAAATCTTGTAACCAATTTTCTGTTTATTGCAATGAAGTTGTGGTTTGCCTGCAAAACCATGACATCCTTGAATTACCAACTATTTCTAGCACAAATCCAAAATGTAGCCTCACACCAGCTACCATGAAGAACATGAAAGAGAGAAATTAAACTCTCCTGTGTGAACCCATTGTTCACTAGTACTCTCTCTCCTGACAGAAGACTCAGGAAGCAGGTCCCAGGACTTTAACACCTTTGCTACCAAACCCCTCATGCTTAGTGACACGTATGTGACAGGAATTGCTCACAGCCTTCACAGGAACGCAGCTGTAACTGCAGTGCCACTGCCTCGGCTGAACTCCCCGTTCTCTGAAGCTCATTCCCTAGTAAGTACAACCTCTAAGTAGTCCAGCTCATTCCCACCCCTGAGCTGGCAGTGCCCAGGGCAGCTGGATCTCTGCAGATTGCCATGAACTGACTACAGAGCACAACCCCAAAGTGAGACACTTTTGAGCCTGCTTTTCTTAATTGATGGTGCTTTTAAGAGGAGCTAAAGAAAGGCTACAAGAGTTCTCACATCATGGATTATTCAGCCAAATTGTTTCAAGGTGGTCCCTTCATGTCCTTTCTGTAACTACACCTAAATACACACAGATGATGCAGTTCGTCACACACACACAAACACACACTTACACTTTGATCAGAAGGCATGAACTAAAACTACTTTATTTTAAAGTCTGACTCCCTATATAGTATATGTACAAAGGCCAGGGACTGGGGGAGAAGGTTGACACCTCTCCCCATCCCATTGGTCAAGACAACTGTCCATCAGCTGTCCGTATCTCTAGAGCAGGAATGAAAAACTTTCCTTGAAACTATACAATAACATTGTGTGTGTTTACAGACCAGAGCGTGAGAAAGAACCCAAAACATGAAACTGTGAAACAGAAGAGAAGGCTGAAAAAATCAGGGTGACAACACAGATAACTTCCAGAAGCTGTTACCAGCTTTGGGTTTGAGGATATTTAAATTAGGGTTGGATTAAACTTAGTTCTTTTTTACCACGTTTTCAGAAGTGGTAACATAGCTAAAGTTGGGAAGTGCATAAAATACATAAAGATAACACTGTCATTAGTGTTTTGTTGCCAGTGGAACTGACTTTGTTATATACTGCAAAGTAAATATATCTCTATGGGACAGATCTTTCCAGTTTTCAAACCACAAACTTTATCTAGCCTGCAGTCTTAATTCTTTATTGGCACACTAGTCACAGAAACTGACTGAATTCCAGGCTTCATGTTAAATTGGTGAGACTACTGCTTAGGAAAATACTTCACTAAAGGGTGAGCAAATTTAATTAAGGCATCACCAAGAAACACTAAACCATACCACATATTTATTTTTCCAAGGCAATGGCACTTCTGGTATGGAAATACAGACTGCTCAAATGATTAACAGTATGGAAATTCAAGCTGCTAAAGCAATTGCCATTTTTATAATAGTCAATGTCCTTTTATTCATGTTCACATCTAAGGAGCCAAGACTTCACCTGTTTTTACATTTACAGATGTATTTTACATTTACAGATATATTTTCAAAACAGAAATAGAAAAAGATGTTATGGGAGAGGAGCTTGAGGGCAAACTAACTTCTCACATTTTCCTTACCATCTTCCTACAATTACTTTCTCTCAAAAGTCTGACTTTTTTTTTCTAGAATGACTTTTAAGAAATTTCTCAGAAAAAAAATTAATACCAATGAGTAACTGTTGGTTTGGGTTTTCTAAAAACATCATTTGATCAATACTGACAGCTGTTCTGATTTTCTTTCCCATGAGGCTTTTTTGTTTATACCCCCTCCCTTTCCCTCCACAGCTTACAGGTAATTCTTCTTTTCCTCCATATCACCTGATAATCTCTGTTCTGCTTTCACTCAATCTTCTCCCTTTCATCGTCTTAGTTCTGTCCTCTCCGACCTACCTTAGAAACAAATTCCTATTTGATCATCTCTTTAGAACACCCAAAACTTGTTCTCCTCCCCAAATTATCTTGTTTGTGGTGAACTTTCAAATTGCATGGTTGAATGTTAACAGACAGCTGCCTTCTGGTGATGGAACTGAATTGCTGCAATGACTTATAATTAATCTAGATATACACAGGTTTAAATAGCTCACTTAATCTCATCAACCTTTTGGTAGCCCAGGCAGCGCACTCAGATGTCAAATGGCAACATCTTTGCAGGCAGGCAATCAAAATCAGGGAGCCCTGACCCAGACGAATCCTGAAAACTAGGACAGCTCTAATTTAAGTGAGCTAAATCTACATGCAACTGTCTAAAACACATTTCATTCATATTTTGGGCCTAGGAGAATTTGAAACTGTGTTGAAGTGTACTGCTTCATTTCATGTCGCTCCCTAAAACAAGATAATTTGGGCAGCAACTGGCTTTTAAAACCAAGACTCAGAATGTCCCATGGTCGAACAAACCATGTTCAGCTTCAGAGTACCTGATAAAGAGGGGAAGGGAGAGAAGGAATAAGTCAACAAATACATGACAGTTCCCACATATAATTTAAACCAGAATATAACTAAAGTAAGGATTTGATCTCTCTACAGCATTGCTGAGTTGTTCTTCAAGTTATATTGATTTTTGGAACAAAAGACAAATAGAAGCTCGATTTTGTTAGTTCTCAAGTGAAGCCCCTTGTTTAGGATTTTGAACATTAGGCAACCATTTAGTTACGGTGAACTGTTAGAACCACTGAATAGACTGAGAGAAAAAATCTGCATTACCACAAGTTGGTCATCACATTTGTAAGACATGCCTTATAAATTTGTTTTACCCATGTCTTATGTCTTTGCGTTTATGAGGTCAGTTTTCTTCTTCTGGGAGCATTCACCAGGATCAACTGCAAAACAGCTAATCTCCCATCTATACGATTATTTTTAAGGAATACAGAAATACATTTACCTGTATTGTGAATTCACAGGAAAGGACGAAAAGTTGCCAAAGGATGTACTATAATACAAAAATACAGTAAACCTTGAACATTTTTTACATTACTGTTTAACTGCTATAAATATAAAACTCCCTTTCAAGATAGAAATGTCACTGAGAAATCACAAAAATAAAGAGTCTTTAAAAATTTTTATGAAGCACTGTATTTCATTCTACAAAGAAGATTATATAGACAACTAGATGGGGAAAATATTATTTAAAAACCAAAGCAGAATAAATATTTTAAGTCAGATTAACTAATCAGTTTTTACACATTCAAAGATTGTAGGCTTTTAAGAAAAAAATATTTACTCTTCTGAAAATACCTATTTTTATTCTAGATTTATAAATTAAACACGGAAAGAGCTATTTAATAGTAGTATTCTGTCACAGAAAAAAAAAGAAAAAAAAAACCCCTGCGCAGTACTCACAAGGATTATAATTTTGGATCCTTAGTGTGCATGGTCTGTAATCATACTTCAAAATAAAATATCAACAATCAAATCTGTAGAGAAGGTGATGAATAATTACTTTGCTGACTCATTCCAGATATAAACACAAGTTCCAACGGAGGGAGTGCCCAGGACCGAAGACAGGTGTGATGGAGCCGAGGGGAGGGGACCAAAAACCCTGTTCCAGGTACCTTTTTGATCAACCTGCTGCTGAATCACTGACTGCTGTCAGTCAAAGGCTGCAATTACCGCTCTGGATGGGTTAGGACTTAGTTCCGAAGCCTTCCAGCAGATGTCCTCGCAAGGCAGGCATGTCTGGGAGGTTCAAGATGTCACCATTTAAAACAGATGGGGAGGAAAAGAAACTTAAAATAGGGGTGATACGAATGTATAAACGAATTCAAAGCATGCAGTGTATTCTCAACCCCAAATTTAAAAACATAGGCAGCACGTTTAGAAAAAAAGAGTGTCATCTTAAAAACTAAAAGAAAGTCACCTGAACAAGTATGTTTGAAGCAGTTGTTCCCACCAATGTTTCTTAATTCCTACACTTCACATGTAAACAAAACAGAAGGTTCAAAAAATTATGGTGAAAAGCACGAGCACAAGGCAAACAGCATAAAGACTCTAATCCTGACCCCCTCCCTCCCCTATCATGTTAAAACTGACATTAATTTTATTGTGCACAGAGCCTTCTTCACTACTCCCTAGTAGCAGTGACATACAAATGTTGTCACGAAGTGGGTATTCTTGGAAACATAAAATCAATCTGCTATTTCAGTAAAACTTAAAAAGAACAATTTCCTCAAAATAATCATCCTCATCATGACTAGTACAAATGGAAAGTTTTGATACCACATTAAAAGTATTTGACTTGTCCTTCTAAGTAGTGAGTAATGCATCCACAGTTAACTACCCACAGACACCAATGAGAGAAGAGAATGATTCATCAATACTGGTCTATAGACTCAAAGCTGGGATTCTTCACCCAGGTCTATCAGACCAGTACCTCCAGTCCTCACTCCATTGCCTGCTTTAATGCAGATGTTCATGGTTTCATACCCAAGAAGCTGTGTCAGGGCAATGTGAAATCAAGAAGATGAGCATCACTGACTTCTTGAAGAGCAGACACAGAAGTGCTGAAACTCATGGCTTACTGGGAGACAAGCCAACTGGGACATGTCAGTCACTACACTCTGGCTGGTGCAAAGAACTCTAGACTGTCCCAGCTTCTGGAAAATGCTGGGAGGGTGGTTAAAATAGCTGGGACAGACTTGTCTGCCAGAGCATCTTCAGGTTTAAATAACTGGGACAGATTTGTCTGCCAGAGGTTCTTCAGTGTACCCAATTATGGCACTTACAGACAGAAAGCATTGCTATGTTCTATACACTGAATTAGGTCCAACCTAACATCACCAATTTTAGAAACAGACTGCTCATGAAATCTTACAGGAATAGGGATTTTGTCAGTATCTTGTCTGAATCTTCAATAGCATGGGTGAATGATTTTCTGCAGGCTGATTGTTCTCCATTTCAACCACAAAAGTTAAAAGAAAAAAGATTTTTAGCTTGGAGTGAGTGAATGAATATGGTCAAAATACAGAACTGTTACATTTTTTAACTGGCAAACATTTTCATGCCATGGAAACATCAGAAAAGGCCCATTCTGCACGTAATTTGTCCTAGGAAAAGAAGAATCCAGGTTCTACACCCTGAAAAGCAGGTAAATACAGTATTAAAGCTATTACAGTTTTTCAGCTTAACTAAGGTTCTCTTCAGCTGTCACAAAAAATACTTCTAAAATTCTCTATAACCTTCTAGCTGCGCTTTACTGAAACAAGCAAACAAAAAGCACAGAAGAATTCCATGAAATCAAGACTTCCATTTAAAATATCAAAGGACAAATACAAATGATAAACAATGGCTGGGAAACTGCTACAGACTATTAATCATTTAAGATTACCTCACTAAGCTCTGTCTTTGTCTTGAATCTTAAGCCCTTCACCCTTCAGCCACACTGAATTACAGTGCAAGCAGAGGTTAATTCTACTGGTGCCAAATAAAGACCTCCTATGGGAACAAATACACATCTCAAACAAAAACATTAAAAATGGTGAAGCAATCCTAATCGTAACCAGCAATTCCTCTAGTTTTATCATGTGCACATATTCCAGCCAATTTTTTACAAACTATGTCAACAGGTCATGATTTCCCCCTCTTTGCCCATCAAAACTGTGCAAGGACAACTGTACACGTCCACGAAATAGAGGATGTCATTTTATTGGAGGTCCACAGGTAATTGTATCACATTAGGGAGTGGAAGAATCTTGTGGTATGGCACAACACAATACCTCACTTAAACACTTAAACAGAAGGTTAAATGATATGCAACATGATCAAATCAGTAATTCATCATCTAGGCACCACTGATTAATTTAAAATAAAATTTAATAAATTCAAAAAATATAGTCCATTAATTTGTTTGTTGTACTGTCTTTAAACGAAACAGCACTTTGAAAGTCACAAATAAAAAAGCAGCACTTTTTCTTAATACCAACACCACTGTAACACATACTGTAGCGTGGCATGCAAATCCACATCTGCAGTCCTTTGTTTTGTATTAACAACTGGAATGGTAATTTTCTATCTCAAATATTGGTAGCATAACATGTAAGTGCAGATCATTCTGGCCACAGGTGTGGTAAGCCGTAACAAGTGTGTATAACAAGAGCATAGAACACAGAGCATGACACTTACATCCAAGAATCTCTCCCTTTTGTACTGTACATGGTGTTTGGTACAGGCTGACTTCCAACTCGCTGTACCCAAACTTCAGGAAATGAGATTATTGACCTTTTCTGGTTTTATTTAAAAGTAAAATGCAGTCAGCATCAAAGCACAACTGTTAACAACCTGGTCAAAAAAATGCCATAGCTCCATTGAAAAAAAGAATGTGTCCTTTTAGTAGACTCCATTAAGTGATAAAGTTTCCATTACAGGCATGTTACGAAGCCTTACAGTGGTACTGCAGTGTCATTCCTGTTAAGCACAGATTTGTATAGACACCAGGAAATGGTGTGATGTCCAAAAAAGCTGTTCAAACTGAGCTAAGCTTTACGAGACCACGCACTGAGTCTTCATGCAGCGAGTCCTGGCTAGCTAGACTCAGCACGTGCATTGTATGGCTGTGTGTAATAGGACTTCCACTTGGCAGCATCCCAGGGGGTGATGGAGCTTCTTCAGGAGTGAGAAACTGATGGCCTTCGTGCTCCTCTTTTAATGGTATGATGTCTGTCAAACCTGAATCTGATGTGAGATTTGGCATAGAAGATGGTGGTGTTGGTTGCCCTAGAGTCAGAGTTGCACAAGGCCCACTGATAGAAGTCTTTCCTGGTAAAGGGAGCTCTTCACTAGTTATGCTTGGCTCACTCTGTAGGAGGGGGGTGGCAGCAGCCTGCAAAACGAATTTAGTGCTCTGAATGCACTGATCTTGGTCACACTGTAGAATGAAGGGTGTCAAAATCATACAAGGCAAACAAAACAGAAAAAAAGGGAGAATGTGGATAAAACGGTATGGAAAAGAATGGGATGTGAAGAGAAAAAAAAGAAAGCCATTAGTATCATTCCATGGTTAGCCACCCAAACATACCATTGCATGCTGCCCAGGAAAAAAAAAAGAAAGGCATGCACAACTGATTCTATGCTTTGGATTATTATCAAAGTAAATTATGATATACATTTAGAGTGTTCATTTAAGGGTTCTTTAAAAAACACTAGGCAATTTTCTTCTTTTAACTGATCTTCACATGTAGGAATTAACCTACCACAGAGGTTGTCCAGAACAAGAGTTCTTTTGACACAGATATCTTACATAGTCAATAATAAAGCTCTGTGAGTAAGACTTTCTCCCCTCACAATTTAATATATTATATATAAATTCTTGAGAATGTCCTACACTATACTCCATACTCCAGAGGATGTGTAGAAACCAGGCAGCATTGCAGATGGATCAAGATCAACCTTAATGATTTTTAGGCTGTTTCTTGATTAATCCTGACAATGCAATGAATCAAGGTCCAAACCACAAGTTTTCAGGCAAGCACTGTCTCAATAACAAGCCAAATTCATCATTATATAAATCCAATGAAGCTCAGTGAGTGTTACCAGAAATGTCTTTTTTTTTGGCATTCCTAAGAACTGTTTATACAAAATTCCCCCTCATTCCTTGAGATGACAAGATAGGTATGTATTTCAATAATGTCCGGCTAGCCAAGTGGGCAGTATACCTACTGCCAAATTAAGTTCCTTTAACTTGAATTGGCATAATTTTTGAGAGCTTCCAAGGAAAAAAAAAATTAATGCATAGTCTGATCAGTTATAACACTGCAGCTTTTCAAAATCTTGTTAGATTCATTTGCCACAGTACTGTTCTGCTGGGTAAGAAAAACACTACAATCAGTGAATAGAACTACAAATGCAATGAAGGACATTTGGAGGCAAGCAAGCAGAATAAAACATATATCCAGAGGTAAGACATCCTATTCACTGTTGTTATTTCAAGTATTCTGTTAAAGCAGTATGTTCTGCTCTGTGACTGACCTCTTAGATTTTAATCAAATTACTACATATCACAGAGCCATCATTTGTTCAGATATTCCTGATTATAATCATTGTTACTTACATTATAGCAATTCTCTAAAATGTCCATTTGAGTTTAATAAGCCACTGTGACATGCCCTCTGAAAACTTACGCAAGACTTATGCCTCCTTTATTGTATGAAAACCGTGATTAACAATGCTTCCTCTGTTGTTTTCAGGTTCTCCAGTTTCACCACTGAATAGCTTAATAACAGATGCACATACCTAACATTCAGCAAGTGTGCAAGCAGACTACTTGGTCATAAGAGATAGGTAGTGTTTAAAACACATCTAAGTGGTTTAGGACTGCCAGACCAATTACTTTTGACAGGCAGAAGCTCAATCCTTACTCAGGTACATATTTCCAAGACTTCTGCTTTCAGAAAGATAAACGGACTGACCTCCTGTTACATAAATTGAGTTCATATAAATTGCAAGCAATCTTCCCCCCACAAAATGATGAACAGCTCCAGCCAAACAACTGAAGTGGTTCCCCCTCATTTCAGAGGGATTATTCACAGGCTTAAAGCCATAACCTTGCCTAAGTACCTTACCAAGAAGAAAACTGTCAGCATCTTTTAAAGTCAAACTTCTAATTAGTAATTCAGTGTGAATAACTCATTCTTGATTAATATCCTGTTATTCACGCCTGCTTATTTAAATTAAAACTTCAAGCAATCTTACTATGCAGACCTTAAAAACATGTTAACTGAATTTTCAAACTTCAAAAAGACCAACAAAACCTATTTTCTCTGAAAGGCAGTAGCCAAAGAACAACTTAAATAACAAAGGAATGCTTATAACCACTGGGGTACACTGAAAACAATGTTAGCAGATGACTTATTTGCTTTACTGAACCTTCAGCTCTGATCTTCAAAAGGAAATCATTAATGTGTTCCAGGCAATACAAGTACACAGCTTTGTATTAGCTGAAGATAATTTACTTAAACTCATTGTATAGTCTTAATTCATTTTCTTCTTATAGAACTCTACTGCATTTCAGTTAAATCAATATCGAAAAGATAAAGTAGCCTCATAAAGCTCCATTAAATAGTATTAAAAACTTCAGGTACTGTATATCTCTTCATTTTCCATGCACCTGTCACTTCCCTAAAGCCTCTCCTTTCATTTAGATAAGTTTCAGGTTTTCTTTTTCTTGTCTGTTCAACAGTGATCAGCACAAAATCCTTAGGAAAATACAGGCTGCAAATAGCTTTTGAAAGGGAACTCTTGCAGGGTCTAAGCCAGAAAAAGTATGTGTGTTCCATGAAGCTCTCAAAAACATCTTGTAAAAACAACACATAATACACAGGTAGACTATTCTTGAGTCTAAACAGCCAACACAGAACTAAAACAAGGAAATCAGATTTGTTATAGGTTTGGCGTGGTGGTTTTTCCTCGATTTTATTATTTCACTCTTGACTGAATGAAATTTAGGGCAGGAAGTCTTAGCTGCTACTAATCACATGAATTATCCAACACCAGAATTTCAATGAAACAAAAAGCCTATAATTGTAAGATAAAGGAAGCTAAGCACTGAAATCTAAATAACTAGAAATCGACTGCAAAATTTATTCCACCAGTATCTTCTTAATTCAGATATGCTGACTTAATTTTTCACTTAAAATTTCCACTGTTTCAGAGAAATAGCAAATTCTGAAGATAGGACAAGTTTAATAATTTCTATGAGTATGGAAGTTCAACTAAATATATGCACAGAAATTTTTGGATATCTATTTATTTCCACATGAAAAGGCAAAAATTAAAGCAAATTGGACAAAACCTAGAATTGTGTTTATTTCACAAATAATAAATACAAACAACCAAGGAAAAATATTTTTCTATTTTTTCCAAAGAAAACCTGCTTTTTCTAGGCTACAAAGAAAATACATGATAACGTTGTACATGAAAATATATTTTTCATATTTCTAAATGTGATTATTTCAAAATAATCAGAATTATTTATTTTAAATATTAAATAAAGTTAGTTTAAAATTTCCTAAATGCTAGTAACATTGAAGAATTGTTACAGTTCTCAGAAGATGGAGAAAAGCAGGTTGAACGGTCTCAATCTCTGACTAAAGTACAAGCAACACAGAGTTCAGAGGAAGCTTACAGTGGTATGAAGTTACAGGAAGGATGCTGAAATACCATATTCTGGGTACCACAAATGAGTAAATAGTGGAGGGATAAAGCTGTGTAACTGTTCCCAGCAGGTATAAGATCTCACAACCAAAATCAACGTATTGTGGATGTTGTGCAACAACTGAGCCACAAACCCCACCAAGTCAATGGCTCCACTATCAAGTGGTACAGTGGTACAGTGCATGAGGAGTAGATCTATGAAGGGAAACACTTCTGAAGCCAAATGGCAAACTACACTTGGCCCAGACACTTCAGACTGGAGACTGTTTGTTCATATGGACTAAAAGTCTGAGAAAGCTTAGAGCAACCTGGATGCATTCCAGGGGCGTATCTTCTAAAATAAATCTAGTTCATGTGCTCTGACACGACTCTGAGATGTGAATAAAATGCAGTAAACATGCACTACCAAAAGAACTGCTCCTAAAACATATCTCAACCCAAAGCAAAATGCTGAAATTCATTTACTTGCATGTGCCCGTAACCCATTTTAACTGTGAAGTTAAATGCATTAATGAAAAACCTCTATCAACCTCGACTGTGGTCATGCTGACTTGGTAAGAGCCTGAGTTCTGTTTTGGGCATCTGGGAAGTACATCAATAAACATACAAGGAAACACACTCGCAAAACTCCCATCAAAATGGGGCTTCAGTCCTTGCCAATTCTGTTACTGTCATGATAGAAATACCTACTCCTAATAATGAAAATATGAAAAGCAAAGGAAAAAGCACACTAGGATGGTTAGAATTAATGTTCCCTGAGTCAGCTGAATCTATTTCCCGATCAGTAATAGAAATAGTTAATTGAACATGTGGGAGAGGACTTTCCTGCACTTATCACTGATAATAAATGTTGTGCATGCACTACAGTTCCTACAATTTTCAGTAGTACACATACATAAGAAAACACTGAAGAATTTGCATCCAGGAAAGGAAATGGAGAATTAGAAACAAGGGAATTTGGTACACACGGCACTATGTATACACTGAAGAATAGATCCCTAGGAATGCAGGAATATAAGGAAATTTCTTAAAAACAAGGAAATAAGCCTGTCCTGACACAGAGTCAAACAGAAGCAAAGTCTATCACTTTATAAGGCATTAGAGAATTCCTAGAAACATCACAGTAAATATAAACCAAACTAATTCCTCTAAAAAACTTCATGGAGTCAGACAGATTCTGTGTTTCCTCCTAATGGATTACTAAAGAATAAAATACCCTATTATCAAACCCCAAGAATCAACTCCAGCTTTTAAGATAAAATTAAGTAGTACAGTGGTCCAGAACCAAGTAGTGGTAACTGATGGGTTTATGAGTAAATAAGAACTTTTTCCAGAACACAAAGAAAACAAACTTTAAAATGAAAGGTAACAAATAAATTACAGAGAAAATTATCTTATCATAATGGGTGAGATACTGTGCTTCATACAAAAAAAATTCTTAAGAATAAGGAAAACACTTGGGTAATCAAACTGATGATGAGCTCATAAAAATAATCAGCAATAAAATGCAATAGAGAAATACTTTGGAAATACTTTGGAAAGCATGGTTACTCCAAAGTAACCATGCTTTTCATATGGGTAAGGATATTAAGAAGTTGGTAAATTAATTTACCAGACTAATTTCAAATTAGATTTGAAAAGAAATTAAAAACACTGGGAATGCACCAGGAAAATAATTGTATGTGCTTCCAGCCTTCATGGAAGTAAATACAGATTCAGTTTTTAGTAAAAACAAGGTAGATACTATGGAGAGAACATGAGAAAAATCTCCTCTATAAAGATCCAGAAAAAATCCAAAATCACAGTATAGGTCTGTAAAGCACTGATTATAGCTACAGCCCAGACTTTCTGAGATTGGGATGAACTGGGTCACTACCATGAGTAGGGTAGATCCTGTACAAAATATTCAAAGTCTCAGAGGCAAAAAAAAAGCTGTTAAACACAGAAAGACTCCCCCACAAATGGTATCCTGAATAAGAGATAATGTACTGCACTGAAAAATAGCATCTGGAAACTTTACTCTTAGCCTGATATCGATTTTGAACTTAACTGCAAAAATGAGGCTATGGTAAAAGATTCATTAAAATAAATGAAAACAGAGTATTATACTAAGCAACCCGCAGAGATTTAATGAGGGACAAGAGACTTGTTGGGTGAAGCCCAAGAATTCTATTCAGAGAGCCACAAGTCACTGACTCCTATAAGGAGCTGCTGAGGGAGCTCGAGTTGTTTAGCCTGCAGATGAGGCTCAGAGGAGACCTCATTGCTCCCTGAAAGGAAGTTTTAGCCAGGTGAGGGTTGGTGTCTTCTCCCAGGCAACTAGTGACAGGACAAGAGGACACTGTCTAAAGCTGCCCCAGGGGAGGTTTAGGTTGGACATTCAGAAGAAATTCTTCACAGAAGGGGAGATTAGACATTGGAATGGGCTGCCCAGGGAGGTGGTGGAGTCACCATCCCTGGAGGTGTTTAAGGAAAGACTGGATGCGGCACTTAGTGCCATGGTCTAGTCAACAAGGCAGTGTTTAGTCACAGGCTGGACTCCATTTCAAAGGTCTTTTTCAACCTAGCTGATTCCATAAAAGATTTGAGGGAAGGAAGAGAAATGAAAGCGGGAAGGAATAAGAGAAGACAAGAGTGAGAGAATATGCTCATTTAAATCTTTATTTTATATCAATGGTGAGGAGAGATATTTTAGCACACTGTGGATTAAGCAGGGTAACATCTAGACATGAAGACCTGATGTAATACATTCTGCAATAAAATCGAGAGAGACACACCAAAAAGGTGTACTGAAACACACTTCAGACTTCTAGTAATTTACTTCTTGTAATCAAAAGCATTAAGCTTGCTAAAATAGTATAAATATCTCTGATGATGTATAAACAGCCAAACTTCTGCCATTTGAAAAATACGATGGTCTACAGCTATGATCTACACATGCTCCCTTAAGTCAAGGAATTTCACTTTGTCTGTCTTTATCTGAAATCATAGTAATACCGGCTCCAGTACCAGATATATCCCCTTCAAGAGAGAAGGGAAAACAGTGATAGAGAGATGGGTAAACTGAGCTGGTCTTTAACGTTTACAACAAAACTCAAGGGAGAAATTTTAATGTTGATAGCCAGCAGTCCTTAGAAACCAATTGGTCTTGGATACAGGCCAAGAGAAAAGATGCCCTGAGAAAAATGGCATTATAGTCTTCAAAAATATTCCTTCAAACCAAACAAGACATACTACATTTTTCAAGCTTTTTCTAACAGGTCATTTTCAGAAGTGAAATCTGCGCATTTCCTAGTGACTCTGGTAACTGTTAAAGAACCCAGGCTTTTCCCAGCACTTGAGGGGTTCTAGGACATAACAAGAAATCTGAGGAATTTGTGTAATTGGAGGTATTACACTCTAAAATTGTAACAGCTATCTGTTTAACTTAAAGTAATACCATGACAGATTTCTCCATTTCTAGAGACAAACTTAGTCAATTTTCTGCCAAACTGGCAAAGATTTTCTCATTAATATCTAGGAATAATGATAGTGTCTATATTCTTGCAATGGTAAGACAATTTAATGCCATGGACACATTGTGGATTTATGTTCCTCACAAATAAGAAGCCTTGACAATGTCTGAAAGTTCGGGTAATCCCTGAAAGACCTCAGCCCATTTCTAACGTTTGCTTACTCTTTTTTTTTTAACTTCCTTTTCTCTCTTCAGAGTTGTAATATTTTGAGTAAAATTTACATAGAGCATTACCTTATTCTGCTCAATTGCACCTCAGAAGATTCAGATTTATGACTGTGTCTCTAATACATTTTCTTATTAAGGAGACTAACAGATCTATTTTATCTTCAAAACATTAAGTAAAACCAGCTTAGGAACTACAGCAAAATTTTTATACGAGTTTATCAGTGACACTACAACTAATCTGTCTGGGAAGAGCACGTCTTTTCTTCTTTGTTCAAAAGAAAGGCTGAACTATGTCAGAAGGCCTCGTGGCTTCCTCTTTTGTGGGAAGGTATCCATAACTCATGACTTCTTTGACAAAGTATTAGAACCCACATACTGTGAAGGTATGTGGGCAACAATTCAGAAATAGGCACATATGCAAGATGGTTGCCGTCAGAAAAAGATCTCTTTCCGGTTATTCTCTTCTTCTTGGCACTGGAAATTCTATCTTCCATTATGATAGCCAATGCTACCAGCAAAAAACCAAAGTAAATACTATTGGCACAGCTTCAAAGACATTTAAAAAACGTTTGTTGTAACAATCCAGTTGCCATTTTTTGTTCAGGTTCAGTGTCCTCCTGCTCTTTCTTCAAAATATTTCTCCCCTAGAAACTCCTCTTTGTTCATCTTTGTTTTTTAAAATACATTAGTCTATGCAAAACCGCAGTGTACAAGCAAAGAAGGAAATAGAGTATGAAGAAAGTGCCACACAAAATAACAATTAGCTGGAAAATGACGAACCAGAGTAAGTCCATGATACTTGAATATTCCAGTTCAAAACACAGTAGGTGTCAACAGCAAAAGTCAAAATGCCAGTATATTCAGTAAATCAACAGCGTAGAAAAGACTTTTTTTTCTAGAATCCATGAGCAGTAACTATTATACTGTGTGAAATGTACATTAAAAAGAGCCTTGGATTTTGTTTTTTTTTCTTTACTGTTATTAAACAACTCATTCCACCCAGTGTGTCAGCTGTATCCAGTTAGTTATTACTTGATTAGTTCACATGAAAGTGGAGAAGAAAAACATTCACAGGAATCTTGATGAACAACACTATGGGATGATTCCTACCATGTTGCTCTGAGATTGTGTGGCCCCGTACATGGTAATGCCATTTGATGGTCCTGCTAATTGCGGTGTATCTGGCTGTATAAATCCTCTTCTGTCAATTAAGCTACAGAATAATCACAATAAAGGAAAAGTATTAGAGACATTGCTGATCAATAACTATCTCCTCTTAAGAAAAAGAGAGAAAAACTTTCTATCATACAACAGACCTTTATACCTCACCAATATCTTCTAATGTCCCCTTTTAGCAAAGTGAAGTACTGGACTTCATTTTCCAATCATCAGTAAGTAGAAATACTTACGGATACTGTGATACTGCCTGTCATATAATCACATGTACTGCTATTTTTTTTGATTTTTATCACAGACAATAGAGTTAGAAGCTTACCAGCAGATATCACAAACCCAAAGAATTTTAAACCACAGGTGATAAAACAAATGACAAAACTCACTCAGGGTAGTTCGATTCAGTATCTCTTTTAAAAGTTCTCCCTTTTTACCAGCTTCCACATTTAAATTGAAATTACTTAATCACAAAATTTAGCAAGAATGAAGAAAAGTTCACCTTTCTTTCTGAAAGATAACATAACTTGCCACGTGCTTCACGACAGTGACTTAACACCGCTTACAGTGTTTCACTGTGCTTACCAAAGTGATGCACTCATAAAATTTCTTTTTTCTAAGAAAATGTTCTGTGGGGAAATTACTAAATGTAAGTAAAAAAAACTGTGTAAGATTATAAACAAATTACATAGAATGAATGAATGCAACCTAGTTAAAGACTAAAGATGCTTAAATAAGTTATATAATTTGTTGCATCAGAATACTGGTTAGACTATGCTGAGAGCCAAGGATCAAATTAAGATCTGAAAGTAACTGTTGAGGACATGTAAAATACATTCTGAATTTGCTAGCATAGGTCTAAAAATTATAAATGATCTTTAACAGAAGCGAGAAAAGTTTTGATCATTTACAGATCCTCTCTTCACCTGCATTCCACACTCAAAGGCACTTGAACATTTTGAATTTTGAGCTGGTAAGCCACTATTCCAGACTTTAAGGAAAAAACTTAATATTTAGTGACTTGAGACACAGCTGAGATTAAAAGTAAAAGAAGCAAGCATATAATTTACATGTTACAGTCAGCAAATTTTTCCCTGTGGTCACAAAATACCTCCCTGCAGAACCTCTATATATACATGTCAGTGTCTAAATAAGTAATGTTGCTACATGGAATTTAGGAAAAAAATGCACAAACTCTGCTAAAACACAGGAGCCAATGCCAGTCTGGCCCAATTGTGTGTTGCTACTTTTATCAGCCTAATATACTATTTCATATATTGAGAAACATGATGTAGTTTTAATAAAGATTTCCATTTGGAGTCAGAAGAATTTGAAGCGTGGCATTGAGCTTTTATGTCCCATACTTTTATCAAAAGCAAAATGGCAGAATTAAAAGGCTGGCTTCAGGAAACATCCATACAAGGCAGGAAGCAGAGACAGAGCTATTCACTCTCACAAAGAGTAACCCCGTATATGGAAATCACTGTTCTGTTGTTTCCTCTTCAGGAAAAGATGTCAGTCTCCCCTGTTGAACTTTGCTTGTAGAAGAACCACCTCTGACATTCCTAACAGCAAATCTCACTCCAATTGAATTCCTGAGCCACTGGACCATAAAGTAATTTACTTTCTTTATTTTTTAATTTCTATCTTCAAATTTGTAACTTCCCAATTCCAGGCAAAGCAACATCCCAACCAAGGAGTAGGTCACAAAATTATCTGTAAGCTTTTCTGCCCCTCTCTACACTGAAGCTGGGCCTCTACTGTGCCAAATACTGAACATTGGAAAAAGAAAAGAATTAGGTTTTTCTGGCTTCCAGTTTTATTTCTCTAGTCTCAGCTCTGTACTACATTTTCTTCAAGCTGAAAAAACATCTCCAACCTCAAATAGAGAAATATTTCAGATTTCCAAAGGTGAAAATGTAGTCAGCAAAACATAATCCACTAAGTGCTCTTTGGAATTGCTTTGGTGTAAGACCACCAAAATCAGTTTAAGGTATATATGTTAACAGTATTAAACGAAAAAAAACCCCAAACCAACAACAACAACAACCCCGTCCATTTAAATACAACATTTCAGAGTGAAAAGACAAAAATCAACAATTATCAAGCTAGTTGTAGATCTAAGGTTCTTCAACTCTCCTCCACTCATGTCACATTTGTTAGGTATGTAAAAGTTTCATATCCAGATTGACCTTCATGCAACAGATAACTATTAGAAATCTTTAAGCTATTAACTGCAGTGGTGAAAGTTGAAACAACAAACAAGCTTATTTCCATTTCAGATGTAATTTTACAGGATTTGATCACTAACTTAGTTTAAACACAATTTACTAACTTATCTCTATACCACTGGAGAAAAACTTAAGGCTTCTAACAGACACTAATCCAAAACTTTCATTTTGTTGAATAAACTCAAATAATCAAAGAGAATGATTATTTTATTAATAATCACATGGCTTCATTTATGCTAACAATACTTTTGATACTCTTACCTTGGAGAGAGGGGCCCACAGAGAGCAGCACAGCAATTAGTAAAGATGTTGCCATAACTGTAGGGATTATAGTTTTCTTTACCTCTTTTATTTGACCACGATCCTTTAATCTGAAGAGATATGAATAATCACATGTAATACAATACAGAAAATGGCTGTGAGAATTAAGGTTGCAACATGCTACTTGAAGAAGAGACCACAGACAATCCATAATGACACTTTCTGAACAATTCAGGAGTTTTGGGTTGTTATGAAGGCTGGACCCTACAAGTACATGCTTTACCTCCACAGACGGAGACAGACCACAATTTCAAGAGATCAATATACTCGAAGCAGGAATTTCAGCATCTAAACATAATGGTCCAAATTCAGTTTTTCAAATATTATAGCATGTTTTACAGAAGAGGCTCAATTGCAAAACATGATTAAAGCCAGCAATAGAGCACTTATTTTCCATTCTCTTGGGTAAGTTTTCAAGCTGCGCAATATTACACAACATTATCTTCCCTTAAGTTCACAAATGGTTCTAAAATATCATAAAGCAAATGCAGCCAGTGCTACCTTTTACTGTATATTACATTTACCCTTAGCTAGTTTGCCTTTCTGTTTGTGAGATACTTGAGAGCCTGAGTAAAATGTCTTGCTGTATTCAATTGGGAATTTATGTTTTAAATTAAATTTGAACAGTTTACTTGATACTCAGACATGTTCCACTGCTGCAGGTTCCCTGCCATCTATCCTTCAACAATCCAGAAGAGACATTTATTTGAGGAAAGTGGGTGGAAGCACACTAAGTCCATCTAGAGAGACAATCTTGACATAAACTTAATAACCGAGGAATAACCGAATATCTCATCTGTCTTATTAACAAGGTAGATTTCTTCAAGGTCAGGCTACTCGCTCTGATACTTGATGCTGAGACACAATTCATTTTGACCCTGCTTGGGAAGTGTTTTTCTGGTTGATTGATATTTACTGCAAATTTTTAAATTTTAACTGTGACCTTAAACAATAACAAAACATATTTGACTATATCTACCAGATACTTATGAAAAAAGTGCAAAAAGAAAATTACAATTAACTTAAAGCTTGCAGGGCTTTGTTAGATCACTTATTAAATTTTCAAAAGCTTTCTTTACCATTAGTGTCCCAGCTTATTTTATTTTCTCCTTTCATTCATTACATATTTCTCCTTTTAGTCGGGGAAGTATACATGAAGAGTCCACACACACTTAAGCATAATTCAACACCAAAACAAAGGAATCCTATATGCAAAATAGATGGCTGTAGAAATGAGAAAGTCGACCTTTGAATTTATAATACACTCCTTGCCAGAGGTTTTGGACCTCAGAATGGCAAAAAAGTTTCAGAGAAAATGAAGGAAGACATTTTTGTTTAGAGAATTCAACACACTTCTCAAGTTTTACAGTAAGCAATCTTTGAATCAAAGAATATTTACCACTCCCAGTGAAAATGAGCTACTGAAAGTACTTATTAATTTCCTACTGTATAAAATATACTTGTCTCCTCCCTCCCGCATTTTCCTATTTCAAGATAGAGTTCCTACGTGTGTAAATTATAATAGACATACCATGTATATAATGAACACATCTTCAAACCACAACAAATATTGTCAAAAATATTTCATCTGATCTTTTGAATCAAGCATGACCATATTACTCTCCTTCTTTCCTACTGAGGTAGTCACAAAATGATGCAGACGTGTCTGACTTGAGAAAAACCCCCTCACTGCTATTTAGAAATACATATGTAGCAATATACTACAAACTTACATCTTCATTTGTTGTTTGATTGGAGCTGATCAAATACGTATGAAAACCTGAGAGGCCAACAATGGACCATACTGAGAAAAAACATACCACAGCTTCCAGCACAGTAATTAGAAGTCAAGGAAATGTATGCAAATGGAAAAAAAAATTCCAATAACAAGTAGTTAAAATCACAACATTCAGGGTAGTCCACAAGTCCTTTGAGATCTCTGGAGTAATTCAAAAGGGTCAGCAAAAAATAAACTCTAGGCATCTGCTCGGGCCAGACACAGCATCACCCCTGTCAAACACTGAGGAGTGTGTGTCCAGCCAGCAGACTGTAGGTATGGGGTGCAATGTATAGGGCTGCACACCCAACATACACGGATGGGAGCGCATGGGGTGCTCTCACGGGCCACTTACAGGCAACAGCACAAGGACAAGTCCAGCAGGAGCTCCCTCACCTCCAAGGGCACAGCAGAGGTGTGCACGTGCACAGACTGGTATACCAGGAAAGACAGTCAGAACTCAACATTGAATACTTACTATATAATTCCTTTAAAGGAGTCATCATCTCAGAAGAAAGACAATGAAGTTGCTTCTAAACTTTATAGAATCAAGCATAAAGAGGACCTTTCCAAACTTTCTGTAGAAGGCTTCCTTCTATAGCTCTTGTTTATTTATTTACATGAAATAGCCATAAACTCAGAATACATCTGCTTTGAGAATGTTATTTTCTATAGTACTTTATTGTTTTTTTTTTTTACGGAACATGAAACAACAGAAGAAAAGGCTTTGGTTCCTAGAAAAATACGTAAAAGTCATCACTAGGAATAAAATGATGAGAAAAGAATAGGATAAAAATAATTTGTACATTAACCATTTCAACCTTTAGTAATGTCAGTTTCCAAGACAACGCCAACTGAAAATTTTCCAGAACAAGGACACAGCCCTAGAACACACAGAAAAAACACCCTTATCAGTAGAAGAAAATAGGACAGCTCCTCACCATTATACAGAGATACAGCCTGGAAACTGCATGGATGGAAATAAATGCTTGCAACAAATAATCCTATCATTAGTTAAAAGTGATGAGTTTTGTATTGCATGGCTGCTCACCCCTAATGAACTGGGAGATACCTGATGTGTCTGTATAATCTTCCCTAGAACCTATTCCAATCATAGTGGTTTAAAGCCAGAAAAGAGCCATTTGCATTCTGAGCAGAACTGCTCCAAAAGCTGCAGGATGACCAAAGGGCACTGCTGAACAGCATGTTCACTACTTTCTGCCTCTCATTTCCTCTTCAGGTTGTGTGAAGTCAAACCAACACCAGACAGGAATTCTGACTCCGCAACAGCCACAGCTAAAGCAAGGAGTACGAGGGATAATGGGCAAGGAAACAGACTGCTGGCAGAGGCTTCCAAAATGTGTCAAAGAAGGAAACAGTCCAAAACATCATGCACAATACAAACTGGGCTTTGAAAGAGTAGAAATAGGAAGGCTGCAGATGAGCACTATTGGAAGGAGATTCACCAGGTCAGAAAGGAACCTTAGAGGGAAAAGAGCTCCCTGCAACCTGAGCATATCACTAACAGGATCTTCCTCACCACAATTACACTCAAAAGGGTACTGAAAAGTGAGTTTCTCCTCCATGTGGTAATTCCTAATGGGTTAAAAAAGAAAAAAGGGGAATTCCTTTCCATTCAAGACCTCTTTCAGATCCCCATGGGAAGGGACATTTTTCAGTTCCACACAATGATCCAAAACCAACACAGCACAGGTAGTTTATGTCAAATTAACCAGAATCCACTAATTCAACCTAAGTCCATAACTGTAAAACAAACACAAAAAAGCAATATATCCTCAATAAAGTATAACCTTCTAGCATATTATGGTATAGTATCTTACTGGCATCGTACAGAATAATTTTCCCTTAGTATCTCATATGGACAGGGCTGTTAGCAAGATTGAAATGGCCATGTTCTCTGCGCCTGACTTGACTGGCTCCAAAGCAGCATTCCCAATACTATTTGGACAGTTTTTTACTGTTATAAATTGCAACCAAACTTTTAAATTGTCCAATGTATCACTATCAAGCCAGGCATTTCTGCAAGATGTGCTACTGAGCCTCTTAAAGCAGCACATCTCTGAACACAAATTATGAATAATCAGGCCATTGTTCCTGTACAAAAATCCTCAAATGCATAAGCAATTACCTTTTGATTTAAAAAGAACTGAAAGCTATTCTCAGTTTGAAAACAGTTTGAAAGAATCATCTTTTGTAAGTATTAACTGTAACTGTTTTAATTGGAAGCTCCCGTTGTGCTATTTAGAACTGTTTGTTTGTGCTTTTAAAAACTATTTGTGAAAAAAAATACGAACATGGCTTTGCTTAAAAAGGGAGTTTACAGCTCAGTGATTCTACCTGATGAATGGTACACAAAAAAATGTATCTGCCGAATTTGACACTTGGGAAAATTACCTGGAAAGAGGTCCCTGTGCACAACTACAAATGACAGTTCTTTCTTCCTACTTTGTGTGGAAAAGCAGACTGTGTGAGGCACAATGGAAAATGAGAAGAATTATTTTTATAGTGTCTTTGTTAGAGGTCTGTTTATTCAGACAGGAACCATTCCAAACATATACACAAGCAATGGGAAGCTTACTGTCTGTACAGAAACTAACCATCAGTTTCATCAGTTTCCCATCTTTTCATTATGTTGGTTGCTTTCTGACTCCATTCTCACTGAGTAGAAAATATACAGAAGGCTCCCATGAAGTGATAAGAAGTGCACGGAGCATTTACAGAATAGAACCACAGAATGGCTTGGGTTGGAAGGGACCTTAAAGATAATACAATTCCAAATCCTCTGTCATGGGTAGGGACACCTTCCACTAGACCAGGTTGCTCAGAGCACCATCCAGCCTGACCGTGAACATTTACAGGGGCATTGACCAAATCCCTGAGTAACCTGTTCATGTGTCTCACCGCTCTCATTGCAGAAACTTTGTTAGGGCCAATCTATATCTGCTCTCTTTCAGCTTAAAACCTTGTTCTGTCACTACAAGCTCTGCTAAGAAGTCTCTCTGTTTTTCTTATGAGACTTCCTTACATACTGACAGACCACAATGAGATCTCCCTAGTCTCGTCTTTTCCAGGCTGTACAATAGTAGTCCCTGTATATGCAATTTACTCACTGCTCTGTAACTTAACACAAGTTGCTATTTGAAAATGACTTCCCTAAAAACATAAAGACTAGTTTTAGAAGTTGAGTTCATCAAGGAAAGCATGTTGTTTCTGTTATTCCAAAATCTACTTTTTCTATCCCAAAAAGAATCAGTCATTTTGGATACCTTCAGTTGTAAAAGCAGAACAATTCTTGAATACTTTTAGTAAAACCACAGCATGTGTATAGTGCAAAATGTATTTATGAATTCCATCATAAAATATGAAGCATATTTCACAGACATGGAAACTACAGCTCTTTGTCAAGAGTACTGCTCTGCAAAACAGGAAAAATAAAAACCACTCCAGGCTTTAATCTCTTTCCTACCTCCAACATGTGGCAAGAAATCCTATTGTGCAGAAAGTGTCGAAATCATTAACTGATAAAGTCTAAACGCACACATTCAACAATAGCAAGAAAACAAGCAAAACCACCTCAAATGTTATTTTGCAAAATCTACAATATGTTTCAGTGAAAGGATATCTTGCAGGACTGTCCTTCAGAGCATTGAGGAACCCTGTTTGTTGAGAACCTGTAGAAATAGAACCCAAAATTAACAGCCAAGTTAGAAACTGGACTATGGGCTGTTTTTACTATAGTTAAAATAATTAACATTTGAAGATAACCAAATAATCATAGAATAGAATTACTAATATGAATCTGAGAATACGTTGCTCAGCAGCAACATCAAAAAAGCCCTTGAGCAACTTATCAGGTTTAGCATCTGCAGAACATTTTCTCAGTCATACCAAATTGATGCGCACATGCTTTCCCATGAACAAGATTTCTGATTACCCCTGTTCTTTTCAAACCTAATATGGAAACAAAAAATTATAACCTCCTGTTTAGTTTTGAAATACTATTTTTCAAAGTAACTTTTTGACTTGGAAAATTTATTCTATAAACTCAGATTCCCAACTTTCCATCCTTTGTTTTGGAAGCAAAGCTCTCTTGATTTTAATTCTGCTCCTACTGTACCTACACAGATTTTTCCAAGTTACTGTTGCCTCTGGGCAAATAAAAGACAATCTAGTAGCCGAAAAGAGCTCAAAAGAAGGATGAGCCCGTCAACTAGAAATGCAGAAGCAGGCAAAGTAAAAAAGCACTTGGATTCTATAACCATGAGGTATTAATCAAAAAGGGTGAGTCGACAATTTGCTGATTGCAACAAGTGAATTTGTTGTAGAAACTGACTTAATGTGAAATAGCTACAGGCACACAGTTTGGACTTTACTGTATAACATAAATGATTTAAATGCATGAGGCTGAAAGTTTTTCCCACAGCAAAATTTTTCCACTTAGCTAAATTCATCTGAAGATCTGTATGGAGAGAAGAATCTTGTCTTGACAAGAATAAAGAAATATAGGTATTATTCTCTAGACCTATCTGGTCAATTTTACTGTTTATTGTTACAAGTGGGAAGTTACTTACCTTGTATTTCTGAGCCTTTTCAGACTCTTGTAATTGGTTCTTAGTCTCAAGGTACAAGCCTAATGAAACTTTCCCCACCTTCTTACTATTTTTAGCATCCTTAATGGCAATGGCAGCAGATAGGTGTGATTTCTATATCATACTGCTGGTCACACCCTTCCAAGCAGCACCCAACACATCAGAAGAGGAAGGCTGTTCACTGCAACCAACAGTTGAAATATTGATGCCTCAAACAGAGACAAGTGACTGTAAAGACAGATATTACTACTGGAAATGTGTTCAGCTTGGGAGGAGGGAAGAAAATCTTGCCAGACAGTACCTTTAGTAACTAATTTACAAATTAGTTTTATTATCTTTAATAATGTTATGTGTCCATATTCTTAAATCAGAAAGAACAACTTTGCTATGTATGCATCAGAAGGCCACAGAAAACAAAAAGATATATTTTATATCTCATTACCACTTAGGCCCATCAAAATTTATAAAATGCCAGCTTGTAAGATGTATTATAAAAATATACAAGCTTTAAATATTTGTCTAAATCAAGAGGCATTAAAATAAAATAATTTTGCCAGGACTTATGTAAGACTGAAATATTGTAGGAAGGTCATAGTCTGAGGTCTAAAAACCGAGACTTCCTTCAGCCATGCTAACAAAAAGCGGTCTGTTGCCAAGAGGAAAGCTTCAGATTAAGTAACTGAGAATCCTGCTCAATGGTTAGCATCAGCTAAAGAACTGAAGAGCTACAAAACAGAACACAAATTGTTGAGTGGTAATTATTAGAAAGGTAGACAGGAGGACTTCTAGAGGTATGGTAGGCACAAAGAGAGTGGAGTGATAAAAAACCCCTTATTTTTAAGAACTCTTTTTTGGACACTGCCAAGACTATAGCAGACAAATTTGAAAGCTCAGCCTGAAGCTCCAGCGTATCAATTAAACATCAAGGAATTGATCACATTTCATATCTGCTTCCATTGCCTTTGAGGACTGATCTCCTAATCTTTAGAGTTTAAGGATGTTTATCTTGTCTCATTCTAGGTAGATGAACCTCCATGGCAAGAATATTTTGCAGCTGACAGGCAATTCAGCATTTAACATTTACTATACATAATCTGTAACACCTACGCAATGCTTAAGTGCTTCTCAACCACACAGAGACACAATTAATTACTCCGCTCTGTCTAAATCATACTCAAGAGTTAGGTATGGACACTGTAAACTTAAAATCCGCTAGATAAACCTACTTAATATACAAAACATGAAATACTAACATTATATTGATAACTCATATACTGAAAACTAAAGCAGTAAAGTCCTTGAGAAACGAAGGTAGGTTAGTGTCAAAAATAGCTTTACATTGTCAGACTAGGAATGTTTCCAACTACTGAACACTAGCAAAGATTGCAGAAAAAACCCATGTGTCTTTCTTCTTAAATGTAAAAGGTGTGTATGTATATGCTCATGTATGCGCAGGAAATAAAAAGCACTTTAAACAATAAATACCTCTTATGTCTGCTTTTTTCAACTGGTATTAGAAATGCTGTATCTGGTAGTGTGAACAAGCTGTTCATTTAGACTCCCTCAAAATTACATATCCCAGTTCTAGCCTATGAACTAGACTTCTGAGCTATAGGAGAGCCTCTCCATGCTTGCATCACAGTTTTGCAAAGAACAAGTAAGAGCAGGAATTCTGCTCCTTAAAATACAACTTCTCCCTGCATATTGTAAACAATTTTGGTAATTGAGCACAGTCTGACATATTTTTTCCCATAAAACATTCTCTGAATATTATCAAGTTAGCTTTATAAATGCATTATACACTGAAATTATTATTTCTATCAGGTTTCTGCTGCAATACAAATATTCTGTTGCAATACAAATACAGAGGAATAAAAGATCACATTTCTAAAGTGGTTAAAGAAACACTCTTTAAGGCAATATCCTATATAATTAGTGAAAAATAGAGAACACTCTTCTAGCAATAGTGGGTTAAAAAAACCCAACACAGAAAAGATGTTTAAAGACAAGTCATGTAACCTGTCACCATAAATGTCACCATCATCATGATATAGGAGCCAGCAGAATTAGTTAGGGCTATAGAAAAAAAAGAGTTTTGACCTCAAACACAACCCAGAATACAAATAAAAATCAGTCTCAAACTCATTAATATTTCTGATTCACTCTATTATAAATTGGTTATTCTCAGAATGTCTATGCAAATGAAAATAACATGTTAAAAGTAGGGTTGAGAATGGGGTAAAGCTGAACAGCAAACTACAAAAAGTATAGCTCCAATCTATTTTCTAGTAATTTACCTCTTTGGATGGCAAGTGACCCATGCTTACAGTTAAAAAAGCACACAGAAGTTCTTTAAGTAAATGATACTATCTGTATACTTAAACATACACTATATGTGATGCTTTTCCAATAAATCATCCATAAAAGGACAAAAAAAATTAAAAAAAAAAACCATTAAGACTGTATTCAGGTAAAGTCAGTGCCAGGCTGATGACTATTATGAGCAGTGCCTACTATAGAATGGACTCATTGGGGATTGTGAAGCTTCAGAGAAAAGGTGAATAAAGAAACAAATAAATAAATAAACCCTGAATGATCAAAATATTAACTTAAAAAACTCAAGCAAATGGCTACATACGTAATCTGATTTCACCAGCATACTTACGAAGGATGACGTGGGTGATAACGAATGCAAATATAAAGACTGTCAGAAAGGACAGAGATAAAATAAACATATAAAAAAATCTGTAGTTTCTTTTCCCCACACAGTTGCCTACCCAGGGACAGTGGTGATCAAACCGTTCTGAAATGAGAGGCAGAAGAAAAAAAAATGGAAAACAATTAATAAAATGCTGTTTATTTGAAAAAATGCTCTCTGAATACCACATCAAAACTCACGATTTAACTGGCATTTGCAAAGTAGCCACAGAGAAGTTCTTACTTAGAAAGGAACAAAAAATAGAAAAGAAAAAAAGGAATACTTGAATGAAACCTTACAGTTTTTAAAGAAATCAAAGCATGGCTGAGGTGAGTTCCTGTTAAACTAACAGCCTTATTGTGACAAGTCGTGCAGTCAGACCAGCAAGCATATATTTATCCTTCATGTCACATGGAGCATTTGCAACTCAGCTGTACTTGATTTTTTCAAAACCAGGTGGTATTTTTTTCCCTTCAGTACATCTTCTACTCAAAATTGGGATTTCTGAGGCTCTTTCTTTTACATCTGTCATGATCACACCTCTGACTTATGCCTACTATCACAACATCCATTCATTATGGAGTATGAAATATTTATACCTTCCCACTTCCTTTTATTGCTTCACTAAAGACATTCTTCATTCTAGACCACCTATTTTTCCACTTGGAGTTGATGCTGTCATACAAGATCATTAAAAATAGCAAAATCATTCACATCAAACATTTTTCAGATGTTAAAATTTAAACACACGGTATTAAAACTGGTAGATGTAATCTGCATGCTCTGTTACCCTTTGCACTATAGGCTCTGTCTCCTCCTTACCAAGTGAAACCCTTCCTCTTTACCTCCCTGAGAGAATACTCATGAGAGTTTACTCCCTGAGAGAAAACTCACTCATGAGATAGGAAAAGGCCAGGGTGGATCAGAAACAAGTTTCCTCAAGATGGGGGAAATGCCTCAGTGCTGGAAAGCAGCAGAGGAAATGGTTTACTTGGTTTCTTCCCAGGCAGCCTGGAGCCACCCTCCATGTCCCAGGTATGCTAGGTAATGGAAACAGAGCTATTGCCAGGAAACAAACTTGCATTTCCGAACTTTGGAGAGATTACACTGATGGAACTTTAAGGCTTTTTAATCAAATCCAGTATCATAAGACAGATGCATTCATGCTGACTCTTTCTTTCACTCTCTGATCCTTGTCCAAATCCTGGTTTGTTTTCTGTGACTTTTATGCCTCCACTGACATACTATCAAACTATTTGTAGTTCCATAGGAAAGGAGAGCTATAAATCTGAAGTCCTTTAAGACCTGTATTAGAAAGGTACATCTGACCAAGTACACCAGCTTATTTTAGTTATGGATTTATGTTAAAGGCCAACATGAGAGGTTTTTGCTGAAGGATGTATTTAGTATTATCTTAATTTTAAAAAAATCAAAGCATGCACATTTCTGAGTCCACCAGACTTTCAGGGCTTTTTTTCTTTTTTAAAAGGTTTTGCATGGCAGCTGTTTGGACCACATGTTTCTGCCACAAATCTGTTTTAAAATCCAACAGGGCTATTCAAGGTGAAGTTACTGAACTTTCTTAGGATGAGGCTTCAGAATACTTTGATTGAGTACTGCTAAGAACACCAAGAACTAAACACTCTGGGTAGTTGATATTACCTTTTCTCAGTGGACTACAGCTGTTAATCCCCCCCAAAATTGATATTGCATTTTAAAAGTGCTTGTCTTTAAATCTGTGGTTCTGAATGAGCCCTCATATTCTGATAAACACTCTATGTAAATTCATTCATACGTACAACTCATAAGCAAACAACACCACAAAGAAACACAGCTACAGAGCCATTTTAAAAAGCAGAATCCTACGGTATGTTTGTACCCTACTGCTAAAAAAATATCTTACGTGTCTTGGAAGAAGAATTTGGTATACACAGATTCATTCTCTTCTATGCTGACACAGTAGGAAATGAATTATATTGACATAAAGCTGTTTCCAGACATGAAACAACATTTAGATACATGCAGACATCTATTTGATAGATTCAGATAAAGGCAGACAAAACTACACACATACACACAACCCCTCTATCTATAAACTCACATTCCTATACATACACATACTCCTTATTGAAGACTGACTTGCTGCTTTTAACCTAAGCCTTACAGCTTTTGAGCTGCTTTGCTTAGTTTTTAATGCAGGAGAAAACTGCTAACCCTGGCAAAATGAAGAGATAAATGCTAAGCAGAAACTTCAAATGCTGTTAAGAAATATAAAATCTATTAAATCTGGAGCTGTTTCTTCTTCCTTAGAAAAACACACGACCTAATAAGTATTAATGAAGAAGTAACACAGCATGTTAAGATTCTCCTCCAGCATTCCAGATGCCTAACAACTGAACAAACAATGATTTTGTAAAGGAAGCTCTGACATCTCTGCTTGGACAATGTTAGCAGCAAAATTAAGACAACTTCATTGAGAAATGAAAAACTATTGATGCTGAGAAAAACTGGAATTCCAGCCCTTGTGAACTTAAAATGCAGAGCAAATAGAAATGCAATTTCTTGTTGTGAAGAACAGACTGTTAAGAGATTGCAGTTCTGGATAGTTAACATACTACTATATTCAAAAAAACATTTGTGGCAAGGTTAATGTTAAAATATTTGAGGCAAACACAGACAATTAAAACATTGGTAATATAACCTCTTGTTAATATAAGCATATTAGAACTCATAATGAGGGAAGAAGAAAGCTGATGCACTCTATGGATAGAAAGCCATCCTCCTACACTCAAGGTTAAACAAAAGCAGCAAGGTATTTGTCTTCTTGATGCTACAGCTGTATCTTGTATCTACCTAATCAAGAATTACTGATAGAACAGATGGCCCTATTTCTACCATTTCAGCAGTTCTGTGAAGTCTTTTCTCTGTGTGTTCATGGCTCTCCACTCTTAGGCCAAGCCTGGTGTTCATTTTACCCTGCAGGGAGCAGGCTGACAGAGCCAGATGAACCAAAAACCTATCTTTTGCCTATCTCCTCAGATCACCTCATCAGACAAACACCAAAGCTGGCCCAAGTGAAGCACTGAGAACACACTGCCAGAGAAGGGATAAAATAACACCTTCAGAAGCAGCTAAGTGTCAATTCAGCCTAGCTGTGACACCAACCTTACTACAGCTTAGCAGTCACCACAACTGCAGAAGAAATCCAGTTCTGATTAATTTTTCAGGATCTGAGATCAAAATCTGAGGCAAATAAAAAAAGTCTGAAAAAATGTGTGAAGAGTTTATATGGTAAAGCATCAACAAAAAGAGCAGATGCGTAGATGGAGACTAAAAATGCAGCAGTACAAGTCACAGAAAACCAAAGAGGTAAGAAATTTCAGGAACTGTCAGTAACAGTAACAAAGATCATTTCATTAGTCTTTCCCAAGTGATCAGCATCTTTGAATTTAAATAATAACTTCTGAGGATTGCCAGCACCCCCAGAACTAAATCCAAAGGATGAGGCTTCACAAGATAATTGAGCCAATCTAAAACCTTAGTAGCAGTGAAAGATGGTCACATGCTGCCTTTTCTGCCACTTCATCCCACTTCCTTCTTTCATTGTGTAAGCTGGTGATGAATCAGGTCAGTTCCCTGGACTGGCAGGAAAGAAAAAAAAGGAATTAATTTGCTCGTTGATGTGTGGGAAAAATTGGTTTACCAATGGCTGTGTGTTACCAAATGCTCTGTGAACAGGTATGAAGAAGAAAATCATGAAAATGAGGAAAAAAACTAAGACAATGACATTCAAATCCCTTTGGAAGCAGCAAATGACTGTCAGCATGACTCAGTGGTCTCATTGACTCACCTAATAATCTATGCTAACTGGATGACAGAAAAATGCTATACTTCATACTTTAGATGTTCCTCATTTTTTACCTTCCCTGAAACATTTATATTTAAAACTTGCATAAAAAACATTAATTTCTGGATATCTCAGATAACAAGAAAACAGAACATTTCCCATTTTACTAAGCAATAGTCTTACACATGCAGCGTTTCCTTCAGAAGCCACACCAAAGCATGCTCCTTGCTGCTCAGAACCAAAGAGTCAAATCTCTACTTTTCCACAGCACAGCATGTAGACTCCTAAATACTTAAATGTTCTGCTTCCATTTTTCAATCACCACTCTCCAGGAAACCATGCACAAAATGACCCAAATGCTTTCCCTTTTTAAAAAAAAAAATTTAATGAAAGCCTAGTAATTTAGAAGGAAGGCAAAAGCATTTTTAAATGGAACATTTGTAGGCCAGCTTGGCCCTTCATTTTGCAGTATTTATTAACCGATTCCTTTTTTCTTTGCTCAACTGGATCACTGCACACCAGCATACATTTTCTAAAGCTCAGTGTGAAGGTAGGACTCAAAGACAAGAAGTCGACAGGTGCAAAAATATCTAGGTCATGTAACTAAGATATTCCAGTGAGCACAAGTTAGTATTCACTTGGTAATTTTTCCACCCTGTGCAAGCAAAGCATTCTAGGGCAAAGGCACAAACCTAAGGCACTCCCTGAATGTCACCATCTTTATTGCAAACATATATCCCATGACTGGAAAGAGTCAAGAGCCCACTATGCAAATCCTGCGTCCGTAGACAGCCACATTACAGCTCAACCAACTGAGCCAGGATTACTCAAAATTACTTTTGATAGCAGCAGTAGTACAACACAGGACTACAATGTCTATTGTCAAGGATTCACACTGAGTAATTATGTAGAGAGACTGACACATTGGCACATATTTATCATGATGACAATTAAAGCTTTTTGAAGGACTATGATGTCATGATATGACCACATGTATTCAGGCTTCTTGAGATTTTGTACGACAAACAGCACTTTCAGAATTTGATTGCTCTTGAAAAGAAAACAAATGTGGTTTTTAGAAGTCCATGTAAGAAATATGTTTTATTACAAAGAGTATTTTCTTCTAAGGTACAGCAGTCCAACCCCAACTGCTGAAAGCAATGCACACATGCACAAAAGCAAATATAACGTTTACGTTAAGTCCTTTACAGTCAGTTCAAAATGTCTGATAATTTGATGATCTGATATCTGATAACATAACAAAAAAAATTATATCCAATAATCACAGCATATTCATAAAAAATATCCTTAGCTCTGATTAGTGAAATAATAACTCTTAAGACAATTATTTATCTAATAATATTTTAAAAACTACTCCCGCTGATGGGATTTGCCATCAACTGGCAACAGCAATCAAATACTTGGATCAGTGACAGAACGCCTGACAGTCGTTCCCCTGACAATATCTTTGCTGTTATTCATGGAATGAAATCTGAGCAGAAATTTAAAGGAAAAAAGCAGTGAATAACAAAAACAAAACATCAATTGCAAGTTACATTTATATGCATGCTGATGTTATTTTAGAACATCTGTTATGGACAATGCACAATGGATCCTTTAAATCACTGAGCTTCAGCACTTTCATACACTGATTCCAAATCAAGACACCCCATGAAAACCAAACAGAAAGAAAGCATCTTCTGGCCTCATGTTAACATTTGGGAAATACTCAGCAAAAGTTTGCTTCAAATTATATTCTGGACACTAAAATCTACAAGGTGATGCAAACTGAAACAGTAAAGTAACAATGGGAAAGATGGGCCTCAATTAATTAAGTTAATAATGTGCATGGGTATCTACAGTAAAAAGTCAACCAGAAAAACAACCACAAGGGCTAGTTTACATGTATTTCACGTTCATTACTGTTTAAACTGTTTCAGACAGCTAAGATATTTGGGTGGAGTTTTAAGAAAATAAGTTGCAATGATAACTTTTTGCATGCTAATCAATTTCAATACTTGCAGAGTATTGCTGTTCACAAAAGAAAATAAACATGCTTAATTTTCAAAATAAAAATAGCAATTGATTTATTAAGAAAACATCCAGCCATTGCGCTAGGACAGTTCATAGTAATTAAACTGTATTGTCACAAAATCACTTCACTGCACCCTTCAGTAATAAATGCTGACTAATTAACAAACTCCTTGACTGCACGCACATTAATGGTGACATTTTCCAAGGCAGCAGCAGCAGTTTAGAACGGCTGCTCTTTGAGAGGTACAAAGAGTGCACAGTGAAGGACCTCACTGCTTAACAATCTCTCTTTACATACCCATTTGAGTACATACACCCTGGCATACCCAGACGAGTGCCTGACACACACCCAACTGTGGAGAAAGAGATTTTAAAACCCCAAATTTGTCCCTAAGGTAAGCATAGTATCCTTACTGAGTAACAGCATCCACCAAGTTTATGGATTAATTTCTCTCTTTTCTACAGGAAAGCACATTTTTTTACACACTTCTATTGCTGTCTTTTATCAGAATTTGAGTTTTTTAACCATTCTGCAAATTGTCACTGCCCTGAATGTAAATATGTGTTTATTTTCATAGGTTCCTAAATATTTTAACTGGTAATTTCTCTCTTTAATTTTTACTCTGACACCTTGAGGTTTACAACATCATTTACACAGTCAGATGTTCTGATCATCTCTGTATTTTTTCATATGCAGACCAATGCATAAGCCACAACCTCTCTTAAGTAACCTATAATACGATTTTCTTTTTTAAAGAGACTGACATATTTTGCAGTCCACTGGCTTAGGATTTAGAAACCCTGACACACATGCCATATTCCCTGAATTTCCAAAGTACATCTAATTACACAAATGGCACAATTATGAATAATAGATCACTTCAGTGAGTGCTGGTGTGTACTCCATTTGGCAGCTTCTTGTTCTACCTTTTTGGGGCACTCAAACAAAAAGAGTCCAAGCCATTTCTCACCTGTAAAACCTGGGAAAAATACATAAGAAAAAAGCAACCAAATTTGTGCTTTTAACTGTTCAGCAAAAGAGTCATTTCAGGACAACCAGAGCTAAGGTTTAACAGGTTCAGAATGAAGTGAAAATTGTACTCTATTCACTGCAGTACACGTAAGGACAGAAATAAGCAAACGCCATGAAAAGGAAGTGAAGGCAAGAAAGGAAATAATAAGGTAATGAAGAAAGAGTGCTACAGAATAGAATTAAAACCAAGAAACCAAAGTCCTGACATTCACATTGATTATAAAGCGCTACAAAGTCCTGAGAAAATTATACTCAGAAACACTGTCTATGTTAGAAAAGCCAAACTGTTACAATGCTAACTCTCAGCCTGCTTTTGAAGTAACTGGTGTTCTTCAGGTTGGAAGATGGTAGTATCTGGAGTAACTGGAGGGAAAAGCTTGTCCCCAGAACACACTGGTAATTCTCACTCTGTCTTACATTGTCTGTGTTAAGTGCGCTTTGGAAATTAATTCCCCATATTGTTCAGATATAGCCACCTGCTTCTTGTTCAGCTTTCATTACAGAAATCAAATTTTAAAAAATAAAAATTACTTACTAAAACCAAACCAAACAAAAGGGTATTACACAGTTGATGTTGCAATGACCAAAAATAAATGAAAAAGTTGCCATTGGGTCATTTCAGAAGCAAGTCCAACCACTGACTTCTTTCTAGTATTACACAGTACCATCAAAACCTCTTGTCAAAACACAGTAATAACTGGCTTGAGCTCAGAATTTTTGTCTGGTTACTTTTACTCTAGAGTATCTCATTTTTAGATGCATGTTATGTTTAACTAATTTATAATTCTTCAGCAACATAATGGTACGCAAAAGCCTTGAGGGGCTAACTTCCAACTGACATTCACAGAGGCAGTAAAGAAAGCAAATCAGGAATACACCCAGGGTATATGCTTCAGGGAACACTTATTCAACCAAATTTTTTAAGGTATTACATAAATGGAACAAAGCACATTTGTATGAAAATAGAGATTTTTCTAGACACTACTAGGAAAATACTGTAGAGCTTAAGGAGTCTGAAGTATTACCATGGCTAAAACTCAAATTGGCACTTTTCTATTTTTTTTTTAAATTTTATTTTAAGCTATTTGTTGTTATTTTTATCTACAAATACCACACAGACAGTTATAAAAGGTAGTGATGAAATAAAAATCAAACGCAGTCAAGTAACAGATATGCTTCCTAAACAATTCGACAGAAAAAAAAGAGTAAGTTTTTGTATGTACTTACATATTTAAAATACTGCAATAGATTCCTTAAAAACATTAATAGCGAACACAGAATGAAAGAACCTCTCTTTCACACTGCATTCATTTGCCAAGACACCTTTAGGTAAAAGTAGCACACTGTTTTCTCTGAGCAGTCAGTGCTGGTTTGAGTACAGACGCCAGTCCTGTACCACAGAGACTCTGTAGCTGGTTTGTAACTGCAGCAAAATCTTTGGAAACTATGTGGTAAAAAGGAATGCATGGCAATACTGGTAGTGAGCTACTTAGATATCATATCCTATGCTTAAATAGCACAAGTTACTTAAATATTCATGTGTCTGTAAAGCAGGACTACTTGTGCATAGGTTTAGTTGAATCAGTAAGGAACTAAAAACCAGTGGTACAAGAACACTCATTGCTATTAAAAGATTTATTCAGAACCTAAATAAAAGCATCATAATATAGAAATACTAACTTAAAAGTGGTGGCAAAACTGCGTAACACACTCTGATTAGGTGTGCACTCTCAGATTGTTAGATTTACACAGGTACATGAGCCATCCAATTTTCCTGCCACCTATTTTTAATAGAAAATTAGTTGCAGGTACTTGTAGATTTCACTTTTTGCATTCAGAACACCTGAATACTTATGTGAAAAACACCTGTATCTAATCAGGAAACAAAGCTACTATACAATGTACTCTGAAAAAGACAATTTATTGTAATTCCCATTATAAACACTGAGGAGAAAAACCACAGCAAATTCATTCAATTACTTTAAACAAATAACTCCAAATTAAAAAACGTGCAAGAGGAAATTACAATGATCATACCGATCTTATGAGCAGAAAACACATCTCTGTTATATTAAGTCATTTGCTCACTCTTTTCTGATTTTTATTCGTAATAATTCACATCTGTTTTTTCATCACAGCCATGATCAGAAGACTGTGTAAGTTGTTTCCCTGCCATCACTAATTTTATGTTTTACAGAATAGGTTTTCCAAAGGACACAGATTATAGAATAATGTATTGGAAAACCCTTCATACCAGTGTATTAAAAACTCAAAACATTATTTTATAATAAGTTTCAGGTTGTACAGGGGAAGTCGCTCTTATTTTTGCTCTCTTGGTAAAGACAACAGCTTTTCAACTTTTATTTATGGCACTGGTCAACAACTGTATTTACGAATTATCCAGTTTGCTGAGCAATACCACAACACTGTAACGTTCAGGTTACACATTTGCTAAAATATTTTTCTGAAAAATGTGCCAACTAAAATTCATAAACAGTCCTACTTGCTTGATAAAAGCAAGCTCAATAGCTTTTGCAACACTTACAAAATTTTAACACATCAGAAAAATTTATTTACTGAAGGAACCATCCAACAGATAGCAATCAATTCTATAGGCCAAAAGGCTAATAAGCTTTTCAGTCTGATGTAAATGTACTCCCTAAATGAGTATCATCTAAACATAAAACTCCAATTCTTCCAATGACTGCTTTATATCTAAAAATATCACTGCTGAATGCTGCAATTACATTTCTCAGCTGGAGACATCTTTCTACATTATTTTCTTGAATGCATAAGATCCAGCCTCAACAGTGTGCTAATCAACTGCACTAAACTGCAAATGTGAGCTAATTAACTGGAAACCACTTAGATTTGATTGGTAGGGGTTTTTTGCTTTGCTTTTAAATCCAAGCATATCTTAATCTTGTCTGACCTCCATAGAAAATAGTAATGAAAAAGGACAAGATATTCAGTGACAAAAAACACAACCCTATAATTATAAAATATGCTTCGGTCCTGACAACATGTATTTACTCTAAAAATAGCATGTTTGCCCAGTAATCTCTTATGGATTATGACATAACAACTTCTAGTCATAAAACTGCTCAAAGGTGAGAATCACCTACAGTGTGTATTTTGGTCACACAGCCTTAACTATTTGAACCGTGCCTTACAGCTAGTGACTAATGAACTGGAGAAGCAAGCTCCTTGCCCTCAACTTAGGTTGGTGAAGAAAACCATTCTGAGACTTCCAAAAAGCTTGCAAAGGTCATCACACATTGTATGTGGCTCTATTCAAGTTGGGTGCGTTCTTTGTCATTAGGGCAGGTTAGGAAAGATGCATGCATCAGAAAATAAGTTCCCTTCTTAGACTAGCAACATCTGCTAGGCCAAGTTTCCTTTTCTGCCTCCTCCAAAATTCTTAACATTTAACAGATCTTGTAGGAAAGGAAGATGAACAGAGCAAGTCACCTCATGACTAATCTTGTCACTAACTGTTTCTTTTCTGTCTCCTCTGAAAAGTATTCATAACAATATAAGCTACTAAACTGAGCATATGTCATGTCTTTTTTTTACTCACCTACGCAGTTATCACAAAGGCTGCAATGTGAGGCACGAGGTGGGCGGAAAATCTTGCAAGTAAAACAATATTTTAGTTTCACTGTCTGTCCATTGATGATCACTTCTTTTGTTCTGGGAGGGGGGCGATATCCTCCGGAACTGGAGCCATTTGCTATATCTAAACATGAAAAGACAAGACATGAAATGTTGCACATGAGATATGATATAGGCACAAAAGTGTCCTTGATGGTAATCTATAGCAAATTTCAAATTTGCATTTACACATTTAAAATAAACAATTTTCCCCTTCTAATTCTTGAGCGATAAACAGCAAAGGGATCTTTCATTGCAAATAGCATCCAAAGCCAATCAACCTGAATCAAAGAAACCATTCAAATTGATTTTTCAAATGCTGACGATGACCTTGATCAGAAGATTTTACAGTTTCATGCCCCCTAATACTTCTTAGATAACATATTAAAGACAACTATAACTACTGGTGTAGGACAGCAAAACTTGGAAGTGACCTTTAGAATCTTCCTAATTCTTTTCAGAATTCCTGTAGTATCAAAAATCTCCCTACAAGTGCTGCAGAAATTCTACAACCTAATAGAGAATCTGCACAGTTACTTAAGCAACAGCAGCTCTGTCATCTGAGCCTGGTGAATGTCGAGATCTCTTGTATACTATGATACAACAGAGCACATTCACAGAAGTATTTTACAGCTTTTGCTATTTAGAAGTTTGAACACCCAAATCCCAGTGTTACTTCTACACACCTTGAAGTTTGTTTGTTGCACAAAACCAGTTTCCGATTACTTCATTTGATAAAAGTGGTAGAGTATTGGGTTTTGTTTCTAAGCTTCCTTTTATTTTAGGATATTACCAATAATTTTTCCAGCATCTAAAAGACTGCTTAGGCTAAATCATTAAAGCTCGATTTTGTCCAACCTGTGCTTTAATCTGAAAATTCAACATGTAAAAGTGGTGCCTTTTTCTAGGTTTATCTGTTCTTGTGTAATCGCAATCAAATCAAACTACAAAAGTAAAAGAAACCAACCCTAAATTTATTACACTTGGACAACAGAACAGCTAAGACAACAGTGAAGTAAAATAAAACGTTTTCCAATATGTGAATGAAAATATATTTCCAAGTCACAGTCAAGTCACTTGAATAACCATGTCTTAAGCTGTTCCCCTTTCATGGGGGCTTGCTACTAAAACATCTATGAATTGTATTTGAGCTCAAATTGTTAGAAACACCACCTACAATTTCAATTTCTGCCAATTATATAGCCTACAAATTATGTATTTTCCAAAAGGGCAACAAGAAAGTCTCCTACTTCGCAAGGTATTCAAACTGGCAACAGCACAGCTGTGCTAGCAAAGGTGCAATTATACAGCGTGATGATTTGGCAGCAAATCCATCTTACGGAGTTCTCATCTGCAACGTGCTCACCCATAAATATGATCCATAAATATGCATCAATAAAAGTCTTTTGGGGACACCACTGTAAACTTGACCATTAAAACAGCCAGACTTCAGAAAACTCTAATGGAGAACAGGATGAAATGAAGGGAGCAATAGCTGAGACGGATGGAATCTGGGTATAAAGCTCCTTAACATCCATTATGGGAATGAACTGGTGAATACTGAAGAAAGAAGAGCTTAGAAGCAGCCTCCTACACCCTGATTAGGTACAGACATTCACTTGTGTTGAATATAAACCAACTCCTGCAATGTGCTTGTGATGCTTGGCTCTGTCCAATCTGCACGTGGAAGCATGGATTATTTGTGGTTCCCATAACTTAGCAGTTGTACCGATTTTGACCTCAAGACCAATACCACTTGACAAAGATTTTTGATTAAGGGATGCTACCAGTGTATTTCAGTGTATACGCTGAAAAGACGTTCTTTGGAAGGCACAGCACAACTGTGCTTATGGTATTTAAAGCTTTAGAGAGACGCGGACAGTACCTAAATCCAGAAGACGGGCGAATTTCTTATAATTCACATTACATTAAAAAAGCTTCCAGTGACATTATAACCAACTGGCTCCCAATAGTCATAGTCCTGCTAGAAATCTTTGGGCTTTACAAAACACAATGTCACACCCATTTCTGACCATATTTTGGTCAAGATAAGACTTAAACTGTGAACACAAATATAGGTCACTAGCTCTACTGATTTTTTTTTTTACTGAATAAAACATTTAACATGCCAGCATGGCATATTCATTAATAAACTAAAGATTTCATTTGATACTCAAATTTAGGTGCATAATTATAAAAAATACTACTAAAGCTTGAATTTCATCTTGGTGTAGCTTTGTATGCTAGAAATACTGATGCATTGAATTTCCTAACATAACAGTAATATTTCAGATTTTTTTTTTCTTTTACAAAATCTTATTATTCCTGAGTATGTACATAATCACTGAAAGAAAATTACTTAAACCAGCCAGGGGGAATTATTTAGAGGAAAAATCCTCTTTTTTCTAGATAAACATTTATTTTATAAAAAGCACATTAACTAAACACAGTATTTCTCCTTCCTTTCAAGAAGTTCATAAAGTGCACCACAAATATTTTAAATGGGCTCTGGCAGAATCTCAAAGGCAACTTCTGTCTTCTCTAGTGGAGAAGTGAGACTACTGTCCAGCCCATTTTATTTACAACACTGGTCTTCTAAGAGGATTTCCTCCCAAACATTTGCAGGGAAGTTCACAGAGACAGCAAATCCTAGCTCTCTGAGTCCAATTAATCTTAAAATCCAAGGGTGAAAGCCGACGCAAACGAAATCAATGTAAACAGTCTTGCTGACTTTCCAAGGACTAAGAATTTTTCTCAAAATCCTAAAATGCATAATCAAACCTGAATGTTCCAGTCTTTCTGTTTACTAACATCTTTTTCTGGGAAACAAGCTGCAGAGCAAGGTCAAATGCGCTTGGATTTAATACAATTTATTTAACCTAAATGTGCTAAACACGTCCTCGTCTCACTGTGAATTTTCAGACTGTAATTTGCTTTCAGTTCAACTGCTCATACTTGGGGTCTAACACAGTTAAATCTTCAATATATGAGGTCTCTTTGAGGAACAGAAAGATTAACCTTTACAGATTCACCTTCCCCAAATGTGTTTGACCAGTACTACGTTTTATTCATCCAACCTATTGCTGATGTAGTAATGCAAGTTCTTTCACAAAAAAGGCTAAAATTTACCCATTAAGGGGATAGCCATCCATCCTCTCTTCTGACACATTTTGTAACTTCTCTAGCAGGGTTAACTGTTCATGCACTAGATGGGGCTCCAGCATTTTTATTACCATAATTACAAAAACCCCACACATGCAATCCATGTCCTCACAGGACTAAGAGACCTGAACCACTCCAAGAAAGATTATTCCAAATATTTAATGGAGATACAGCATAGCCTAGCAACCTTGTAATGGGACAACAAACTCCACTTAGATTTCTCAATTTATTATGCTACAAACAAATAAGCAGTGCTGATGAAAGACAGAAGCTGCAAGTTTGTATCACTAGGATTCTGCTTCTCAATCAAGAGTTGGATTTTTTGGTCAATGTTCCTAAGAACCTGAGACAAACAGCCTCTACAAGGCAACATTCCATTGTCTCTATACAAGCTTCATAATCATATCATGCAATGTTTCTGGACAACTTGAAAGGATACACTTTCAATCTTCAAACAATATTATTTGAGAAGTCAGTAAACTGAAACAATTCTAATGTTTCCTGATGACTAAATGAAAAGGTAATGAAAAGAATCTTTATGTATAACCCATAACAAATGAAAAACAATAGAAAAAATCCCAACCAAAACAAAACAAAGCATGTCAACAATGGAGACCTCTAAGAAATGTCTTCCTCTGTGTTTAATCACTTAAATTTAAGTTGCTTAACGAAAGTGGGCTACAAGAGGAAAAAGTAATTTATTTCTTGGAGGGAAGAGAACTTTAATAAAATGCTCTTGTTTCCAGACAGTAATCTCAGGGACAAACAATACTGGGAACCTGGTTTAGACTGAAACCAGCAGCTGCTAACTGCATTCTTCACATAGCTTTTCATCTGATAGCCATCAAGAGATATCAACCACATACTGCTCCTGACTATAAGGACTTGCTGCCTTAGATTTTTCTGAAACACTGTATTATTTTCTTAAAAGTAGAGTTTCATGATGATCTTGAGGATGCCTAAAACTTCATGTGAAAAGTATGCTCATTCCCAGAAAGAAATGTAATCTCTAGTGATTTGCTAAGGGAAAGAAGCATAGACAGGAAAAGCTTTCTAAGACTGACACACAAAGTAATTTCACTACATTTATTTTAAGAATGCTGTTTAAAGAATGCAGTATCAGGTACAGCTATAAGCCTAGAAAGCTGGTATCCCACCTTTGTAAGGAAAGTGAACATGATAACCAGAAATGGTATGTATTTGTTCAGGCTATCGCCAGTTCTCTGAAATGCTTGTGCTGTGGCATGGGTTTAATTTTATAAGGCTATAATGAAATCAAATTGTGCATTTCAAAACAAATGAAAGGCAAAGAATTGTGAAGGAGTCTCAAATGTGGTCTTGAGCACCAGTGTAAATTAGACAGCCAAGACATAAACAATTTTCAGAGATGGCATCCTGGTGTAGCTCACACACTGAATTCACAGCTTGGAAAACACAAAAGCAAGCAAGCAGAAGCTGTCCTATGAACTGGCCTAAGCTAGTTGTATGGATTAAATGAGGAAGATACACATAACTTAAGACAGCCTGAAATAAAATCCAAAGCATTTTAAGGCTGGCAGGATAAATTACCATTACTATCTTTTCAGTTATCTGCATCATCTATCTGATGCAAACAAGATTGATATTGCGGAAAAATTGTTAAACTTGTTTACATCAACTGGACAAATGCTTTCCTACCTACAGAACTCATTCTCCTGGATTGGGCTATCCTTCTAAGCCTTCATATTCAGAAGTTGGCAATTTTTCCACTTGAAGTGACTTAACACTGACCTAACTACAAGAGACACATATCATAACTGCAAATAGGCTACAAAATAAGGCTGCTCTTAATATTTGTGTTTCCACAGGAAAAAAAGCCCCTCGCAATATAATATTTTGTGAGACTGCAGATGCTGTGCTTATATGCACCACAACAGTAATGCAATTACAGCTGGAAATATTAGGATATTGAGTACCCCTGGAAATGTTACTTTTCAGTATTAATGAAAGTTATAATTGAAGTAAAAATACTGCATCAGTAAGTTTAATGTTGCATTTAAAGAAAGAAAATATCCCACTGTATTTCAGTGAAATTATAGCACTTTTTTAGCAAATGAAGTTACCCTCAGTGATTTTACATTATATAAGCCTCATACATCTAGTAGCTTTTATTCTATTATATGAAAATCCCAGCAAACTAGAGTATTTTAAGACTTCTGCTTCTCCTCTCTCTTAGGCCAAATGCATGTATGTATTAAATACTCTAAATATTCTCTGTTTAGCTGCCTTCCTCTTGAGTTTCTACATATGTTGTGGAAAACCAGAGTGAATTAAGCCCTCATCCACTCCGTACTCCAAAATATCACCCCTTCTTGGGTCATTTAACCACTCTTCTAACACGTCCCAAAAAGGATTTCCCCTTTTTGTCATATCACAGTGCTAACTCAGTCTGTTTGGAGATAATACTCAAATCTCCTCTTTCTGCACCACTCACCACTTAGATCCCTTTCTGTTAGTATTTGATTTCCACTTGTATTCATGCATTTTGTGCTTTTTCCCTAATGGTGCTCAAATTGTTTAAAATATATTAAAAAAAGAAAAACCCAGTGATTGCAAATTTTTCCGTCTCAGCACCATCTTCAGAGTTAAGCATATTTTATCTTGAAATTTTTTGTTGCTTGTTTTGAGACTTAAATAGCCACAAGCCCCAGCCCTGTGACAGTCCCATTTCTTATAATTTGATCATATAGCAGTGTGCTCCATGTCTTTCCAGAGAACAGTTTCTAGTGATAGAACTGACAGATTTCTATAAAAGCAGAACACTAGATAAACCAATAAAGATACAGTACAGTAGCTTAATAGACTTTTAAACTACAACTACTTACTTTCTTCTGACCTGCTCTTTCTATCGTCTATCAAGAAGCATACAAGTTATCTTCTGAGATCAAAGCAGTGTTGAATCCTTCAGATTGTCCTCTGCTATTTCTCATTTCCCAATTACACAGCACGCCTTCAGCTTTTCTTTCTTCCTCTGACCTCTAACAGAACCTGTCCTGTTGTCTTCTACTGTTCCCTGCTGATTGTAACTGACTTTATTCTCCTTTTACCTTTCCCAATATACTTGTGCCATCTTTTTATACTGACCTTTAGAAACCATCTCCACTTCTGACACTAGTATCGTTTTGACTACAATCAAATACAGTCAGAATAGCCTCTTATTACACTTCTCAGCCTTCCTCTGTATGAGGATAGCTTGATGATCTGCATTAAATAAAGTATTTTTGAATAACAGAAGTTCCTTTTGGCTTTCAGACAATTTCCTTTTTTTTTCCTCCAGTTCTTTTCACTTTTTGTTTTTCTATGAACACAGCAAATTCTCAAGAAATAACAGCTTTCCATTCCTGCACACAGGGGGTGGAAATAGCAGCATCACAGCTCTGTTACTCCCCCATCTTCACCTGAAGAAGGCTGATAGCCTAGCATTTTTTGCTCTCAGTATGACCACCCTGTTTCCAGAAAGTCACCTGAAAGGACAAAGTACTGTCAGCTTCTTTAGAAGGTCTTCTTTTGAGAACCATTCTTCCTAATCAGCTCATCCTAGTCTATGCTTTCTACTGCAAAAAAAAAAAAATAAAGCTTGATACCTTTCAAAAGAACTTCAAAATAGCATTCTTAAATCACAGTTCCTTGTCTTGAGACACAACTGTTTCTCAGTGCATCTGTAATCATTTCAGGTAGGCTGCTTCCGAAAGAGACCAGTAGGGCAGGGAAAGACTCAAGTATATAAGAATGATTTGAATAAAGTAAAAGCCAAAGATAGAACAGGTTACATAAACACATTTTAGAGAAGAAACTATTTGGAAAAGATATTATTTTTAAGTGAGTTATCAGAAGAACTTCCATGTCTAAAATAAATCACTGTTAACCTTGCACCCCATCTTTAGAAGGCACCTCAAGTTAAAAGGTACAGCAATTTACAAGGCAATCCAGCCTGAATGACAGTTTTGAAAGATCTAGTCCTCTTCTCAACTGCAGGAGCCATCCAGATTTTCCTGCTGCACAGATACCACAACACTAGGACACATATTTTACAGGCACATTAAAAAATATATATGGTAACAGTAGAAAAATGTTTCTTTCAATTTCCATTGTTAAATCCAGAATCACAATTTCAGGGGAGAATGATTTCCTATCATTCAAGCTACGTAGCTTGTTCCTCTATTAGACTTGCCATAAACCTCATGCTTGGGAACTCCACATTTGCTGGCACTGCAATTCCTCACTTCAGTACTCGACTGGCCCTTGGAAGAGTACTGCCTTTGCTACTGCTGAAGAAAAGACAATGGCTTTGATCAGCTCAGCAGCCTCAACCTGCGAACAAGTATGCAATACCATTTTAAAAGAATTATAATTTGTAAACACAAGTTCTGAAATTGTTGCACACAGGAACATTTTGACTGTCCGCTCTAGTATTCAGTTTGTATTTTTAGTTTTGTATTTTGCCAAAGTTCTGACAGATGACAACGTAAAATCATTGCCGTGAGCTGCTTATTCAAAATAATTTATTTCCTGACATAGACCAATGTTTCTGTGAACACAGGGCAAAGAAGGAATTCCTTGAACAGGAACCTGTGCCTGTGTTTTGGACTAAAGGTGGTACCTTATTCTAGGTAAAGAATTCATTGAAGGAGATCAATAAAAGTAAAATAAAAATAACAATGGTTATGAAAAGGTCCTAAACGAATGCTTCATTATATTTTTACATGTTTTTATGCACTTCTGAAATTCAGATGAATAGCAAACATTCTAATACTTCAGTCATAAAAAGCTTTGTTTAATACTGCACTATAGTATTCAACATCAAGGATGCTGCAAGTATTTCTCTTGTGCTGGCACAGACCTGTTACCTGATTTTTCAATGACATGAGTGAGCATTTCTCTGGAACTGCTTCAGAAAAATGGGATTTCCACCAACTTTCATATCAAAGCAGATATGTTTAGCAGTAGTGTTTAGTAAGGCTTACTAAGCACACAAACCCACTATTTATGAAGCAGCTCTGCAAAGTCATCCTGTGTTTTCTTATCCAGGTGGCACATTTTAGCTATTCAGCATATTTGTACCTGTAGAAGTCCCACTTACAGAATTTAGTTAAGTGCTCTTGCTAAGTGAGAATGGTTAAAATCTAGCTCTCTAATTTTGCTGGCTTTGCTCAAAAAAGTAACGTTTTTACTGTATATTAACACAGAGATTTATCTGACTCTTTTGCAATATAAATAACATGATTAAATTCAGTTAAACTCTGAGGATGCACTGTTCTGAAAATGCACAATTGTAGATCTTTTGCAATATCAGCTTTCTTGCCAAAAACACTTCAAAAAGTATTCTCTTATGTACCGCAGAGAGATTTCTACCAGACTTGCTGAGAAGTACTCCAGTAATAACTATCACTCTAAAAGGCCAGGATTTCGTTTACTTTCTTGGTGAAGAACAGATCCATCATCTTTCCAGAGGAATCACGGCAACATCATCAGACATAACAGTTCCATAACAATCACTGTGGCAAGGCAGGAGTAACTCCTCCCATGAGCAGAGCAGCACACTGCCTTCACACAGTACATACACCCTCGGGAGGAAAGCGAAGAGACAACAGACCTTCAGTGTTACCTATTTGTCTCTCTAGATCTGCTGCCTCATCTGGTGTTGCGCGGGGGAGGACACCAGGATCACTGAAACTAGTACGCAGCAGGGTCCCCATCACGAAAAAGAAAAGAATCCCACCAATTGCAGGTATAGCAGGTGTAATCTTCTCTGACAAATATGGGCAACTGGAAAAAGAAAAAAATTCAACAATCAACAGCACATAATACAACTTGCTTTCAAAAACTGTTTCTCTATAAATGCATATAAAGAATTCAATTTCTTCTCTTGATACATCACTTGCCCTGGAATATTTATTGAAGTTGAAATTTCTGTTTATGTGTATGTGTTCATGACATCTCTGGAATTTTTTATAGTATGTTCAATATAATAAAGGCACAAGTAGCATAATAATGACCTCTCTAATACACAATACTCATTAACATAAGAAGATAAAATATTTTTATTACCAGATAATGAGCTTATATATTTCTTCACCTGCTGCCCAATTACATTAAAGTAAATTGGGCAGGGAGAGGAAAGGGGAAATAATCTGAAGAAATAAGAATAACATGAAGAAATAAGCCACACTGAAATACATAATTAAGTCTACAATGGATTTATCACCCACCAGAAAGGTGGTGCTCAAAACATGCAACACATTCTTTTAACAGTCTTGGTGTATATCAATATTGTAATACCTCTATTGATTTTCTTTCTTAACCCATTTCTTGTAACTTAGTAAACTTAGTAAACCTGCTTACAAGTAACTTGCTTGCAACTTAGTACACTTGTTTACTCCTTTACAAGGTAAGAAGAATGCAAATGACAGTTCAACACACCTGGGAGCAAAAAATCCGGGGACACATCTATAGCAACATCAACAGCCCTTGACCAGGGCAAAAATGGCTCTATGTCTACCAGATTTACAATATGTATGCAGAGTTTAAGACTGGAATACAGTTTTAGCAAATTTTCCTCATGCTTCACATATGATTAAATCAAAATGGACAGAAACACTGGAATCCAACCAATACACAAATACAAGTATCTCTTTACAGCTCTGCAAAAAGAAGGGATATGAACACTTAGACATTATAGAAGCACAGCAGCACTTAGAAAACACACAGGGGGTGCGGGTAGAATTTACTTCTGGCGTCTGTGTAAGAACTCATAAAATAAGCCTAAAAACAGAAGTCAAAAATCAACAAGTTCTAGGCCTTAGGGCTTCATCTAAAGTTTCTAGGTATCAATCAAGTTTAATTAACATTGTCTTCCCTACTTCTGCTGACTGCTTTAAATGATGATTCAGACAGGCAAGCTTTTGCACTGCAAGTCAGTTAACCTCAATGGAATGTTAACTCTGAGCAAGTGATGATAATGTCAGCTCCACTGTCCATCACTTCGGCCAACAGGATTGGGAGAGAATGGAAACACTGTTCATACCAGCTGCCATGTACAAAGCATTTATCTCTCTGCATAATCCTGTTAAAAATACTTGGCTGTTTCACCAAACCTAGAGGGTTTCATGGATGCAGTGAGTCCATATGCATTACACAGTGCATAGCATAACGAGTGGAAACCATCTCTCCCTACATGAAATGCAATACTACAGGTGCAACAAGTTACAAAACATTAAAAAGACAACTGGGTATAAAAAACCCATGAGGATAATAGCGTGGTTTCACATAACAAATAGACTGTTGAAATTCCAGGAAACATCCTTCAAGCGTATGCTTTCAGGAAAATTTTCCAAGACCCAGATTTATGAAATCAGAGCTAGCCAAAGGAAGCAGCAGCAAGATGTAAGCCTTGGTAGCTATAAGCCTTGCTCCTCTCATGTCAGGAGAAGCCAGTCAGAACGAAAAGCCAAAGAGAAGCTTTCACACTGCATGAATGTCCTCCTGCTCAATTTGTTTCTTGCCACAAAGGATTACTGAAATCAAAACTACTGTAATATGCTCAGACAAGAGTACAAAGAGGCTGCAAGAACATATATTTAAAAGGATTAGAGGGAATATGTACATTAATGAACACTAAATATAACACAATTCTCTCACTCTTCTGTTGCATTATTCATTACATGTACCCAAGAAATTGCAACTGTGCTGAAGTCTGTTGACCAAACAAGAGCTGTATGTGTGCGAAAGGTGACACGAGATAATCTCAGGGTAGCACAGTAGGCACAGTACAATTTCAACACTTGCCAACACAAAACCAGCAATGGCATTACATACACAAATTCTCACTGATACTCACAGGGTGGAAACTAAGGGCCATCATGACTCTAACACATTTCATTTTAACAGCAATTTCATATGAAATTGGTAGAAAGAATGAATTGATGTACTGAAATACTAAGAAAGCCCTACATCGCTTAAAGTGATGCTTTCAGTACAGTAAAAAAGCATGAAAAAATCTGTCTCTGCCTGGCTGAACCAAGTCCACCGGCAGTGAAAAAATTTCCACTCTCCAAGCCCCGTACAATCTTCACAACAAGCAAGTGTGAGGTAATCTGCTTCACCTAAAGTTGTTTTCAGGGTCGAACAATATTTATTTTGCCAACTTTGACTTGGAATTAATTCAGCAATAGACGAAAGATGGCATCTTTGGGAACAACAACCAAGCAATATTCCACCAATTAAAAAATTACTTCAAGCTGAGAAACCAGTGCATGCAGTTCCTTACAGAGATTCGGACAGTGAATGTGGGCAGGACCATTTAATACAGTCTGATCTAGGTACAGACCATGTAATATCACATAGTCTGATTTATGTACAGACCATGTAATATTACATGGGCTTGCAGAGAGTTCAATGACATTTCTCCTTTAAAAGCGTCCAATTAATTCTTGAAATACTTGTGAGCTAAGTTAAAAACAAACAAAACAAAAATCAGCAGATACTGATAGACCTTTTTTCTTCACATTTGTTTAAAAAAAAAGGGGGAAAAGATCTTATTTCTTCTGAATTATTAAAAATCCATTAAATGTGACTTCAAATTAAAAACATGGATCTTAGCTCAAAATTGTGAATAAATCTGTAGAAATATACTTGCATATTTATATATTTTATATTTGTATGCTTATATAACAAATGTATTTGTACTGCTAATATTAAGTCAATATTATTTTAAACACTTCTAGTGTTACTACTTTTAAAATTGTCAAATGCTAAACACAGAAAAGGATTATCCCTCATGTTTGCTCATTTTCCTTAATTAATTTAATTGAGGATGCATCCCTTCAGGCAGCAGTTCAGATTATTACAAGAAGTATCTTTTTTGGAGGGTATTTTCAGTGAGTTTTTAAAGCAAACATTAGTGGGTATTTCATGACAGCAAATTTCAGAATTTTCCCTGCAGAGGGACTCTGTGCAGAGACCTGCCCACTGCCAGTAACACTTTGATAAACAGCAGAGAGCTCCAGGACAAATCTCTGTCCTACTGCAGAGCAAGCAGTGACAAACCTTTTCCAATTGGCACTTGGTACCTACTAGATGTGAACTGACATCCTCACTTTACATCTTAGAGAGGGTAAAACAATTGTTTTTAATCAGCATCTGTAAGGACAGCGAGTCCTGACTAGGTCTATCCCAGAAAAAACATTTTTAGAAAATATTACTAGACCACAGACCCCATTAGAAACTGTTACTGTGAAAATAGCTTTTTCAGACAAAAACGTTTGGATCTGCATACTGCAAACTATAGCATAACTTGAAGTTTTGAATTAACTGAGAACTTTGATACTTTTAGCCCTGCTTTTTGCTTGGCTTTTCAGCTGCTTTTTTGAAGCATCATGGTGAAAGTCTGTACGAGTGTAGGAGGGAAATAAATAAAATCTGGTGGAAGACTGCTTTGTCCCAGCTCCATAAAAATAAAAACACCCTGGCACAGAAGAGATAATTATCAAGCATCACCCCTGTGAACAAAGGATGCAGGAGAAGTACAAATGCGACTCTTACCACCCAGCAGCCCTCATAACTGTGTAACCAAGCTTTCTGTGTGTATTTTTCTGCTCATCTCAGAAAAATACACATAGAAACTGGGCTGAGGAGCATGCACTGTCAAGAGTCCTACAACTTTCAAGCATTGTCATTAGAAAAGGGGAGGAAAGAAGTCTCCTGAAGGCCTTTCCTGGAAAGATGAAGGCTTTCCTGAAAGGTTCACTGACAGTTATTCACTGATGGGGAGACTCAGTAAATGACAAATCTATCCAGTATGGGTGTCTGGAGAGAGGCTGAGACTGTATTACAAAAAAAAGTGTTTTTACACATGGAAGATTTAAATTAGTATTTGCTCAGTTGGCAGGCAGAAAACAATGAAAGTACAAATTTCATGCAAAGATGAAATAGTCATCACACTTAATTACCTTAATTAAAAAAAAAACATACAAGCTGGGCTTGCAAGACTGTTAAGAGGATATTCTATGTCAAGCTGTTCATCAATATAAAACTCTTTGTATCACATATAAAATATACGTACTCTAGGAAAAATATAAATAAAGTGGAGCGAAGTAGCACAAGGAAATAAAATTATTGTTCCTTTTCCTACATCACCAACTTCATTTCTGTTTCTGCACGTACTGCCTGTTTCATATACCAGTAGCTACTGGCATACAGGTGATGTTCAACAGAAGAGAGAAGGCTGGCACTGTGCACCCTGGGTTCAGTTCCGCATGATACAAGTTAACATCTGAATGAGACTGGGCTGCTTTCTTTAAACTAGCCCAGGGGTTTGTTGTTTCTCCTTCCACTCTCATTCATGGCTCCTCTCAGCTTACCCTTCCTTTCAACTCCACTGCATCATTGCTCCAAGCCACTGTCCCAAACTTCTGCCCTTATGCCAACACAAATCTTTGTCAGGTTCTTTTGTGAGCGAAGTTAGTTGACTAAAATGTATGAAAATTACACCATTTTGTTGACTTCTCTTTCTGTCTCTCCAACAAACCAAACATGCACTTGAAAAGGATATTGGAACAAAGCAAGGGAGACAGAAGCACACATGACACTACAGGGAGAGGGAAATTTGGACAGTGGAAGAAGTCCTCAGTTTCAGCAGCTGTCAGTAAGGTTTTTATTTAGACTACAGCCTCTTGTGAAACCATGTTCTAACCTTGACTTCTTCCAATTTAGAGATGACAACAGAATATCCATACATAGACAGATTAAAGGCAAAGCAAGACTCCGGACCAGAAGAACAAAAATAGCTTATAACTTATTTTCCTAATGATAGAAAGCAGCCAGTGCAAAAGAAAGCAGCCAAGGCATGAAGAGCAACACAGGCAGAGGAAGACATAAAGATGGGCAAAATTTGAGGGCACAGCAAAAAACTGGGAGGCTGCTGCCTGATAAAGAATTTATAAAGATGAACAGGACAATGATCAGAGTAAAATAATTTCACTGTTGTGGGATTTGGAGGGTTCCTTCTTTTACTTGTTTTTTTCAGAAGCATGCTGCTGGCACACAAAAAATGTGGTATAATTTGAGTATAGATTAGTCCAAGTAATGTTACATGAAATTCCTAACGAGATTAGCTAAGGAAGTTTTGCATCAGTTTCTGACATCTGCCTCATTCTTTGGTATAGCTTTTAAAATCCCTATTGAATTGTTTTAAGGGATATTAAGGAACACACAAACTAATTTCAAGAGGATTTGAAATTTACTTAAAAAATTAATTTATTTCATTATCATTTTTGTTTTAAACATTCTAAATCATACACTCTCTCCTTTCACAATGGTAAAGCAGTTTCAAAAACTTACTTGATAAAATACAAGACAAAAATCACTCTTCTGAAAATTTGCTTAATTTCAAATTCAGGGAATCTGGAATGTTTGCAAGCATGTGAAGACTATGGAAATCAGAACAGTTGTCAGACAAAGGGGAGAATGACAACAGGACCAGAAGCAATAGCCAGAATACTACCTCCTCATCATCTTAATAATCTAAAATATTGTGCCCTAATTAGAAAGGCATTTTTATTGAATGGATACAGATGAGAGGCATTGAAATAAAACATCTAATCTTGCCTAAATGCTTTTGCAGTTTATTCTCTATATTACAGTTTTAGATACATCTTATCTTTTCTATACTTGCTCTATTTCTTGGGGCTAACTCCATTTAAAATTAAGTCTAATTGAGAATCATTTTTAAGTGGAAACACATATAAACTAATAGTAATTCTAGTGTGTAGCTAAGTATCCTAGCCTCTACCAGCATGTAGAAACAATTACTTGAAACAAAGATGATTAATATGATGAAATCACACAGATTACTGAACCAGCATGATCCTTAAACCTAATAAGGTATGTGTTTTATGCGTTCTCTCCAACCTATTACAAAATAAAAGTAGCTTAACATTACCCTGAACAGCAAAAGCTCAACAAATGGTTTTCAAAGGTTCATGTAGAAACTGGATGCAGTTTGGTCTTTAAAGCTGTTCAAACCCATGAGCAATTACTAAGCATGAGAGACTGCAGGGACCTCTCTCCTCTGGCTCAAACCTGCAGGCATCCAATGGAACTCCTTGCAGCATTGACTCCATTAAATTGTAAGGCATTATCATTGAAATAAGATTTACACTGGTTGGATTTGGATGTAGGAGTTTAGATGAAGCAAAGCAAGCACTGTTGATTATGACATTCTAGAAGATAATCACAAACTCTCTCCTACAAGTAAAGATCTTTAGGGTTGAATGCAGCAGATATACAACAATCAAAGTAACAGCCGTGCGTGACCTCCTGATTTTTATTGCTACATGAATTTACACTAATGATCCACTGTCAAACTTCAAAGCTGGAAAAAATAAAATGCATAATGCAAAATGAACATGTCTGTGACATAAATGTAGTTACTGAAGCTCCTGCAAGGGCAATTATATTTTACTTTGTTCTAGACATAAGGAACATCTTTGTTTTACAAAACACTATTTTAAAAATTTTGATTCCATCAACTGTTGGCCAGAAATTTCCAAGCAAGGTAGTGAGTAAATGGGGAGTATCTACCAAACTGGTAGATACATCGAGTGCCTGACTTATGGAAAGTCAATGCAAGTATAACATACCCTCAAAAGACAAACTTAGAAAAGGCATAGCTTCCAAACATGCAGCAAATCAAAGTTTTGTTTTATTGCTATTACCGTTCCCTGACTAATTACTTGCTTGAAAAAAATATATATTTATATTTAAATTTTCCAGTTTTGCATACAGTGCAAGGTTTGGTTTTCATAGTGTAAGACTACCAACGAATGAATTCCACTAAATACGTAAACCTGTAACCAATGAATGAATTCCACTAGATACGTAACCTCTTTTAAACAGCCCATATAGAACACTTTCTTTCCTATTGTGCTTCATATTGCTTCCTTATTATTTCTTATTATTTCCTGTTATGTGATTTTATAACTAAACCATCAAGTTAATCCCAAGTGCTAATGAACTGGAATGAAAACTGGGACAAAACAAGCGGAAACGCATTACACCACAACTAAGTCCCTAAAGGAGTGTGAGCTGCGAGGTGATTTTTCACAGGATCCTCTGGAAACTGAAGCACACATAAATAAGCTGCTGCTAGTTATCAGATTTTGCACTTTCAATGAGGCACTGTTTGTTTTCACCCTCCTCAATCTATAAGGTCTAAAGGCTAGATGTAAAGCCTAGCTCTTGCTAAAGGGCAAAGGCTTGTCAATGCAATCCCCACCTCTGGCCACATTCCACTGTCACTTACCCTGTATAGCACAAATGAGCTGGCTAATGCTGAGTTAAAACAGAAGAATTGTTATTCATCTGTTCCCTTTTCCAAAAAAACCCCACAAAACTAAACCAAAACCACCAAACTCAAAAATCTCCCCAAACCATTCATTTTCTGTTTGATCAATTTCCTAAACAATTTAATTCACTGTGCAATTAACAAGTGCCAGAGAACAGGTAGGAACACATAGATGGCAGGATGAAGTTCAATTGTGATTTCTAGATCCACTCAGCTGCTATGCAGAAATCCCACCCGTATACTCATAATCTTAGGAATAGTGGATCCAGTATCTTATTGTCAGGATTTAACCTGGCAGGTATCTAAACACCACACAGCTGCTCATTTACCCTGGATTTTTTTTTTTTTTTACTGTTCTTTCCTCTGCAGTTCTTTGTATCACAAGTCTTTTGTACAGAAAACACAAATGAACTTTCATCTAAAATACAGGAAAAAATATTTACATCTTGACTTCTCAGTGAAAGCCACTATAATAAAAGCCTTTGAATATTCATTGAGAAGCAGATACAGCACTTCCTAGGGCTCCTTTACTTATAAAAATGGAGAACTGATAATCCTACCCACCCTACATATCAAAAAGTATGTATCACATCATTATAAATAAAGTAACTGGAAACATAAAGCAAGGAGGAAGATAAAACCAAAGAGCCTAACCTCCTCTTCCCCAAAAGAAGCAGAGCTGAGCAATTCAGCAACTTGATCATAAAAAGACTCAAGAGGCTTGTTTGTAGTAACTGCACAGCCATGGGTCTCCACAAGTGCTGGAGGAGTTTTACCTGAAATGGCATCCTTCGCTTTCTCCTGCTGCCTCCTCACAGTCTCATGTGAATTCTCTCATCCCACACTAAGCGCTCATTGGAAAGGCAGACTGGCACACTGCAGGCTACCTCAGATTAAAAAAACCCCAACAACTAATTTGCTCTCATGGTTCCAAAGCAGTGCCAGATCTCCAGATCTAAAAATGGGTCAGTTTAAATATATCAACTTGCAAAGACCAGCTTGAGGCAAATCATTTATTTCATAGAAAAAATAATGCACACAGTGCTTCATCTACACAGAGAGCATCACCACTCCAAGTATTTGGATTAGCAATACAATTGAAACAGCTAGGAATAGCCACATCTCTGTTTTGCCTTAGAACTGAGATGTGGGTGCAAGTCACAGAAGTCCAGGCATGAAAAGCTTAAGAAATACCCTTCAAGGAAAGATTGCTCCTGAATCACCAGAGTTTAGCAATGTCATAGCATTAAATTACCTTCAGGGATGTGTGCAGAAAAGACTGAGTAATGCAACACTTTTGTCTGAGCATTTCCCTTTTTTGGAAGACATTTAAGTGCTCTTTATAGACTTCTTTGTTAAATGCTTATCAAACCTAGATAAGCATTTCAAATTGATCAGTGACTTCATCATATTATACTTTTCTCTGTACTTCCACAAACACATCACTGAGGGGCACTTTCCTCTTGGGAAAGGCCACTCACTGAAATTATTAATTTTGTATTCTTTTCCTGAATACTTCTACAATTTGCCAAAATTAATTCTATCATACATCAATTCTGTGATTTAATTACCTGTTTAAATAAGAAAAAACACATTCCAGTGTATTTTCTCTTAAGCCAGCTAAATGAAGAAATATGTATCACAGAAAAATTCAATGAAAGTTATCACAAAAATGATACTTCAAAAATTAAAAACTAAGGATGAAAATCATCCCTGTTAATGGTTTAAGGTTGAGGGCATCACAGAAGGTTCTGTAGCAAGCGCAACAACAAAAAAATGTCCTCATTTAAAATAATTATGTTCTTCACACAAATGTCAGTCACTTAAGAACTACAATTACTTTACAGTTATATGCTATACAGTAACCAAATATTTTGACTGCTAATGCACAAACCAGATCTGAATATAAAATGTACGAAGAAATGCCCAGTTTTTACAGTTTCTTAAAAATATTTTATTCAATATTCCCACGCAGTTTTAATTTTTGTCATTATGCAAATTTCCTTTTCTACTGTTTCGTTGAGATTTTCAAGCCTTTTCCCAACTAATATGCGATTTTGCCCAGTAATTATCACAACCCTTAATTTTATTTTTAAACCAAAACAGGATTTCAGGTAGGGGAGATTAACAAACACAGGGTGTTACTGCTATGCTTCTTTGAAAGTGTAAGTTGTTTCTTCAATTTAACATCTGTCTATTTTTGTCAGACTGCCAAAACTCCTAAAAATTGTCACAAAAAGGTGAAGCAAAGGCCCTTGCTACATCCACTGTGACTATAAATTTCAAATTCTTTTCTTCTTCTAACATTTCAATTATGTAACTTGTTAGCACCTGTATACGACATGATTCCCACTGAAAGAATACATTTTTTTGCCAGCATTTATACAGGCACCAGTAGACAGCGTTGAAAGTGGAATGATGTGAACTCTCTCCCTAAGGCAAACCAGCCATGAAAATCAGAGAAAAGCTTAGTTACTTCACTGTGCCCAGAACATACTCTCTGGAATTGCAACACAAGATTTATTCTCTGTTTTTACACTGTCAAACACGTTATGCTGTCCATCTTCCAGTTTCAGATGCTGACATAAAAACAATTCTCACAGACACTCTCAACCATGCAAATACCACATCAACTCTCTGTCTTCACGTTGGCACTTTTACATAAACAGGAAACCAGTGGGGCACAAAGCCAAATAGAAATAGTAATCTTTTGAATACCTAAACAATTGCACAGAAGCTAAACTAAAACAGAGATTGCAATTTACTGTACAAAATGACACCGCATTACAGCCTGTATCTCTGTAGTGCACCATCTCTACATGTACATCAGCGATGCGCAACCTATTTCACTGAGTCCTTCAAGCATCGATATCAGGAGCTCCACTTTTTGCCTTAGTGTTTTCTGTCTTTAACCAGTTTTGCCGGTTGGCTGATCCCTCAGACTCTCTCCTGGCTGAGAAGCTGCCTGGGCCCTTTTGCCAAGTCTAAATGCACATATTCCTCCTGCTACAGCACCAGAGGGGAACTGCAGATTTTACAACACCCCACCAATTGTCCCAATTTATCTGAGGCTATTCACAACTGAATTTAAAGAGAAGCTGCTACGCTGGGTTAATCAGTGGCTTCATACACAGTAACACAAACAGACCATAATCAGGAGGAAGATTCAGAGTTTGATAACCTTCTACAGCCTTCTTCTAACCCGTCTCCTGATTAAGAGCTCTTCTCCATGGCAAAGCTTGCCTTCCAGATTGGCAGAAAATACTACAGCCAAAGAGATGAGCTACATGGAACTAAGAAGCATGCTGATTTTGTCACTTCAAATAGCTACGCTAAATGAAAGGATAAACACCCAATGTGCTGCTCCTCCTTCCTTTCTGGGTCCCTTACATGACAACAAAGTCCAGGACTTTTTAGGTTTGTGCCCAATTTCTGAATAGTTTTTCTATGGAAATGTGCAACATAATTGGGATTTATAGCATTTTCTATCTGCAAGTGTTCAGAAAGGAGCGACCTTGGTGCATCTCACCGCTCGTTCTAAAAATTACACTAAAGCTCACAGTGGATAAATGACAAAGCAAAGTGTACATCCAACACTGCAGCAGAGTAAGCAATGTCTGTTTACAAATAAAGGACACACCAGAAGCACAAGCTTGTTTCTTCACAGGTATACAAAACCCCTTTGTCCTAGACCACTTCCATTCTGTTCTCATATTGGACACTTTGTCAGATACATTTCTATTCTATTCATAAATTCAAAACTTACATGGATACAGAAGATTCTAATGAGATTTTGCTGAATGCACGAAAAAAGACTGAAGACTACATCTCTAATAAAAACCAGACATTATCCTAAACCACACTCTAATCTAGAGAGAAAGTTCTATTTCAAATTTATGTTAATTAAAATGCTAAACATTACATTTTTGTCCTGAATTGCAATACAACATTAATATTCTCTATGTCCCAAATACATACTAATAACCTTGCTTAAAACATGCAGAAAATACTAGGTCTGGAGGGAAATAGAAGTAAACATGCAAGAGCTATGAGTGCAATTACTCTATTCAGAAAAGCTACAAACCTTAAAATAGCAAGCAGCATGGCAAATACCAAGTCGCCAGTATGGCTGTATTAACTCTCCTGAAAGATTTTTAATGCAACTGCTTTTGAATTAAAATTCATAGCCACGAATGCATTTGAGCCCTATTACTGGTGCCTGAATCCTCACCAACACTGAGATATACTAAGATAAGAGCTCTCTGCAATTTTTCAGTCTGTTCGAGTAGAGAGACATTAAAATGCAACAGTCCACATCTGCCAACCCAGAACAACTGCCAGGCTCGAGTTTCAGGCTCATGTACTACACCAAGGGTATGATCATCCGTGAGCATCCTCAGGACAGCACAAATCTCCCTCTTTGAACATGAACACATTCTGCTGCTTCTCAACAGCAGTGATAATTATTCATAGCATCTTCAGCTGCATTTTGTTCTGTAACCTAAAAAAAGAGCAAACGCTTGTTCTAAAAGTCTGTCCTACCCTGGGGTGAAGTCCAGGAAAAAGACAGCATTTAGGAACACGATTAACACTGATTGTAATAGAACCTAGTGCCAATATGAACCGAGTCTCTGAGAGAGTTTCATTAATTCATACTTTATTAACCCCTTCTCTCTTGTTTATGCAAATATACATACAACTGACAAAAATAATTAGAACATCTGTAGGCACACCAGTCTTGAAAAAAATCTCTCAAGGTACTTTTCATAGGGTACTGAAGAACTACATTAAGTATTAAATGTCTATGCCAAGGAAATCAGCAAAAGTAAGCAAAGGGCAAACAAAGGCCCTGGTAGCATTACTGGCCAGCAGCAGTCTATTAGAGTCAAATTGGTATAGGGACGTGTCTAGATGACAAAGTAAGTACCGAAAATATTTTTGAAATACATGGTGTAGCCCCCCCCCCCCAGTTGTTAATATGCTACATTACAACACTACAGTGCAATCATCTCTAATTTCCATATGACATTATAATATTCATACTAAAATTCGCTAGAACTATATATGCATTTCAAAACAACAAAGAAGCATCTCTTATTTTTTGAACTACGTTTCAGTCAGATGCTTGTAGCTTAGCCAACCCTTTGCAGCTGCTTCAACACCATGCCAATGCCTTCACTTCCTCAGCCTTTCTATCCTCAGGAAACAATCTCCGGAGACCTAAAGAGTATTGCACAAACAATACTGCATCCTCCAACTGTTGCTTAATGCAAAATCCATCTTGGCCTCTTTTGTTTCTTTTGAAGGACACTGAACATGTGCATTGGACTTCATTTTTGGTTGATGAAATTGTATTTTATTTTCTTTCAAAAGGGAGACAGATCAACCTAAGGGAGGCCCATTACAATTGAGGTCAGAAAGAGTTCAGTGGATGGGGCAGGAGACCAGGAGTCAGTAAAGCTGGCTTCCTGGATCAGCCAGCATTCTGTTGTGTGACCTTGTGCAAAGGCAGTTCACCACACTATGATTCCTCTTTTTTTTGGAGCATCCACCTATCCAGGACACATTCAAGACAAAATTATGTGCCAAATCTTGTATGACTACAAAAATTCCCCTGGTTATTTATTTTTATTGTGGTTTTTTTTTTTGCTGCCACTGAACCCGATGATGGTCTTGGACACTACTGTACAAAAACACTGTCTAAGCAGCAAGCAGATCAGCTGGAATCTCTAGGTAATGCTGAAATACAAATAATTACTAACAGGAAACCCTGCTTAGCTTACACAATACAACAGGGGAAGAAAAAGGAGGAGGACTTAAAATAGTAACTCCCTATGTTACTAAGCTGATTATTAGTTGTCTCATTAAAAATACTACAGTTAAAAAAAATAAAGAAAATTTATCAATCCAAAAGTGTTCCAGCTTCCCCTAAAGAGACAAGGGGTTTGTCCTTTATATGTTTTAATATTGCTTTATAAAATGATACAATTCAGCTTCAAACAAGAACTTTACTGGTTTTCAAATATATTTAAGTGGAACCTGATGCTGACAGACACATTAGGAAGTTTCTTTCCAAGTATAGTCAGTGCATCTTTGTCAGTATTTTAGCCAATAACTCAAAGAAAATTACTCCAAAGTTCTGGGGGCTAAAAAGTTTCTGGAGATACCCAAATTCTCCTTTTTTTCTGTAAAGTGAATGATATTGAGGAATAAGCATGTTCCAAGAAAGTAATTTCATTCAGAAAAAGCCTAGACTTTCTGAATTTCAGGATCTGAGCCTTGAAGCAGTCAGATAGTATCTATTTGCTACTGTGAGGAACAACAGTAGTCCATACAGACCAAAGTAATTTCCTCCATCACCAACATGCTGAGAATAACTTTTTGTTGAGAGTCCAACTGAAGCTCCTCTTCCTCTCAACCAACTTAGTCATCTCCACTCCTGCCTTGTGCTGACAATGATCCAGGGAGTAAGTGCTGGAGTGAGAAGTGAGATGGCTGTTTGTTTCTAGAATTACTTTCAAATGAAATTTGGTTTTCATTGTTTAGGTTTGTCTGTGACTTATTGTTGATTGTTAATAAATAGATGATCACCAGTTTTCAAAGATCTGAAATAATATTCAGTTAAACGGTAAACACAGCTACAAGAGAGAAGAGTTTTGAAATATTTTTAGGGAAAAATCAGACACCCCCATTTAATTTGAGGCACAGCATAGGATTGACTCCAGCACAGGAAGTACAATGTGGTAACACTGAACTTTAAAGGAAAGCAAGAGACATCCACAGATAATACAAATAGGTGCTATTAAGCAATACTTGCAGCCCATTATAACTGAGATGACTGATTAAAGAAATAAGTCAAAGCACATAAAAATCCCTAGCCCTTCAACATTTTGCTCTTGAACCCCACAGAATTTTACAGACAAAATTTTTTTTGAAACAGAAATTCCAATTTCACTCCACATCTTCAAAACACTTATGCAAGTTAAAATAGGTCATCATCTGCACAGATATGAACTACATTTACAAAGCAAATTCCACCATTACCATCCTAACAATATGGGAAATTTGACTTTGCTCCTATCTTTTGTTGTTGATTTTGTTATACAGCAGTTCTCTGAATCCTAGATAATGAAAAAAGTGTTGTTATTATATGAAAATTAATGCTACTTGATGCAAGATTTTTTTAATTTGCAACTTCCTCTTGTGTCAAGCAAAAACATTTCCTGTAAGAATTTACTTAGTAGAAGTGGAATTTTCCTGGGATAGAACAACAGTTAAATTGTTAGTGTTGATACATATTCTCCATACTACAACGTATCATCAGTGCTAATACTTCAATAACTATATGATTTCTAGGCTTGAGTTAATTATAATATAATCCTATGATTTCATGAGTAAAAACCTCCTACACTGTCAAACTTTCCTTATTTTTCACTTTCTTTCTTTCTTTAAATCCTGAATACAGACATCAGGCACTTTGCACCTTCTACTTGCAAGAAAAGCACATCCCCCCTTCAATCTCTCTGGCATTTACTGTCAGAAATCTCTGCTTAAGAAACTGGGCAAATCTGTGTTTGTTCCCAATGTCTGTATGAGTTGATTAAATCAACTCCAGCAAACACAGAATGAATCACATGAGCCTAATCCAAAAGCCAATGCTCAGTGCCATCTCTAAGATGACACAAACACCTCCAAATTGGGAAAGGATTAACAGTGGTGTGGGACTACAAATGAACTAAGTAGTGAAGCTTACTGACCATTCAAGCTGGGGAGCACCAAAACACCTTTCTTCAAAACTAACAGTTTTCCTTAGTTCACAGCCTTTTCCTGTGAACAGATGACTCCCAGTATTGAAGGGTCCTGAGTGCTGGTGGTCCTTCCACCCACCACGCACACTAGCCATGAGACATGGATAGCAGCCATGAAACAGCACCTTGTGTTCACAGTGAAATTAAACTTTTAGAAGACAGCTGTCCAGGGAGGCATCCTGATAAACAGTTCTTAAAAATAAAAATGCAATTTTTTTTATTCCTACTTAGGTAACAAGACTATCTCAGCACCTGACAATTCCCCAACACTGCAGACTCCAGAGGCCAATTCTCTCTGCTCAGCAGTGAAACTACAGAGACTACACTGAGAGCCTCCTTATACAGAAGGATGTTGTAACTCAGTGATTTCAATTACCTCAAAGTGGCAGGAAAGAGCTATATTCCAGTGTTATAAACCTATAATAAAAGAGAAAAGAACCATTTTGGGGGGAAAGGCATTTTCAATGCAGCACTGACTGAATAGCTTCATTTTTGTTCCTTTCAGCACTGCTCCCTTTCCAACAAAAGCAAATTTTGAGTGACAGGAAAGTACATTTCCCTCTCTGCCCTGCAGCTCACTCTGTGACTGTGCAATCAATGGAAAAGTCTGAAATGGGGAAAAAAAGAAATCCACCAAAACCCAACAGTGCAGTGAATGATGAATGGCATACAAAAATATATGTCCTTGTATGGCCTGGAGCTTCAGAAAAGAAAAGAAAGATCCCTGAAGAAATGCAAACATCCAAGAGACAGACAATCCAAGTTTTTTTCTTCAAAGTATTCATTCTAACTACCTGCACACCACATCTACTGTTTTGTTAAGGGAGATGATATTGAGCAAATTGGGTCAACACCATGGCAATGACCAGCAGGTGCCATCTTGTTGACAAAGTACAAAAATACACTTCATAAAAATCCTCAGAGTCAGACTTTTATATGTTATACAGGTGACACTTACAACTAGATTTGTATATTTTTTCAACCAGCAACACTTCTGGCACTTGTTTTTCACTTGGTCTAACAAAGCAGAATGGAAAGACACTATCAACTGCACTTTGGATTTAATCATGTCTCATTCACACTCAGAGTTGCATCATCTTAATTAAAGGTAGAACTGTAAGCAAGCTGAAGCAGCTTTATACTTTATAGGTAAATCACCCAATCCACTTCAGGTTAATTTATGCATAACTACTCAACAAAGCAAAAATGTCTAACAGAGGAAGGAAATACAAAAATTCTCTGTGTGTACAAGCTTAAGTTAACCTTGGTTTTGCATGAAGTCAGTACCCAGATTCTGGATCTTGGGAGTCTCAAAGAGTAACAATGTGGTTTTGGTTTCCGCACCCATGTGAAAGCTGGATACACAGACACAGCACAGGTTAAAGAATTCTCCAGCTGTAAGGACGGCAGAGGGACCAATATGGACGGAAACTGCAGTCACTACAGCAAAGTTCATGAAAGAACTGAACCTGAACTGACTCTTTCAGGAGAGAAGAGCAGTAACAGACATTTGCATTTGAATATACAAAGCCTGAAGATACAATGTGAAAAGTTAAAATTAATGGTAATGATAATTCAGAAAACTGAAAAAAGCAGCATGTTAAACCAGAAATTAAGTAGGAAGTTTTTGTAACAAGTCTAAGAAAATAGTTATATGTTACCACATGAATAGCATGTAATGAATAATTGCATTTGTGAAACCGATTCTGACAAATAAAGAACTCTGAATTTGCCTTAAGGACCATAAAAAGCGCTTTAGAGTGCACCTTGAAAGGGCAAACTGAAGAAATACAAAGTAAACAATGACAAAGTAAAATGCAAATCTCATCTCCCACTATTACTCTTTCCATATTTACTTATCAACTGAGGTGAACTAATCATACTTACAAAGAATTTCCTGCCTCTTTTCCTATCCAGACTCACATTGCCTAATTTGAGGTTCCACACTCTTTGCAAAAAACACCTGCACAGTGCTCCAAACCATTATTCTACTCCAGATTGCCAAAAACCTCTACCTCATCTAAATCATAACAGGAGTTCACAGAAACAGAATAACCCATTACTATAAAAGACAAAGAATAGAGAGGAATTTCTGAAGAACATAATTCATTGCATTTGCCAATACAATCACATTTTTACCATAGTTGCTTTGGTTAGATTTTCCACATGTAAGTCAAAAAGCCAACGTGAAGTGCTTGACCCTCTATTTGACAGCCTGGTTCAATGACTTTTTCTCAAATTAGTATATTTTTAAAAAGCAGATTAGTGATCCTAGATTACTACTACACTAAACAACCCTAATTTATTAACAGGGCTGTTATGAAGCAACTTTGTTTTAAGCAAATATAAAAATTATCTTCACTGAAAGCAGCTGTTTAAATCTAATTTTATACAGAAGAAAAATATAAATTAAGTCATACACAAGATAAACCAAGGCACACATAATAGTAAACTGATCTACAGATTACAGAAAGCGATGGATCCTGTAAATTACCCACAAGAGAACAACTATAAAAGTCTGTATCTTTGATATAAAGCAAATGAAGTGACTTAGAGATAAGTCTAGACTTGATTACAGTTATTTGAATTTACGTTTTTTTGCTAAGAGATAGACATATATTCTTGATGAACTCCTGAAAACCTGGAAAAGGCTCATTTACATTAAATAATAATCTTCATAATGATGATTAACTTGTATAAAAATAGTGAAATTCTATCTGTAAGACACTTGTAATAACAATGTTAAAGCTTCACAGTTAAAGACTTTTAGCCAAAAGAATTATCCTCACTTAAATTGTTTAATTTATAGGAAACGAATACTAACCCCTAGATTAAGAGAGGTATATGAATTTAAAAAAGATCAACCAGGAGCTGAGGCAGAAAATTATGTTAACATTTTGTACTGAAAGCTTCACAAGAAAGGATTTGTGCAGCTTGTGAGAATTCAGAGTATTTTTAAGTTACAATAGGCATACTGATATTATGCAAAATATGAAGGCTAAAAAATCCAACATCAGTAAAAACTTTTAAATCACTGAAACGTTCAGGTGGGAAAAGGTGAGGTTTAATATCTACGAGTCCTAAAAAAAACCTCCATAAGGCAGACATCAAGGAAATTTGATCCCTTGCAGAGCAGCTTTGGTAGGACAGACCAACGATATGGTTTTGAAATGTGCAAAATTAGAACTTTAAGGTAGGGTGTATTCGGAAAATGCTTGTTGGAGTCCAGGGCATGTGGAAAACCCCTCAAACTGCCCTGGGAGGTCCGAGACCCTGGCAGAGACCCCAGGAAAGCACTGTCTTTGACCTTAGTCCATGGGAAAAACTTCCAACACTCATAGATGAATTGAAAACAAAAATTTTAAATGGAGAGTAGTTTAGTTTGTCACAGAGTGAAAATTTGTAGTTTTGAGTTTTTAGTATGGAGACAGACCAGAGCAAGACGGAGAATTTTGGGCGTTGTCTCATCTTCTTCTTCTTCTTCTTCATCTGCTCCATTTCCTGATGTGACGGTGGCACAAAGACATTAGTAGAGTGAATTTGAGGTAGAAATTGCGTGTTTAGAATAAGTGACAGTAATTAGCACAAAACCGTAAATATAGTACGTTTTTAGAGTTAATTGGATTAGAAATCTTTAAAAACGATCTTGGACTCTCCGTCCAGGTTCCTGTAGCCACATTTCTTCAGCGCGCCAAGACTGCTGTAAGACCTTGAGATAAGAGATAGACTATAAACACCTTTGAAGACCGAGCTACAGGTTCCACCTCATCTTTTAAACCCTGGTGCGGCACTCTGAGAGACAGAAAACCCCAAATTAAGGGAATGTCGGGGTGCAAATCCCGTCAGCGGCTCCGTAGCATGAAAAAGCGGAGCGATTCCGGCCAAAGGCAGGACCCCGCGGGGCAGGAGGACGCCATCAGCGCTGCTCGGCCCACATCCCCCGCGCTGGCCCGGCCCGGCCCGGCTCCCGCTGCGGCACGAGGGCCGGGAAGGGCTGGGAAGGGCTGGGAAGGGCTGGGACGGGCTGGGACGGGCTGGGAAGGGCTCTGCCCGCGGCGGCACAGCCGCACGGAATCACCGCCCGGGCCGGGAGGCGCCGGAACCGGGGTACGGCACACGACAGCGCCGCACCCACCGCCGCGGGAGAGGGTTGGAAACATCCTCGCTCCCTTCTGGCGACGGGAACCCAGCACCGGATTGCCTCAGCTGGAGAAACTGCTGCCGCACTCCAGGAAACAGAGACTTCTGTTTCCCCAAAACTTAGTTAAGTTTACTATTCTTTCGACACCCATTCATATTCAGTCTTTGGCAAGGCTTTGCAAGGGTTTTTACAGTCACTCATTTTGATATTCTCCGGTTGAGCATGACATTCATCCCCAGTAGACAGCCAACACAAACAGCATTTAAGGTCTTTTTTTCTAGTACTACATTTGCTGTCTCACTCCTACTTGAAAAAATCCCGCTGCAACAGCAGCCACCATGGTAAAGCAGTAAGCCATTAAGTCATCATTTTGCCTCAATATTTCATTTTGCTTCCTCAAAAGCACTTCAAAATGTTATTTTTACTCACGGTATTGCTAAATACAACTACTAAAAGCTTAGAAAAAAATTCATTATAAATAACACTAATTTCACTCTCAGTACAACATCACAACGTGCTGCTACCAAAGCAATCAGAAAAGCTGGCAGTCACAGACCAGACACAGTAACAGGATACATCAAATACTCCACAACGTATCATTTTAGTATCATCTGCACTTGAAGAGTTTTTTAGCTACAGAAACTTTAAGATTAGTCTTCTATTAAAGCTTCCAAATGTGATGGCCAAAGTTACAGAATTTCCAACTGAGATTAGATACCTGAACTGTGTATATGAAATTATAAGCATCTTGATTGCTCACCATAATAGTCAGGGACTGGCAAAAGGGGGATTTAAAGATGTTTTGCACTAAAATCCATCCCCTCATGCACAGTCACAGAATTTATACAATCTCTAAACTCTTCCAAAATAGCTGCATGTGTATATCTCACAAGCCCCTAGGAATCTGCTAGACTACTTTGTCTGCGCATGTCCTGAACAAAAATAAGAATGTAGTGTCACATACAAGTCTGTACAGATACATAGGCATACATTCTTATACATATGAGTGTACAAACACATACATACATGTACCTTCGGACCCTCATGGTCCCAAGGAGCTCTGAAGTGCTTCCAGTGTAACTGTATCTAGCTATGAAGCAATCCAAAATCTAATTTGCAGTTTTATCTCTGAAGAACAAAGACAGGTGACACAGGCATTAGCTAGTGCAGGGGAATTTGAGAAATCTGAGGAAGGAAAATGAAAAAAGGTTCAAAGCAAAGGCTTAGCACTAGCAGTGCCAGAGTCATTTTTTTTTTTAACCAGCTGTAAAAAGCTGACCTACACCTCTACAAAGGGGGAATTTGCACTGAAAAAGTAATATATTAAAAGTCAATATAAAAAACCTTGCCACTTCTAACATTTGCTAGCTGTAAGTCTGAACATCAGCGGGAGTCCATTCTGACAAGAGAGCTTTACAGCCATATCTTCACACTATGGTACTACTAATCATATCTATATGGTACTCTATGGAATAAAAAAATACATTTGGCCTGAGCAAAGCTGGAAAATATCTTTTCTCCCAGGCCATCTGATAAAGCAAACTCAGAAGAAATATTTCTGACATTGTTTTCTCTCATCAAAACTAACAATTCCAATTCAGCAACTGGTTTAAAATCAGCAAGTCTGTTGCAGAGAAGCACTAAAACATGTGAGAGGAGGTAAAACTGATAAGGTAAAAACTCCACAAGTCGTAACAAGTTGTAATTTTTTGGTCTTAAAAAAATCCATCAAAAAGAAAATGTTCTATCATAAAGTAAGTCCATCTTCAAAAAAGAATAAAATGAAATTTAGAATTGAATTACTAAAAAAACTCCAAATACAGAAGAAGAAATTCTGATTAGTGGTGCACTAAAACCGATTTTAACTTTGCAACAAGAATGATGTATTCCAGAATAAACCTCTCGATTTCTTTGACCATTTTTCAAAACAACATCAGGTTGTGAAGTAAAGTTTTTTTCTCTTGGCTAAAAAATGTGCTATGAATCATCAAGAAAACCATTACACAGCGCTTCCTGAGCTCTGCTAATTCCTTTCAGAAAAAACAGCAGTTTTCATCCTTTCTGGAGCCACTTTCAGTAGAGTCAAGGCACTTCAAAACATCATTACAATTAAACCTGCCCTCTGTATACACTTATACAGTATTAGCATATGACTGTAAATTCACAACTTCTCTGTAAAGCAATTTTCAAGAAAAGGCTTTGCTAAATTTGTGCCAATCTTTTACTACAAGTATCAGCACTATACAGGAAGAACAAAATTGCCATGCTGCACTCTAGATTAAGAAAAACGGAAAGGAAAAAATGGCACAGATTATCACACAGAAGATGAAACCGGTTGCAGACAGATGAAATGGTTGACAAAACAGGCAAAATTTTAAACATTAATGCAACACTAGGCATTATTGAAAAACCAAACAGAAGCCACACTTTAACCTCTATAGAAAAATGGAATTTTTCTTCATTGTGATCTTTACCCTCTAAATGTCCAAAATGAAATTTTTTACTGTTAAATCCACTCTCTTTTCTGAAAGCTTCACATTTTTGTACGAGCTGTATCAACAGCCTTAGATCAAGGATGAGAGAACATTTCAAAAACCTTGTCACATGCTGGTTCTACTCAAACAGTGAGAACAGTAAGGGAAGAAGCCAAGATGTTTCTGAATGGCCTCTGCTCTCTGCTTGGATTTTTTTTTTACAGGAAATTTCTTTCAGATTTTTTTTTTTTTTTAATTTATGGCAATAGTGCCTGTTGCCATCAAATACATCCTTGTAAGATTTATATTAGCCTACCAATTATGTAGCAAGTGTTCCTTTGTCTGACAACGCACACTTCTTACTCCATGGTTGATGCTCCATCCCTGGAAGTGTTCCTGGCCAGGCTGCATGGAGCTTTGAGCAACCTGCTCTAGTGGAACAGGGCTGGGAATAGATGATCTTTAAGCTCCCCTCCAGTCCAACCAACTCAATGATTTTGTGAACTTTTTGTGTATTAAAAGCCACATACTTTGCTTTCAACAAAAATAAAGTTATTCCTGTTATTTTTCCTTTAGAAAGAATATTCCTACTACCTGCAGCAATACTGATTAGAGATTATTAAACTCTTGAGGGAGTGGAGAAAAAAACTGAGCAAAGAGGGAATAATACTGATTCTTCATAATAATCTCTTTGAAAATAGAATTTTCCAAGAGTACTTCACAGACATTTACATTATGCAACCAAATATTTTTGCATCTTGATATACCTAATCCAGGGAAAAAAAATCTCTAAAACACATTTCCTTTTCCTATGTGAAATCACAAGATGTTAACAAGTTTAAGAGTTGGAACTTGAAAAAAAGTATCTAGGAAAACCATTCTGACACAGAACGTGTTTAAAAGTAAGGACAGGAAAGAGACATGACAAAACTGAAGACAGGTAGAAAACATTTGAATAGAAAAAATATTAACAAACAGGCTGATAAATACATTGCATATTCTGACATTTTTGTTATGTAGAGCCTTCACAGAGAGCACAGGATGTTACAGCAGGAGGCCCTGTATGAGAGCTCCAGTTTAAATCCTCCCAACTCAAAAATCTCCTGCTGGCAGATTTTTATCTATAGAACTTAATTAACAGCAAACTTAATGCAGGGTCTCTAAAGTACACTGTTGGTTTTCATACAGAATAGCAAAATCAAAACAAGATAGACATAAGCAGCAAAGGGAATGAATTCTGTTTGTCTCACAAAATGTGTTATCTCCCCCTTCCTTCCCACAGGGTGGAAGGGAGAGGTATGAGAAAACACAGCCCTGCTGTACAGAACATCCGTCACACAGAGCTGACCCACCCGGCTGCAGGATGGTATCAGATACATTAGGTTCTTTCCTAAATGCTCAAGTTTCTTTTTGGATGCCGAAGGGGTTATTTCTGGAATTATGAAAATTTTACAAATCTCTTCCCATGACCTTTCTGACATTCAAACTTTGATGAATAGCTCCCACATTAAGATTGCTCATTCTGAGAAGAAACTTTTGTGTGCCTTTTCCTTAGTAGCAGATAAATTATGGATTGTCCACAGCAATGATTAAACACAGTTTACAAATACACTGCCATATCAGTCATTTGTTCTTAACCCCAAAATGCCTGACCTTTTTTCTGGCATGACATTTTTCTTTTCAACTTTACAATGGCCCTTGTCAAAATCAACTTTTAAAACCTGTTCCGTCCCGTATCTCACTCGTGTCATAGGTTCTGCAGGCCATTCCTAATTTTACAGCTAGGACAGACACCAGGCCTAGAGACAAATCAAGCACTCCAAAGTCAGCAAATGTCAAAGTCATTGCCAGAAGCAATGGGCAAGATGCCTGGGAGACTTGATCTGCCCTTGCCCTGTGTGCATGCATTATGGAGAGTTTTTATTTATAGAATTACATTCTACCACCACCCACAAGGCTGCTCCCTGATTCAGTCAAAAAGAAGAATCAACACCCATTTACTGAGCAACTACTCAGTACTTTGTTTTCTTCTCAGCATTTGAAATACCATTTGAGACCTCTACTGAGAAGTACTCAAGTTTTTGTAAAATGGTGGACTCCTTAGTTTCCTGGTGTGGCTCATAATTGTATCAACTAAGCTTCTTACAAAACACTGTCCTGAAAATACGTCCCTAAAACCTCTAAAGCATTACCTCAGAATTTGAAATGGAAGAATTCAGGCACAGAAAGGCAAAAAACACTCAAGGTTTGGGTGTCAAACTGAAATACTCAGCAGCATATCTTCCAGACTAGGTGTACTTGCATAGTATTTTTATTATATGTAAAAGCAGAATTTTGTATTTAGTTAACACAAAATTATCATTATTCAATTGCACATGAGAGCTTAGACCACTTTTCTTAGTTAAATTCTAGATTCTTACGTCAAATCAAAAAAAAAAAATCCCACAAGGAGTAACTACAGAAATTCTGATTTTATGAGAATCACCAAAAGAAACCTGGGAGAGGTAGGAATACTGCCCAGATTTCAACTCAGCACTGAGCTGGACTCTAGAACTAAGTTCCAAAATAAAGTGAACAATATGGCTAGTAGTCCCAAGCTTCTCAAATACATATACTTGGCTGAAAAATGTATCTCACCATACTAAAAAAAAGAGGATTACTTATGAAAGGCTGAAACTTTGTTATGGGGTAGGGGGAAGATGTACAACGTGACCAAAGGCAAACCATACAAGACAGAAAACTATGCTAATGTCTACTAAAACACACATACACTGAAAGCAATTTTGCACTTTAATGCAGTAGCATGCCAGACAGCAACATAATGAAGTGAATGGAAAATAACACCATATTTGAAGGTCTATTAATACTATGTGGGTCAGATTCTAATTACCCAAAACCTGGCTGAAAAGAAGCCTCTCATAGGAGTCTGCAAAGCCATTAGGGATTTTTTCCACTGCCAAAATGTTTTTTTCAGTCCCCATACAGTGTGGGAATTGATGAATACTAGGGACATAAACACCTGAGACAAAAANNNCAGGAAAAAAAAACCCAGAAAAAAAAAAAAAAAAAAAAAAAAAAAAAAAAAAAAAAAAAAACAACTTTTGTAGAATATTGGGAAAAAAGAAGCTAGAAGAATTACAGCTCCAACTAGCACATACTCAAAAATAAATGAGAAGTTATTAAAGTCCATGGCAGATGCTTGTGCAATCCCATTCAGATTATGTTGTTTAATGAAAGCACAAATTCAGAACAAAGATAATTAATAAAAAAGCTGAAATAATTGTGTTACTACTAATTAATTTACAGAATTGTATTACAATATTTGTACTAGATAAAACTGCAATAAAAACATTTGTGTTCAAATCAATTTGTTATTTTTGTACTATATTCATATATTATATGTAAAAGACAAAGGGCATAGCAGAATTTCCAAACCAAAAAATCTATTAAATGGAATTAAGACAGAGCGTATGGACCTATGCATATACTGTGTGCATACATGCATTCCTATTAGACAGAGAGAGCCGTTAAACATGTTATCAACCTGAAAAGTCAGGATCAATTTTAAATCACTGCCATAATGCAGAAGTACACTTTTTATCCCTACAAACAAGGAAGTGAAGCAATGATCAGAGCAAAACCAGCACAAAAGTAGTGTCTTCTCAATCCCTTGACATCTTTAAATGAAGGATGGATATACTTCTGGCAAATGCATTTTAGCTAAGCACAAACTGAAACTGCATTTTTGTCAGTTAAGTCAAAAGGTTCAATATTAGGAGACCTGAATGAAAGATAAAAATTTGTTGGATGTAAAGGATGCCAGAGTTGGCAATTTATTGGTCCCTTCTAGTCACAATCTCTATGAAGAACTCTCACAAAGAAAACCATGTCATAAATACATCATGACAACGAATTTAATCAAGCCCACACTCACTAACCCAGAAGTCCATCATCACTATCCTCTTTGCCAGAAGTAAAGATCTCCTTCAGAGGTGTTATCCACGGGGCAGAATAGCAAAATGAATCCTGTACACATGCTCCTGCCTTATATTCAAATTCAATTTGCTACGTACTTGATCCTATTTACTCCTCCATCTTCATCTCCCTCACACACACTGCTGTTCTTTTTAAAGAAGGTTAAATAAATTAAGAGAGCAGCTTTGGGTTGTTGTTGTTGTCTTGTTTAGTTTTTTTCTTTTTAATTACATTTTCAATTAAAATAATTTCTGTCAGCAGGCAGCTTAATATAATATTCAAACCATGGCTATTTACCAAAACAGTAACTGTCTCTCACAGCTCCTAAAGCAAAGTCAAATTACCCTTAAAGGACAGAACTGAACAACACTTTGGCAGCAAGCAAAAAACCCCTTTGCTTGTATATACAGATCTACAAAAAATTTTTGAAACATGGTTATTCTTGCTGTAACACATAGTTATCATATGAATATCTCTTGCAAGAGAAACAGTTCTAAACAATAAAGTAATCACTTTAAAGAAGAGTACACCTAGTAATCACTTTAAATATCTATCATTAGGCTAAAAAGCATTAAAACTACCTGTGGCCAGGTTCCAAAATGTATTTAAGATGTCTTTCTGAATTTCTTCTGATTCCATCAGGAAGCCAGGTATCTGAACATCTCTGTATGCGAGTCCACTGGTACAATAATCCCATATAAATCAACTTTATTATGAGAAAGATGTAACAGTTTATTTTTGCTATTATATAAAAGCAAAATAAATAGTAGCATTATTTAAATTTATTAAGAATTTATTTCAAATTAAAAAACCTCATTAATACATCAGAACCAGGAGTTTACATATCTGAAGTAACCAGAAAGGCAGTCAACTATGCTAAAAATATATACAAGCATCCTGTTTAGGCCAAGTGTATGACATTTATTTGCTGAAAACAAACTTGTTAATTCCTCTGTCCTCTACAAAGCTCAATGCCATTAAACCTGAGCAGCAGTGAAAAACAAGTAGAAAAATCTGTATGGCTTAGCTAATCTTTATATCGGATTTTAACTACATGTTATGCATGAAAGTTCAGAGGGTTCACAAAGTTAAAAATGTGGCAGCTGAGAGGTATCTGTCTCAGTCAGACACACATGAAAGCACAGGATGCAGTCCATTTCTGAACTCCTACAGAAGGAAAAGACAGGTATCAATTCCAAAGAAACATTCTGTGCCAATCAGCTGCAATAGTTATCCTCTGTAGTTTTAGGTCCAGCCTTTGCAACTGCCACAGAATCCCTTGGCCAAGCAGAACAAACAATTACAGAACTCTCTCACGCATTTTGTTATAATTTAGAGTATACACAAAAGAACACCCAAAAGCAAACAGATATTTTCAAGAAAGAGGCAGATATAAATTATTATATGGCTTATTGCTGAGACTTTAACCAAAAGCCTTAAAGTATCTCAGTGAAAGAAGACATGATTTTGGGAAAAGATATGATGAAAACCCCAAACTGTTGCATTTGGCATGTTGTTTTCATAAGAGTAAACTAGAGTACATCTAAGACAGTATCACTCTTTCACTTGTATTACATTTTGCTGTGTGTGATCTGCATTTCTAGGATTTTGTGCACATTCTCCTTCCACTCAGGTTGTCATCACAGGCCTAAATTGAGGAAGCATGCCATCTCAGCTCCAAGTGTTCAAAAAAAATTTAAAGTTTCAACTGTTTATCTACTTCTGATTAAAAGAATTAAAGAGAGAGAAAGTAAGGGAAACATACAAAAGCACATTAATTACATTTTACATTAAATATAATTTGAATATTTTCACCTCACTTTAAAACACTGTGTACATGTATACAAAAAGCACTCAGAATTCTCTGCTGGCTATTCCACCACACACGGAAGGTGAAGAAGAACTGAAATGAAGTTCAACCATTTTATTGTCATCTTAGGTATTATAAGGACCAGAGTGCACACAATCATGCTGTCCATCTACTCTCTCCTTTACAGCTTTTTTTCCCGGAACTTCCAAATGCCTGGGACAAACCTTCCACACAATTTCATGAGAGTATGAAGAACTAAAGAATATCTAACAACATGCTTGTTCTAATCAAAATCAAAATGTAGAGGTGACAAAGAAATTAGTACTCCACTACATATCTTTTATACTGGAGACACTGTGAGAGGAGGGTAAGAGGGTGCTGGGGGCAGGTATTGTGGCTGAGGGCTTCCCATGGCATTTTCATGGAGAGGAGATGCAGTTATTTTAAAAAGGATTTTACAGAACATTAAAAAAAAAAAAACAGCTTCACTACTTTTCCCTTATAAAGATACACTTTTAAACAAAAATGTCTTTTTCCAAGTGTACATGTTAGGAACAATGAAACCACAAGCTGATTGACAATACAACATGGTCGACAAGTTAAAAAAGAAGAGTTTATTAAATATATAATGGAAAAATAATTGTGGTTATTGTGAAACAGGGTAAATAAGACTGTATCTTCTGCTGCATTTCTGTTAAGTATGTTGTAACGTAATTCCTTGCCTGCAAGGAAAGGAGGAAACCAGTTTTGATAACAAGGCTAAATTTATGAAGTAAGAAACTGTGCCAAAACAGGCCACTCTTTACTTACTCTGTAGAATGACTGACACACCCAAAATAATAATTTGGAGTAATTCTTACTTTGAGGGGAGTTACTCACATTTCAGCTGACTGTAACAAAGAAAAACATTTGCTTTCCCCCGTACGCAACTATGCAAGAGCAGATTTTTAGTAATTACAGTATTCAGAAGACTCACTGGATTTGGACTCCTGCTCTCTGAAAAGCAGCACTAAAACATGCTCAGTTTATAAAAACTACAACTGGTCCACAAAATTGTCTAATCACTTCTTCATCTTTAAGTAGACTTACTTTAACGTCTTTCAGTCTCCTGACTGTGTATTACTGATTAATTCAGGACAGGACTCCAAAAACAGATGTCAGGTTTATAGACAGCCATAAAATAGCCTCAAATTGGTTTTTCTTCATGTTCAAAGGTAGGCTTTACACCCTTTCAGCCAAACCCTAAAAACCACAGCATCCCCTACAAACACTTCTACAAATATAAAGCATATCATCTATAACAGTGTTTCCTGTATACCTTTCCATGAGTTTACAGAGGACATTTTACAAATCTTTCTTCCTCTGTAAATGTCTAAATCCCAGCAAACATCTGTCAGGACACCAAAAGTAAACCACTGTGCTAGTAGCAAGAGAGCTGTGGGCTGCACATACAAAGTACTCGAGTAATAGAGCATTTCCCACCGCCTATGCACAAGACCAAAACCTTGTGCTGTTATTGCCATCACAGATGAGAAAAGGCAAGTTAGGGAAAGCCATTTGGGAAAGCATGTCCAGTGGCCACCACTCAATGACATCAAGCCATAAAATCGATAGGAAGTACATTTACTGCTGCTACTGATCAAAGATGTGGAAAGAGGAGGCTGGATTTTTTTAGTCTTGCTAAACCTGAGTTGTCAGATACTTGCAGTAAGATGTCACTGAAAGAGGCTGAGAGGTCAGGACTTGCACAGCCAGATGTATCCGAGTCGCCAACACAAAGACGGCAATGGGCTTCATGCTATTCTGTGTCCTCCATGATTTTACTTGTTTCTAGTCATCTCCAACTCCTCAAAGCACACTGAGTGTTCTGTCGAGGCTTAGAAATGAACTGTCCCTGTAGTACCGTCTCCCTGCTCTTATCTTTGGGTAATCTCATCCATAAACGAAAACTGAAAACAGCCTGGCCTCTTTCCAGAAACTTTTTTAGGAGAGGCATGGCAAAAATGAAGCAATATTTCTATGTATACTGCTTATATCATAAATAGTTCGCAACAAAAAATAAATCATTATGAGAAGTCAACCTACTTTTCCTGAGAAGGAAGTCAGACTGGCTCATTTGCAAAGAAGATTTTACAGCTGATTTAATATAATCATCATTATCTGCTAGAAAGGAAGACCCAGATCTATTTACACAAAATCCATACAACATAACCTTGGCTCAGCTAGCCAAAGTACAGGATCTACTCAAACCCCAACTACAGCACATACAAGACACAATAACAATCCGTATTCCAAGAGATACCAAAAGCAAACTTCAATTTAGATTTCCAGAATACCCTGCAGAAACCTATTCTGATTAATTTCCAAGACTTTCAGATCACTCTTATGTGTATAAAAGAAAAGAGAGTCATACACAAGAAAACTGAACTCTCTGGCATCTTGCTGCACTAAATTAGCAACAAATTAGCAAACAAACGCCGAAGAAAAACCTGGAAGAAACTTTTACTTTGCACTTGCATTCCTTAACTTAGGAAAATCAGAAAGAAAATTCATGGATTCTGCAGCAGCATTTTATTAAGTTACCAAAATTATCAAAAGGTAATTTCAATTTGCACTTTTCAGATATTGAGAGAGGACTGTACTACAGACAAAAATCAGAAAAAAATTTTCATTAAAAAAACTCTTTTATAACATACAGAAGTGTAGAATAAAGCAAAATATTTAAAGTTAGAAAATACCCACAAAGGATTTCAAAAAAGGCAAGAACAGGCAGCATGGGATGAATAATGAACTTGCTCATCAAAACGTTTTTGTTTCTGCCTCGACTATGCCAGCAATTACTCAGTGTAAACCTAATGAAAACCTTAAAAGTTGCAATGGTAAATTAAAAAAAACCAAAACAAACCAACTCCCACATATCATTGATTTCATGACCTTTTGTCTTATATCAAAGGAGTTCACCATTACCTCTTTGTAAAATTCTGCAATTGATAGTACTCACAGAAATATTAGTATTTTTCAACAGTAATGAAACTGGCTATTATCCAAATGATACCCTATTTTCTCTTTCCCATGAACTATAAGATTTTTTTAAAATAATGCTTTTAGAAACACAAAACTATCTAGTCTACTCACTTTCCAGAATCAAACTCTGTGATGCTGGTAAACCTCACATACAAAATCCAAGTACATTAAGGGCTGCCAGGAAAGGTAAGTACTCTGGTGACTACATCTTTGATCTAAAATAACAAAGACATAATTCTATCATTATGAAATTACATATAAGAAGCAGACTTCCCAATTAATTTTACCAATTACACTGTACACATCTCAAAACTAAATCTAACGTAAGTTAGTGTCAGAAGAACCCCCAACAAAGTAAATAAAGCAGACTTGAATTGTACCCTAAAGAAAGTGCTCTAATTCACATGCCAGTCTGAGCTATGATGGTTATTTACATAGTGCATTACAAAAAAAAAAAAAAAAAAAAAAGAAAAGTAGAATATATGAAGAAACTGCCTGCTGGTTTAAAGGCACTGAGATACCTAGGTCGCTTTAACACAGAAAGTTTTCATCTAATCTGAAATTATACACCTGAAAATACCTACTGAGAATAAAGACTACTACATGATTTTGGGTCGATCTCAATGAAGTATTATAAATAAGAGGGGGTTCAAGCTATGTAATGGGTAAGTTTTTCAAGTATTCCAAATAGTTATAAGTAGATTAATTTTTTCAATCTATGACTAAATATTCCTAGATTCACAGAAAATTGAAGTGCTTTCTGCCAAAAATTCAACACAATAAAATATATACAAGTAGTTAATAGAAAAAAAAAACCACTATGTTCTTGATAAGCACACAAAACTTTATGCAAGCATAACTATGAATTTAGAACCAAACCATTGCAAGTATTGTATCTTTATTCTGCATGGTGTATTATTTTCTAATCTTTGAGATACAAATCATTCTTTGTCAGTTAATATTAAAGGTTTAAAAAATGTATATTTATCAGTCAATGGAAGCAGAAGAAAGATGGCAGGAGGACTATGGCCCTATCCCTTCCATTGGCTAATTCTCAAACATATCCAGGTGGTAATTGCAGTACCAATTTCAATTCCATTTCTCACAAAACATTATGAACTTCTTGGAAGGACCAACTGAAATGGGTGAGCGCAACACCAAGCCGTAACTGATTTGTCTAGCATCGCCCACAGCAGTATGTTCCTATTTCTACACATTATGTCGGTAAAGTCTACAATCAATTACATTACCATATCTAAAAACAGAAAATAGGTAACACTATTTACCTTAAATTTGTCTTTGCCACAGTACATCAGACTTTAAGAAAGAAAAAAAAAAAAGAAGAAAGCTCAACAAAACAGGACAAAGATGAAATTAGTTGCAAAGTCCCATTTTCAGGAAACAAGGCATGCCTACAAAGAAACTCATTTGGAGTTTTCATATAGTGAAGAGGATGCCACAAAACCAGGATTTTTAACAGGTATGCAGTGGGGAGGGGGAGGAATATATTTGAACTTACAGTCTACAGATAGCCTTTTTCCTTCCTCAGACAGATGCACAATTATTTTGATACAAGTCAGTTATGAACCATTCCTATCTCACAAATTTTTAAAGTTCAACTGTGAAAGTTTTACTGTTCCCATATAGATACTTTTAACTATTTTTTTTATAACACAAAACATTACAGCCACAAAATAACAGAAGCACACACAAAGTAAAATAGTTTGTCATCCACTCATAAACAGAGACAACTTCTCTCTCCTTTACAATGCACCATCATAGCTGTGGTCACAGACAGCGTGTGGCAGGAGGGCAGGATTCCACACCTTAGGAAACAAGTTACACGTTACATCTCATGAACAGATCAGGTTAGCTGTTTGCTTCCTGAGTGCCGTAGAGACTATCAGCAGCAGTGAGAATACCGAGCTACAGCACACAACCCAGATGTCACAGATCTGCAAAACAACTAGTTCAGAGATGGTTGTTACCTATTCAGATTACTTATTTGAACATTCAAATTAAGCACAGTAATTACAGCCATGTTGCAAGATTTGGGTGTTTTCTCATTGTCAAACTGGTCTCACACATATTTAAAGAGATTATTTCCACAGAAAGCCTGACTACTTGTCCCAGATGTATTTCAATAGTGCAAGAGAAGCAAACTACCCTCCACTTACCATTGCGGGCCAGTCTGCTCTCCTGCCAGTCAACTCAAGATCAGTCCTGAAATTTGCTTGCCTATGCTTTCATCACCTATTTTTGTTTATCTAAGTTACCTGGTTAAATTGAGGTTTCTTTACTCGTTCTGACTCCAAAGCTAACACAGGATAGGTAAACCTGCTAAGATAATCCTAAGTACTAGCTCTTTAAAATTTACATGTTTAGTAATGCGAACAATTAAGAACAGATTCCATAAGCATTTATTTAGTCCAAACCAAACATTTTCACACACTATTTTTTAAATGTATCTTTTGTCAGTGCTACTGAAACTCAGTGGAAGGTCATAACACATACTATAATTTAGAAATTCACATATTTAGAGCTCAATAAATCACATGGAAGCCCTTTGAAAGTTTTGCAAGTTTCATCCTACCTTTGATCTTGGTTCAATAAACTTAGGATACTGAATCACAGTCTCCAATAAGGTAACTGTAAAAGCTTCCCCAGCAGCAGAAGTGGCTGCAGGCACTTGCCCTTTCCATGCTGCATGTCAAGACAGCTGATAAGCATACACATACAGCTCCAGGGCTTCCCAGAAACTACGTGCACACTATTCAAGAAGTCAGGCAGGCAAGAGCTAACACTAAACACCACTCCAAATTACTTGGTCCAGCCTATCTCTAGCCATCAAAGAAGCTGTGGGCATCACCAAGCTCTTCTCATCTGCCATTATTATTCCAGGGGGAATAAAGGAGCCCAACTCTCCCCTATTATAACAAAACGCATACCATAGGTGACATCTGAAAAAAAATATGCCCAGGACTACAGTATCATCTGTTTCAAAAACCCCATGGGCACTGCAAGAAATAGACTAATGAATCATCTTAGTGGGCAATAAGTAAATTGTATGTACACTAGGTGTACATACTAACAAGAAAATACATTTACAACTAGCTGATTAATATGAACAGAGAAAAAGATCATGTTTTACAATAAAATGATATCTTTTAATGTAGTAAGACTGGAAAAGACCATCTAATAAATTTGGTAACCTATGAAATTTTTAATGTCATACTTTATTACTTACCTAAGACATCAGTGAATCTTTATATCGATTTCTTCAGACATAAATAGTCTACTATGATTACTCTAAACTCTAGATTGTAGGTTCCTTTAAAAACTCTTATGTGAGTCACAATAGCATCCCTGGTTTTGAAAGTTTACTTTCTAATATCACCTCTACATAGTAATAGTTGCAATGCATTAAGTAACTGACACAATTATATTCTACTCAACATATAGCACGCTCCTTCTCACAATCCCCAGCTGTGCTGCATTATTATGAAAAACAACAGTTTCAGATAAAATCCTTCTAGTATTTCATAGATATATTCACAAATAACAGCAGTGGAACTGTGTTTGGAAGTTACTCTTCTTCAAGAAAAGATCACAAATCACTTCAGATTTACCATGCCTTGCAAACAACTTCTAGTGGTGATAACTCCACAGTCTTCCTAGGAAATTTATTTCAGTCTCATCCATACTTGTTCTCGGAAAAGGTTCTTTTCTCCTAATGTCTACTAAGCTCTAACATGAATCTTTCCTCCTGCAACGTAAAAGTCATTATGTCCTGTCACATCCTAAACAATGTAGAGAACCATTTTTTATCATACTTCTATATAGCCAAAGGAGTACATGTAACTTTCAGCATCATCCTCTCTGACTAGAATAAACCTCAATCTTTTTTCAGGTATCTGGGGTTGTGAGAGGGAAGGTGAAGAGAAGGAAGAAATTCTTGTGATTAAGAAAACTGCCAGTTTTAGTGATGGGTTCTCTATTTTTGAGAGAAATAAAAGGGAAGGCAAATCAGGAAATCAAAACAAAAAGACTCAAAACATTTCTCAATTTAACAACCTAACCTATCCACTGTCAGGAAAGCAATACCAAGCGAATACAGCATGCCTGTACCATTCCATGCACCATCAGGACTATCAGGGAGGAGAGGGAGGTCTCCAGGAAAAGAAACATGCTTAAGTAATTAAATAAATGCCACTTCTGATCTACAGTAACAGTTTACACTGACACTAACAGAGTTTAACAATTTTTGTACACATTGTAAGTATTGCCTGTGATGTCTTCCAAATATGTGAAGATTTCACGTCAGAGAAATCATCATTCAAATCTGAGAATAATCTGATCTAATTTGGTTTCTGAATGGATTCCTAAAGCTGTATTTGTCCTAGGTCAGTGCTCCTCATTAACAATAGATTTCTTTTTACAAATTTTTGCATTGTTGTTTTGCACAACACAAAGCACACTATTTGTTGAATTGCTGTCCTGCATCTAACCAAGCAATGCTGCAAGGAGAAATATGCTATTTTGAAGCGTTTGATTTGACTATGTTAGTCCTACTGGAAAAATACAAACTGAAAAGAGAGATTCTGAAAAACAATATAAGCATGTGGAAAAAAAAAAGAAGGCTGTAGAATAAAACCCTGGGAAGATACCATCTTAAAATACAGTGCCTTCCAAAAGATATTTCTGGTTGTAATAAACAAGACCTTAGAGCTGGCCTCCAATTTGTAGCATGAATTGTGCTAAACACCACATTTCTAGAACACAACTACATGTCAGATACTTCTTAGTAAAGGAAGTAGTTTGTCCACAGTCAAAAAAAAAAAAAATTGCATCTGCACCTGTTAGTCACCATTTTCTCCTTTTCATATGTCAAAGTCCACCCTACAGATATATCTTTATTAAACTGATGACATAGCTGTGTTCATAACCTTTCAGAAGAGATGGGAAAGGGTGAAGGGGTGGCCCTTTATATTAGGAAGGCTTTTGATGCCATAGGTACTATGACTAGTGATGATGAAGTTGAACGCTTAGGGGTAAGATTAAGGAGAAGGCCAATAAGGCTGACATCCTACTGAGAGTCTGTTGTCATTCACCCAACCAGGGAGAAGAAGTGGACAACCTATTCTATAAGCAGCTGGAGAATGTTCCAGGAGCATCAGCTCTTGTTCTTGTAGATGACTTTAACCTACCAGACATCTGCTGGGAACTTAGTATACCAGAAAGGAGGCAGTCCAGGAAGTTTTTAGAGTGTATTGAGGACAACTTCTTGTTGCAGCTGGTGAGTGAACCCACCAGGGGTAGGAGTATGTTAGACCTGTTGTTTACAAATGGAGATGGGCTGGTAGGAGATGCGGTAGTTGGAGGCCACTTGGGGCATAGTGATCATGAAATTGTAGTTCTCCATATTTGGTGAAGCTAGGAGGAGCATCAACAAGACTTTTACATTGGACTTTCAGAGGGCAGACTTTGACCTATTCAGGAGATTTGTCCGGAGAGCTCCTTGGGAAGCAGTAGTTTTTAAAAACAAAGGAGTCCAGGAAAGGTGCTTCAAAACACATCTTGAGGGCATAGGAACAGATTGTCCCTGTGTGCCAGATGACGAGTCCACAAGGCAAACATCCAGCCTGGAGAGGTAACGAGATTTTGAAATAACTTAGGAATAAAAAAGAACGTATCATCTCTGGAAGGAGGGCTCGGTCTCTCAGGAAGCAATTAGGTGGGTTGCTAGGGCATGTAGGAAGAAAATTAGGGAAGCCAAAGCTCAATTTGAACTTAATTTGGCAACCTCTGTAAAGGATAATAAAAAATCTTTTTACAAATATGTTAATGGTAAAAGGAAGGATGAGACCAACCTTTGTTATCTATTGGATGCAGGAGGGAACTTAGTAACTGCAGATGAGGAGAAGGCAGAAGTGCTTTACACTTTTTTTACTTCAGTCTTTAGTGGAAAGACAGCTTGTCCTCATGATAATTGTCATACTGGGTTGGTGGATGGTGTCAGGGAACAGAACGGTCCTCCTGTATCCAGGAGGAGGCAGTCAGAGAAGTGTTGAGCCTCTTGAATGTCCATACATCTATGGGCCCAGATGGGATCCATCCCAGGGCGATGAGGGAGCTGGCAGATGAGCTTGCAAAGCTGCTCTCCATCACTTACCAACAGTCCTGGCTCACTGGTGAGGTTCCAGATGACTGGAAGCTGGCCAATGTGATTCCCATTCATAAAAAGGGCAGAAAGGAGGATCCTGGTAATTATAGACCAGATAGCCTGACCTCAGTACCCGGTAAGATAAGGGAGCAGTTCATACTGAGTGCTATTGCACAGCACTTACAAGACGACCAGGGTATGAGACCCAGCCAGCACGGGTTTAGGAGAGGTAGGCGGTGTTTGACCAACCTGATCTCCTTTTATGACCAGGTGACCCGCCTAGTGGATGTGGGAAAGGCTATGGATGTTGTCTACTCAGACTTCAGGAAGGCCTTTGACACTGTCTCCCACAGCACACTCCTGGAAAAGCTGGCAGCCCACGGCTGGGACAGGGGCTCTCTTTGCTGGGTTAGGAACTGGCTGCATGGCCGGGCCCAGAGAGTGCTGGTGAACGGTGCTGCATCCAGCTGGGGGCCAGGCACCAGTGGTGTCCCTCAGGGGCCTGTGCTGGGCCCAGCTCTGTTCAATATTTTTATTGGTGACATAGATGAGGGTATGGAGTCTTTCATTAGTAAATTTGCAGGTGANGATTCAGAGGCGACCTTATCCCTCTCTACAACTCCCTGAAAGGTGGCTGTGGTCAGGTGGGGGTTGGTCTCTTTCTTCAGGCAGCAACTGACATAATGAGAGGGCACAGTCTTAAGCTGTGCCAAGGGAAATACAGGAATATATTCCTGGATATTAGGAAAAAGTTTTTACAGAAAGGGTAATAAAGTATTGGAATGGTCTGCCTGGGGAGGTGGTGGATTCACCATCTCTTGATGTGTTTAAGAAAAGGCTAGATGTGGCACTTGGTGCCATGGTTTAGTTGAGGTTAGGGTTGGGTTGGACTTGATGATCCTGGAAGTCTCTTCCAACTTAATGATTCTGTGATTCTGTGAACCAGTCACAAACACTAGTAAAATTTAGTTGACATCTTACCAGAAGAAAAAGACACCCCCTTTAAAACTCTGCTGTCACCAAATAAAGAAAAAGATTTGTCTGTGGATGAATTTTTGCTTAAAGAAAATTCCAGAATTCCAGTGGAACCTGCCAATACAAGAATCCATCACATTCAGCTACCTTAACGGGACATGCTCCTCATTCATTTCCACCAGTGCTTAAATGCCTTCAGTGTCCTTTGGGTCCTTGCCTTAAATGAGGGCAGTCAGGGGCACGATATTATATATGATGGGTCAATAGTTCTGAAATGCAGTCACTCCCATTGCTCAGAACGACAGCTGGACATAGTGACCTCCAGAACAAGGTTCATCTTTTTTCCCAGGTTTTGTGCAAGAAAAATAAACTCAAAATGGCAGGGAGCCTTGATAACTAGCTGAGGAAGCAGCCAGTGCCAATCTTACTGCAAAAAAACCTACCCCAAGTCATAGTGTAATAATAAATAACAACAAAAAGCAAAGCAAAAGAAGTTTTGCTTCTCCAACATGATAGCTGCTTAGTATTAACTAGGTTTTGTGCCTGCTGATCAACAGCTGAGAAAAATCTCTACTGGTGCAAAAATTTTCATCCAGCATGTCTGTCACACACCTCTGAGTTGCCTGGTAGTCTAATCAACACCTGGCCCTCTTACAACTACTACTTATAGTTAAACACTACTTTGATGTATTTATTCTTTTTTCATCCATACTAGACCAGTGCTGTCACTGGAGAACCAAGCTGATCTCCTCAAGTTTCCTCCATGGGTAAACGAACTTTAGTCCACTTCGGTCAACAGAAGCTATCAAAAGGTAGAGTCATCTTACAAACTGAAAATAAATTTAGAACTATGATATATGACCAAAGCTGAAGCAGTAAGTTTTCTGCACCTTCAAAACAACAACAAAAAATTTAATATTTAATGCTGATATATAAAAAACACAAATGAAAGGTGATTGTCAGAATCAGAACACAAGAATTATGTTGGAATGACAAAATGATAGCAAACAAGAAGGTTCTGAAGCACCTGAAGATGAAAATCAAAACCAGTCAATATGGGGCTGGTGTGACTAATTATCAAACTATCTGCATTACATTACCTTGTGAAGAATAGTGTTGTAAGCACATAAAATGGTCACGAAATGAAAAGTGTATACACTAAAATCCATTATGTCATGGACTTTGTTAGCCTACATTTGCTACAAATTCCATGTCATCAAGACCTAGGCAGTTTCACTGGTTGCTTTGGAACACCATGTGTTTCACTACTGATGTGTACTTTGAAATCAAACAGCTGCACTTATGAAACTTGCTTCAAACTTTGACTGAAAAGCAGTATCAGTATGTAGGGTTACAAAGTGGAGTTTATATTTTTATTTCTATACAGGCAGCATCTAGCTAAATTTGATCAATTATTCTGTACAATGCATTAGGTAGCATGTTAGAAATAGGTGATGCATCACGCCACCTTGTTTCATACAGCAGAGCAGTAGCCTCCTGTGCAGAACACCCCATTCTATTCATTCAAATATACTCTGTTGCCTGTATCTCCGAACCTCTTCCAGTTTCTTCCAGTAACTACACTGTGAGAACTATGAAAGATAACAGTGGCAAACAAGTGCCATCTGAACAGCCAAATGCCTCCAAACTACGAAGCACAGCAACTCTTCTTTTATAGTACTTTATCTATAGTGTTTCCCTCCTCACTTAGAGGAGCACTGAAAAACAAAAGGAACTTTGACTTATTTGGAGGACTTGCAAAAATTAGGTGAAAATATGCAAGACTACAACATCACTACAAAATTAATGAAGCCTTTGTCTTTACCTTTCCCATCACTGAAACAGGTTTAAAAGCTGTCTTGAACAGAAAAGGAAGTGCTGTCCCTTTTATGTCTCTCTGAAAAGACCCAGAGGAAGAAGCATCAATTCATAGAACATAATAGTAAAGAGGAAGGGAAGGGGAAGAAGGGGAAGGGAATGTGGAAAAGAACAGAAATAGTGCCTGTTTAGGAACTCATTGGTCTAATAATTACACACAGAAAAGCTATTCTAAAACAAACTGCAAGATTGCTACCTTCAAGACTGCCAAAATGAAATTAAATGCCAACATGCCAGTAGAAGTTAAATTTGATACTCTTCTGCCAGGCTCCCCTTCCTCTGTCATATGCCTTTTGGTTTTAAGACCTCCACCTCAAATCCCCCCAGAGAATTCTGCTTCCCTTATAGCTTTAGGTGGGACAGCTCTGGAGATGAACTGGAGTTTATGTGAAGATGACTTCTGCATAATAACACTAGACAGAACTCGAGATTGCAGAAACTGGAAGACAAGTGGTGAATGAAGCAATTTAAAGAGTTTCTTCATTTATGCTGCCTACAGCCACAGGTGAAAGCAGCCCCACAGAGCAGAGCTTAATTCCCAAGACCAGCTGTGCTACCGAACTCGTGGTTAGGCTGGCATTGCTCAAAACTGTAATTTCAGTGAAGTTCTGCCTTGCCCTCAGAGAGGCATGTCCAGCATAGGTACAAGTATCAGATTTTACTTGTTAAAAATCAAGTTCTTGGCAAATGTCAGTACTTTTACAAAGACAACACAACACACATCTTTGAGAGACCGCCACACTTGCAGACTCCTGCCTATGTATAACCAAGAGTCAGAATAACCCACTATCTCTTCTATATGTAACCTGCAAGCCAGTCTCCCAGGTCTTTCTCTCACCATTATTGTATTGAAAGTCAAAAAAAGAACAACACTGGTCAAAGCTACAGAGCTTCCCTGTCATGAAAGATTAGCACAAGAGAAATCAAGAACAGTAAGAAAAGGGAAGAGTATTTCTGGACTGAAAAAAAAAAAAAACCCACAAAAAGAATTTGAAACCTTAAAGCATTACCAGTATAACTGTCCATTACAGTTCTCTTTCCTGACCCCCTCTTAAAACAAATATATAAATAACCAAACACCAAAGGAGTCAAATAACAAAGTTCTATGCTCCATGCTGTCATTCCCAGCATTCTAAACTCAGCACTGATGAAGTAGGACCATTAGTGTCTCATCACAAGTCTTGTCAACATTTTGTATCTATTCACACCGATTTTTCATATGCTTATTTCTTACTTTGAGGCTCTGAAGTGAGAGGGATGTTGATAGGCCATAACACGCATAAGCAACTTAAGAGTACAGTCCAACTGCATCTACAGTACTGGATGCAGTAACAACAGAAAAATCCAACATGTGCACCCAAAATTATCACTGCCTTACCTATAGGTACTAACTAAATACAGAAACAAAACAACTTTCCCTTGAGTAAATGAAATTTATTTCCAGAAGTAAATACTACAGCAGTTCAGTTCTCCACTGCCTGTTCCCCCTCAACCCAGAACTCTTCTGCATGTATTGAACAACCTTCAAAAACTGTCCGTCTTTTCCTCAGAATATGAGGACAAGTATAGCTGGCCTAGGGTTGCACTCAATCTGAATGAATAACAGAACTATGCAACTCTTATCTGCAGGGATCAACTTCAGTAACAAACACTCCCTAAATGTTTGACCTTTACTGTGCAGTCAGAAATAATTCTTGCAATAAAGTTGAAATTAAAATATTATTATATGTGGCAGTATTATTTCAATAAAATGTCACTTCTTTTGTATTGAAATAAGAAGAAACAAACTTTTGATCTCCTTTCACAAATGGCATTTCTTTGTTGCAACAGCAAGAACTAGTGCCAACAACTGTTTATAGAAGTTTCAGAACCAAAAAGAAACTTACTTTCACCAAGAACAGTCAACCACTGGGTAATTGCAACTTCAGACTATCATTAAGCAACTTGAACTGTTGGTTAAAGTTTCTAGGATGCAGTAATAGAAAGGTATGTGCATTGGGAAGGGCATGTTTACCTTTCAATTGAGCTGGATATCAGCCCATAACAGTTTCACTTACTGGGACTCAAGTATGTCGATTGTTTTTCACATATCGGATTGCTTGGATTTCACATTCATAGTCAATTGCTTGTTTCTGAAACTCTCCTCAAGTATGAGCTGAGTGAAAAAGCAAAATTATTTTACTCCACCCAGTCCTTATAGGCTTTCCTCTGCAATGTCCCTCTGCCCTCCAGCACACTATTTTTGATATACTCAAGTACTGGAAATGAGATTCCAGCTTTCGGAGGCTAGTATTAAAAAACAATGCACAGGGCAGCTTGATCCAAAAAGAGTCTGTGGAGGAAAAAAAAACCCATATTCTACTCTAAAGATGAACACTGATCTCATCAGTGATGAGTAGTCTCAAAGCCTCCACACCTCAAGGTGAAGAGAGCCTTCTGAGCTTTGTGTCTTGTAAAAGAATGATTATGCTTTCACAGTCTTATATTGAATGAGATTAATCTCTGTCAGATTTCAGTCCACAACTTCTTCCTCATCTTCTGCTCTACAGACAATTCCTTCTGCTCTAATTAGCTTTAGGTGTCTTATTTAGCAAAATCATTTTAAAGGCCATTTTTAATCACACTGTGATAGAGACATACACTCCAGCCGTCCCTTGCTTGCAGGCTGTTCAGATTTCCATTATCTGCTTTATCGTGCTTACTTCAACCTCCTAAGCTCCTAAAGCTGAAAGTTTCAATATTTACAATAGTAAACAAACCAACAAAAACCTCACCCAAGCAGGCAACTAAATGGGACTGTGAAGAAACACGCTATTTCCCTATGTTGTTTGCCATCTCAGCTGAAGCTGGGAGAAAGGGGAAGGATTGATAATACTCCCTTCCTGGTCCTGTTTAGTATATTTGGAACTAACTCAGCTGTTTTTATAAAGACTAAAGTCAAGAAGCATTGATGGAGCTTTCCATAGGCTCTGCTACCAAATGCAATACAATGCATTGGCTCTACAGTATGGAAGTGGGGAACACAGACTACTGAAGAAACGACGCAGGGAGAAACACTGCTTCAGTTACTGCCCCTCTGTTGTGTTACAAATGGGATGTTTTTTTAAAAAAAATCAGAAAATCCCTAAGACATGAACAACTAAGGAGTGCTATTTGAAAGATGCTGCAGTTTAAGTTCTACAAACTATAACCCAGTTACTTGAGAAATAAAGTATGGTTAAAAAGTCAGAACTCTGTAGATTTTCATTAAGCAACTAAGATGTTCAGTTGGCACCCCCACAGGTGCCAAAGAGCCAAGACTACTTAACAAGTTTCCAAAAGTTAGGATACAGTTCCAAATCACAGCAAAGATGATCTGACAACCTCCTGCCTCCCACCAGTAATAATATTTTTTCTGAATTTTTAGGGATTCAGCTTAGTGATCTAAAGCAGCAGAAAGTTTTTCTTTGTGTGGGCAGAAGGGAAGGATAGGCTTTGCGCAGGAAGGGAACTCCCTGAAGTGGCTCACCGTTGGGTGGGGAAAACAGCAGAGTAAGACAAAAGAAGTGACATCTGAGGTCTGGAGAAGGGAAGAGGTGGGTCCATCCTTTTCAGCACTCTACAGCCACCAGATTCATCTTCCAGCAGTAGAGACTTGTAAACAGAAAGGAAACTGGGATGCTCCTATAAAATACTCTCAAGTTTTGTTCGAATTCTTGAGCAGAATGTCAGCTTCTGGCCTCTCGAACAAAGCAGGCAGGTCTACAGACATGAAGTTCACTCTAAAATAACAGTGCTTTGGATATGTGGTATGGGAAGATGGCCCCCTTGGCTTTCATCAGCCTTGGAGAAACTTAATTCTAATAGCTTCTGTGGGACATAGATTCATATATATATATATATAGATATAGATATAGATATAGAGCTTCAATAAAATACACTCTGTATCGTTTAAGCTTTCTTCTCTTATTATTTTATTTCCAGTTTTTAATCCAGAACTGGACACCTGCCTTGCTGGAATTATTTACACATTTCATTTTTTAAGCAAATCACCTTTTAAAGAGAGATTGGACTAATCTGACATATCTAGGGTGTTTACCATTCCCAAAAGATAACTAATCCAGCTTTAGCAGCTTTTCAGATGCCATTTCATTCAGATCTAGGAGTTCAGAAGCCAGAACACACTATCCTTTAAGGCATAAAAGCTGATCTGAAGCTGGTTTTGTCAAGTAGTAGGCTCCGGGAGAAGGCTGAACCTGCAGGATCCAAAAGACTTTTTGACCTGGCTCAAATGCTAGGAAACAGATCCCATGATTTCACATATCTGCATAACGATAAAGGCGAACAATGCAGATTACAGGAAAAAAAATGAGACATTCATTTTTTATGATTATGGAAAGGGAAAAATTAAGTCTTTCAACTTCACTTTACAGCCTTCACATCCCTTCTACAGCAACGGTGATCTTAGCCTATTAAGCGAACTAGTGTCTAGGAATATTGATTGAAGGAGAGAAAAGTTTATGAAAGCAAGACAAAAACAACCTGATGAACATATAACACTGCTGGAACAACCGTATACAGAGACATTCTTCTGTATGAAATTTATTAAAACTTGATGTTGTTATTTATAAGAAAAGAAAATACAAACTATAATTTAGCAAAAGCCAGATGAATAGTAGAGGGTAAAGCTTGATGAGGGACAGTAAAAAAAAACAGGAAAAGAACCTCCAAAAACTGTTGGAAAATGCACTTTGAACTGAGAAAGCCACATTCAAATGTGAGAAAAGAGAAAGGTCAGAAACAACAGTTACGACTTTCACTTGGAAATTTTAAGTTTTGTTAGACTGAGACTTTAGGTTCATATTTTATGACTAGATAAAACTGAAGTTCTCATAAAGTATGCAGGTGATAAATGAGTCATCAAAACAAGATTAAAATTATCTTGCTAGATTAAAAACATCTTGCTTTGCTGTGTTATGGTAAGCTCTCTGATTTTGACAGATAACACAGAGCAGTTGAGGTAGGATAGGACCTCTGAAAATTCAGTCTAACTACTCCAGATCAAAGCAGGGTCAGCTAAATGAGACTGCTGAGGTCGATATCTGGTTGGTTTTCAGTATGTCCATAATCTCATTGGGCAACCTTTGACCATGCCAAATGAGTCTCACAGCAAAAAAACCCATAAATCAAAACAAACAGGCAAGCACACTGAAAAGGCACCCTTATTTCTTCTGTTTTAATAGTAATTTACTTTGTGTCTTGTCACGGAACACAACTGAGAAGGGGCCAAGGCTCTTTTTTATCATTCCCTCTCCCCATTCAGGTACTTATTAAATAGGATTCTCCCACGAGCTTTCTCTTCTCCAAACTAATGCACCAAAGCAAATCAAAGCGAATATGCTCTTTTAAAAATGCTCTCCAATCTCTGGTATCACACCTTGCAGGACACTTCATGAACCCATCTACCCTGACTAATGATAGAGTTTACTTCTGTTCCCATACCCAGTGCCTCTTAGCTGTGAAAGAGCTCAAATCATGTTAAATAATAAAAGTATCTCAAAAACTGTATTTTCCTCATATAGAAGCATTATGAGCTTCAGCTCTAAGGAAACCAGACTCACAAGATGCAAGTTTATTAATGAGCAATGCTGATGAGAGACAAGTCACAGCTATTCTAGCTTTTACTTTTCTCTGTAGTACTTCTAACTGCTCTACACAGTTCCAAATAAGGAACAATTATAACTCTTCCATACGCTAACTGAACACTAGAAAAACCCTTTTTTGTAATGAAAATGTTTAGTAAGGAACATACATAGATGCGCCATGAAAACCCACACAATGTGCACAAACAAGCATGCCAGCAACATTTATGTACAGGATGGTGTGACGCTTCTCTGCCTAGAAGCATGGCATTCATAACCAGTGGGGTATCTCACAAGTGTCATGGACATGCAAGACCAGGACTGCAAGTTCCTGATGTACAGACAGTGATAAACAGTTTAAAAAAGAGGGGATACAAAATTTACCAAAATCACAGAAATTTTGTATTGGTACTCCTTTTGCAAGGTGGGCGGAAGAGGAAGCTTCCAACTCTTGACCATCATTCAATCTACATTCATAATATGTAGCATTATGCCAAGCATTTATGTTAAAATACTAACAAAATCTAATACATCTGTTCCTTGCTCTTAAGAGCTGATATATATTCATCATATGCACAAGAAATGTATACTAAAGCCTTCAAACTAATTTCATAGATTCATTCAATTCAGACAGCATAAAAACGTTATTTTGCACATAAACTATAACGTGAAATTCACAAACTTCAGATTTTATGTACATCAGCTCCTGAGTTCTGAATTCTGTTTTCAATTTGATTTTCAGTATTCTGTTTGATTTGTTTCATAATTTTTATTTTTAAATAAAGAGTAAAATTTATAGAAGCATATTTACCACAACAAATGCACACTGCCAGTATTTATTGCAGTAAGCAACTTCAGGGGACAGCAGGGGTGGAAGAACATAAAACCAGCTGTGATCTCATTAGCCAAGCTCATTATGAAAGACCTCATTAGGCACTATCCCACAATAATGTGAATAGACCTTGTGGACACTGATGAAATGGAGGTGATCATATACAGAATTGTACAATCATAGCGCACTGTCAGCTTAGCTGAAGTTCTAGGATCCACTTGGGTAAGAGCTCCACTGATGCCCACTGCAGAAAGCCCATGGCCAGGCTTCGCAAATGCAAAACCCCCTTTGCCTATTCACTGCAGTATGAGCAGGAGCTCAAATATGAACAGGAACAACAGAGTAAGAGACAGGGCATGTGTTGCCCAAAACTGAAGCTTCAAAATAACTTCAGCATCTTTCTGTAAGTATGTTTTATGTCAGTATCATTTAGTACTTCTGCAACATAAGAAATATAAACAGAATTTTATCTGGGGCTATTACATATAGGTGTGATCTTGATTTCTCAATTTGTCTCTTTTTTTTGATTTGTAAAAAATTTATCCACTTTACAGTTTTGTGTTAAGTTCTGAAAAACAAATAGGCTTAATTATATGAAGTTTAATAAACTTTTGGTAGTTCCAGCTGATTTCAGGGGATTTTACCCCTTTCTCCATCACCTTTGTAACATGAAAGATGAACTGCCCTGCTATGTGCAAACATTTACTGGCAGCCTGGACCTGAAGTGATCATCAGCTACTACAACCTCACTTGCAAGAATCACCTATCTGGATAAGAAAAATTTCCTAGATGAAACTGTTCAACTTTTAAAGTAATCTTTCAAAATGTTACAGTATTTTAAGCTAGTGTTGTAGGGTTTTTTGACTGAGCCATTTTAAAACACTCATGCAGCTTAGAAAATTAAAAATATTCCCATTATTTCTCCTCTTTTGCAGCAATTTTCACTTTCTCATTAATTAGTTTGTGTTTGAGTGCTACGTTCAACAGTGTAAAATGCTCCACTAAAATGGAGAGAACACTTCCACTAGAAACTTTATTTTTCTGGGGTTTTTAACTACTTTAAAAGTAAAACCCAGGTATCAAAATCTATTCAAAAACCCAGATATTTTTAATACAGTATTTTGCTATTTTGCCAGCCCTCCCCCTGCCCATGCCCAGGAGATAATTTCTTGGTCATGTCCACTGAGATACTTTGTTTTGTATGAAATGCCATTTACAAAATAATAATGCAACATGACAGCTATGACAGAAATTAAATCATGTAGCAACAAAGGTATTTTTTGCATAATTAGTCCAATTTTCACCATGATTGAAAAGGATTCTTTACATTAAGCTAAACATATAACATGATTGCTGAGACACTAACTTGAAAAAACACCTGAAAAAGACCATCTTTTCTTTAAAATACAAATGAAAATTTCTGCAGAGTTGATATGACAACCACATGACAATATCAATCTTCCAAGAACAGATAGAGCTTTCAATAGTGTAAAGTTATTTAACATGACTACACTAGTCTCCAAAAGATAAAATTTATACTTTTAACACACATTCATTCAGACAAAGGGACAACAGCACCTGCTGTTGACAAAATAAAGGGAAGGACAAAATAAAAGGCATAATATGCAGATATCAACAGTAGAAACCTCAAACTTTTGAGTGATAAATTAAGATAAATTTTATCAAACAACCATCACAAGATTACAAAACTCATATTCTGGAAATTCAAGATGTAGAGAAGTATTAGCCATCAGCATTTGTAAGCATTTGAAGATATATATATATACATACATACATATACATATATATATATAAAAGAATAACTAAACTATTAAAATTACCTTTTTCCCCCTTCTCTGGAATGACTATAAAACATTCCAGGTAAGGATTTATACCTATCTACAACACTTATGGTGAGCCTAGAAATCACCCACCAGCCAGCAGTGATGGAATTTCCCAAGGGTTTAAGAGGCATCAAGCAAAGCTGACCGCTCATGTTCACATTTCACTCTGAAGATGCACGTGTACTGATGATCCAAAGCTACACAATGATTTCCTCAAGGTCCCCAAATGCCATAGTATTCTTCACCCCAGAAGCTGACATTCCATTATACCACTATAATCGTATTTTCATTTCCCTGCACCTCCCCAAAGAAAAGACGGAAATATCAGTAGAAAAATTTTTAAAAGTGTTCAAAACTTCTCCATGAAACAGCAGATAAAGGCCATCAACTTAGCTGAATACAAAAAATAAAAATCCTCAGCCAAAACAAAAACAAAACCACCAAAAAACAACAAACTAAACACCCTCATAAAGAAATGGAAAAAAAAAGTTGTTTAACAGCTGTTTTGGAAAGCAGATTAGTGTTACAAAACCATTAAAAGTTTCTGCAGTTTCAGGGAAAGTAAAGAAGACACAACTTCTAAACACGAGAGGTTATCCTTCCTTCTGTTATCCTCACAGAATTTTACTCTGAAAAATAAAGCATTTAACCATTGTCCATTTCCATGACCTAGCCTTGAAAAACAGAAGTGCGTGACCTAATATCAAATGCCATTAGTTAATTTCCGGGCAGAAGGATTTCAATTTATGCAATTCATTCAAAGCAGGTTTACAAGTTTATACTGACATACCTGCTCAGAGACATAGTACTTGAGAGATATGGTAGTACAAAACTACTCTCTTTTGGCCAGGGGGAAACTCCAGCAGACACACTCGCTCAGATCACTGAGAAACTTAGGAGATTAAGCAAACTCTTTTGGAATGAAGAAAAGTCCCTTATCAAGAAACAAGTATTAGATGTACTTAGTACACGAGAGACATTTGATTCGGACAGTTAACATTTTCAAGGCAATTAAGTGCAAAGAATAAACATTCTGCTTGGAACGCATATGGTCCCTTAGAAATTGACGATGTCATTTCCTCAATACAAAGCGTAAACCCTAAAGATTAGACTTACTGTATTCCATGTCTTTTTCACTAAGTTATTAGAGCTGTGGACTATGACAAAATAAGGAATAGAAATATTCCACGGGTTTAATGACAGGTTAAAAAAAACCAAACAAACCACAAAGAAAAATGGAGAAAAGGACACCTTCTCAACACTGCACTCACCTATGTCATCATGCACAATTAGCACAATTAGGCAGTGACTGCCTTCCATGTAGAAAAGGATGCAGTTCTCTCATTGAATAATAATTTTAGTTTATATATTATTTTTGCTTTAAAATCCATTTTGACATCTTCAAATGGAAATGCTCTGTAAGTTTAGAGCAGCCTTTAACAGTCGGATTGGTAGCACTTTCTTCTAAGGAACTCATAGTTTAAGGACATGGGCATCAAGAGACACAAGTAACTTACTTGTCTTAAGAGCAGAGGAACAAAGATAAAGGAGGTTATCAGATGAACATTCCACCTACTTGGCAAACAACCTCATGCTACGAGACCACCTCTTGCAAGAGCAGAAAACACCTCCCATAAAATGAGAAGGGCTGTTGATACCACAGTGAAAATGCTCAGCTTACTGACATCAGTGTTTACACACAGAGGTTTGTTGCAGTGAGCAGCAAGTTACACCACTTCGCCATGGAAGTTCAATATTGAACAATCCACACACAGCATCAGAAAGTGTGACTCATGAATGTCCTCCAGTCACACTGGTTTTCAGAGTGGCAGGCACAGAGCAGGTTGCCAGCAACTGCGAGAGCACAGAAATCAATGATTTGTACACACGTATGCACATAAACAGCCTCAGTTTAAATAATTTTCCAGCATACATTTTTTGCAATTACACAAATGCCCACCAAAAAAAAAAGTTTAAAAAAATCAAGTGTTAGCTCAAAACAAACAAACTAAAAACCCCTCCAGCCTGCTGAATCAGTGCAAGCGTCAAATGGTATCAGAAGTGATAGGGCTCTGATTCACATTTACAGAGAAAAAAGCTGCACTGCTTCAGCCCTTCCAGCATCCTACCATCTGCTTCAACCTTCTTCCAGAGCCACTCACCCTGCAAATAAGTTGACAGAAGAAAACACGACTGTGCCTGAGTCAATTCAGTTCAGGCAGCATCTTCACTTAAACCCACGTTTTACGGAAAGTTTGATTTGCCTGCCTGAGCTGAAGCAGCTCAGGTGTAGACATGTTCCTTCCTGCTACCTGCCCAGCGAGACCCAAGTGCAAAGGGAACACTCAGAGGCAACTCACAGTAGCAACACAGCCGAGGTTGTCAGCCACTGCTCTGAACTCGTGATCTTGTGCATCCACATGAGATTTGCCATTTAACAACAATATGTTTGTTTCACAAATCCTACTGTGTTAAATATGTCATTCAGCCTCCATTTTGCTTTCTTGTAACCTACAGAAACAGTACCCCAAACGACCATGAGCATATAGGGCTCTTATTTCTTTTGAACATGTATACCTAGCTAAGTGCAGTAAAAATGAAGTATGTTAGTTCTGCCTCTATCGCAAAAACAAAGGACTTTACATACATGTAAACACAATGGTTGAACTGGCTACACACAGCAACAGATCTGCCCTTCAGTTACAGATGCTATCTTTGTTCTGTGGAGAGGAATCTGTTTTCTAAGCTTTAAATGCAGCTACCTTGATAAATGAGTGCTAAATAGTTTGGATAAATATACATGTCTGTGTACGGTGCTAGGCGAAGGAAAAAACCAAAACGCAACACAAGGCCAAATTTACAAGAAGAAGAAAAAACAGCTAAATAACTTAGCGTTAGGGTTAGAAAAGAGTTTCAAGATAAAGTAACATACCCAAATTTCAAGGACAAATTCAGTAATTTGTGGTGTCTCATCTTGAGCAATTTAAAAGAGGTATAGTTTTTAAGAACAACTCAACACAGCATCCCTCTTAGGACCCAAAAGTGCTTGCAATCATTCATGTTACATTTAATAAACAAGTTACAGAAATAAAACTGCTTGTTATTTGCATTCTCTTCCTGTGGAAAGGGAGGGAAGTAGAACTTATAAATATTTTACCTGCTTGAAAACTCATGGTTTGTTGTTTTTCTTTTAAGCAAATTCTGGCTTATCTCTTTGAAAATTAAAAAGAACAGTGAAATGATAAAAGGAAGAAGTGGTGATGCACTTCGAGTACGTGAGAGATAAAAGTCAACATAGAGAAAGGAATAAAACCATCTGGAAGCAGGAGATGGAGGAAGTCGGCAGAAAAAAAGCACAAAAGCATAAATATAAAGAAACAAAGATTACAGAGGCATGACTCAATGTCAAAAGCTATACAGGTCAAGATGTGTGACATGTATTTGCTCTTGGAGACATAGGATTTGTTGACTCTGAGAAATTTATTTCTTCCCTGGAGAGTATTCCAAAGCACATGAGATAGAGCTCTGGATGTGTGGATGTCAAAAGTAAAATAGAAGGGAGGGAAACCACACCGAAGGAACAAAAAGAAGCCGAAGTATAAAGGACAACTGTTTATGTTAGCATGATGCCTTCCAAGGCATCTGTCAAAGAATCTTTCCTATGTCCCCCCTTTTCAGTCTGTAACCAGGGAATGACTTGAACCATGAGAACCCATTTTCAAGTTTCCAAAACCAAAGGGAACAAAATAATTTATTTCCACTGTAGCAGAAAAAGAACAAATATTTCCAAGAACATACAGGGTATCTTCCTCTCCAATGGCAGTTTGACCTTATGTTTCAGACACATACAGTACATGTTCATTTAAAAACCACTTTGCTCCACAGGTACACAAAGGGTTGAAAGACATTTTTGTCAAATTCAATAAATAGCTGGTTAATGAGGAACACCATAATCAATTCAGCCAATAATGGCAGTTCTCAGGATGTTATCACTGATCCATAAATAGTAACTTCCCACTATTAGGAACAGACACAAGTAGAAACTGCTTGAAAGTAGCACCCTTCAATAAGACACTCCCCTCTTTTTCTAACATTAATAATCCTCTGTAGTTTAACCATCAGAGATGTACTGAACACCATTCTCAAAGCATTTAGATTTGGGTTTTAATTAGCCTTCAGAGGATGAGTAATGATTTTTCAATGCAACTGCTTTCTAAAGATCAAAATCTACCTTATCATTATAGAAATGAAATACCATTGCCCCCCTCTATTTCAATTTTCCTTAGGAAAGTGCAAGTGATACAAGAATGACTCAAGACCAGTACACACACAGAGAATTTATATAGTTCTATTATATAAAGCCCAAGATTCCTCCCTGCTTCAAGACTGCCAGTAAGAGTAAGCACCAACTATATATGAAAATCCTTGACTAAAAATCTTGTCAATCACATATGGTTACACTGCAAATATTCTCAAAGACGTGATGGAAGTTGCAGAATTCAACTCTGGTAGAGCATGTAGCTCACAGCAGTGATGAAATCAGAAGGTGATGAGCAGCGAGCAGCTCATCATGCTTTAGCAATTCTGAATCACGCAGCTGCAAAGAAAATTTATCTCTGAAAGATCAAAGTGTTAAAACATATAAATAAATTGCAAATAGTGGCTTGATAAATCAGTTTTACAATCCTGATTATAAAACATTATACTTTCAACTTTACATCTACATTCTGGCATCTGCAGGAAGTCCAGCAGGCTTGAGAGGCTGTGCTGAAGGTGATGAGACCGCACACAGAAGAAGTGTCAGCCCACATAGAAAAGCTTTCCAAAAGCTTAATCATGGCAAACAGAATAGAGTAGCACCCAGTCTTAACGCAATACTATCAGGTTACACCTTTAATACCAGTTTAAAAGCAAGAAAGTAAACACACTTGCAGTGCCGATACCATCATCTGTGTTATTTCAACTACTCAAATGATACTCAAGCAGCTTCATAATGCCTGCAGAAGATTTGTGTTTAATAAACCCCTCTAAAGTAACCTGGAGCCCACTAATGACAGTTCATCTAGTGAGTTCACGTTTAGCCACTGGTTATCTGCTGAGCATTTTTACTTTCTTTACTGCTACCACTGTTGTTAAGACGATCTGCATTTAACAGGTACAATTTAGGGTTTGATAATGTCCCTATCTTCTTGCTTGAAGACACCAAGTAATGAATGACCTTCGGTTTTCAAAGTACTGCTTCACAAAATTTCTGGAGGTAACACTGAAGTTTAGTTATAGATAATAGCTCTAATTGCAGAAAAAGAGTAATTTGAAGATATTTTCCTGCCTCAAGTCAAATTACAATAAGTTAAAGCAGGTAAAGGAGCACTAAGGCTTTAACATGACTCTATTATTCTTATAGAAAGTGTTTTAGCAGTGTAAACTTCTTTGTACTTGGTTCCCAAATAAAAATAAGTAAATAAAAGTTACACTACATTGCTCACATCAAGTGCCTAATTCTTTACTGCCATGTGTAGTTAATTTAACTACAACATAAGAGCAAAAATCAGTATATTTGATTTGCTGTCACTGTGCGTTCACTTTATACAGATGAAAAGGACTCCAGAGCTACAGAGAAAAAGGCCCTAGAAGGATGCCAGAAGCTTACTGAAAAAAAAATACAGTCCAAACCTCCAAAGTGAATGCAGCTTAAACTAAGACTAAACTCACATACAAGTTATCACAAAGAGAAAGTAATGCTGTTACCTAGTGGTGGAAAGCTAGGTACATGCAAAATTGTACAGCTCTTTTTTTTCTCCTCACTTCGAATGCTCATCTACAAGCTATTAAAATTATATCAAGAAAACACACAAACAAACAAACCCAACAAACATGCCTGATTCATAAACTAATGAAAAATATTGCTTTTCTTGCATTCAGTTCTGTGACAAAGGGTCTGTATTTTTGCATGGGCCAGTTTTATTCTCTGAGTAATTGACGGACAAGGAGCTTCATAATTTCCTGGTCATCCCAAACCTACTGTTTTACACTCCTCTTTCAACACCAGCAAGAGCTGGAAACCTGTGGTATAAAAGCAATGCCAACCTTAATTCTCATTACTTTTTCACAGAGTTACGATAACCCAAACTGTATTGTGCACCCCTCAGCATTGTATCAGATCGTATTTTCAATTATATAAATCAACATCAGTGGAATTCAGTCAGCATTCTCTCCTAAATAAAAATGCTTATTTTGCTTTCAGCCAGAAAATAAATAACTAGAGGAGGAGAAGGAATGTATGAAGACTTTCAAGTCACTTACTCAAATGCAAAGAAGAGTCCACTGGTGACCAAGATGAGAACAAGAGTCAGGTAGAAGACTCCAGTCTGTCGTGCCATCATGATCCTCCCATTGCAGAAGAATTTATTTCTTCCAGGAAAAACCTCCCATTTTCTCTTGGGAACTGATTTCTTTTTCTTATGGGGAGACTCCATGGGAGACGAAGAGCTGTGTGTGCTGATTTGACTGTATTCACAGTCTTTCATGGGCCCACTACCACCTCCAGGAGTCATCAAGAAAGAGAAAAATGTGGGGAGAACCCCACCAAAAATATATACAAATATATATGTGCAAATATTCTTCTGGCCAAGAGAGCCCCCTCCACCAGCCCCAGTTAATTAAAAAAGCAAATAAAACGATGAAAACTCTGCTACCAGACTAGCAATAGGTGTATCATGCAAACACCACTTAACTCTTCAGAAACCAAAGCTGTCGTATCAGAAACGCTTGAGAGGGATCCTTCCTTCCTTCACCAGTTACAAAACAATCACGAAGGACAATCCTTTTAAAAACAACTTATCACAAAAGAGGACAAAAAGAAAAAAAAAAAAAAAAG
>WBMY01000415.1:844353-865814 GCA_013397315.1 Donacobius atricapilla
CTCTGCCCGGCCCGGCCCGGTCCGGCGGTGCCTCGCGTCCGTCGCGCCAGGCACGGCCGCGCTTTCACCCGGGCAGCCCTGCGTGCCCTCCTCCGCGGCGGAGGACTGCGTCCGGGTTTGTCTTGCAGTCAGGACGGAAAGACGGCGCTGGAATCCCTGATCCGTCCCGTCGGGAGCCCCGCGGCCCCCGCGTTCCGGGTCACCCGGTATAACTTGGGGGTTGTTCCTGTCCCACCTGCACTAAGTGCTCGACTGCAGCGGTGCTGGGCCAGCGCGGGGCTGTTCTGCCTCTCCTGCATTCCAGTCCTTCACTGCTCCACCGGCGGCATCCACGTGCTCCATTATGCTGCTGGAATCACAGAGTCAGCTAGGTTGGAAAAACTTTTGAGATCATCGCGTCCAACCTATGAAGTAACACCATCTTGTTAACTATACTATATGGCCCTAAGTGCCCCATCCAGTCTTACCTTAAAAACATTTCTGGGGCTGGTGACTCCACCACCTCCGTGGGCAGTCCATTCCAATGTTCAGTCACCCTTTCTGTGAAGAGCTTCTTCTGAATGTCCAACCTAAACTTTCCTTGGGGCAGCTTAAAGACTGTGTCCTTGTGTCCTATTGCTGGTTGCCTGAGAGGAGAGACCAACCTCCATCTGGCTTGAACCTCCTTTCAGGTTCTTGTAGAGAATGATAAGGTCTCTCCTGAGCCTCCTGTTTTCCAGGCTAAACAACTCTAGCTCCCTCAGCCACTACTCCTAGGACTTGTTTTCCAGACCCTTCATCGGCCTTGCTGCCCTTCTCCAGACACACTCCTGAATCTCAGCATCCTTCCTAAACCGAGGGGCCCAGAACTGGACACAGCACTCAAGGTGTGGCCTCACCAGCACCAAGTACAGGGGAAGAATGACGTCCCTGGTCCTGTTGGCTACACTGTTCCTGATATAGGCCAGGATGGCCACTGGCCTCCTTTTCCACGTGGGGACATTGCTGGAAGTACAAGGTTTGTCCACCAATGCCGACATGTTTGTACAGACCTTCACTGTGTCCTGACTGCACATCCCAGAAGGGTATGAGCCATGCAGGCAAAGCTTTCCTATAAATGCCCTCCTGCACCAAGCCCTTCTCACGTGGGCACTGGTGGCAGGGGTGCTTGCAGAAAGCCCGGGGAGGCTTCCCACAGTTAAAGCAGAACCACTCTCAAAGCTGCTTGCTGTTGTTTCTGCCTAGTACGTTCTCCATATGCATCCAAAGAACTGTGAAGCTGGTGACGGTTCTGGAGCACCTTATGACAAGCAATTGAAGGAGCAGGAGTTGTTTAGCCTGGAGAAACTGTTACTGCTCTCTGTAACTACCTGAAAGGAGGTTGTAGCCAGGTGGGGTAGGTCTCTTCTCCTAAATAACAAGCAACAGGACAAAAGGAAATGGCCTCAAGTTGTGCCAGGAAAGGTTTAGATTGGATATTAGGAAAAATTTCTACACTGGAAGTATAGTCAAGCATTGGAACAGGTTGCCCAGGGAAGTGATGGAATCACCACTCCTGTAGGTATATAAAAGACTGTAGATGTATTACTGCTTTGGGACATGGATTTGGCAGTGGCAGGTTTACAGTTAATGGTCTTAAAGGTCTTTTCTAAACTAAATGATTCTGTAGTTTTATAATCTGCAATGGTTAAGCAGGCATAAACCAGTGCTAACAAAGATTCATTTTGATTCATCTTTTACAGTTTTACAATTTACTAGCACAGCTGTGTAAGCTATAGAGAATGGACTAGTTTGGGACTACTGTAGGAATCAATACAGTTCAGAAAAGCCAAAAGCAAACTGAGCAAACTTTTGTAAAAAGTTGAGGAAAAAGTTGATTACAATCGTCTGCATCTCTCATGGCTGAATGTTGTCCTAGGAGAGACAGCAAAAGCACGTAAGGATGCAGCTGAGTTCTCAGGCAATGTGTTTTCTATTTTTATAATTTCATTCTGAATTTTGAAATGGAATATTTATCCCTTTAATACAATAAGCTAATTCTTTATCCATAAACAGTGCCTGATAACAAAGGGATGGTGGAACAGTCTGACCAGCACTGGATAACTTCCTCCTCCTTAGAGGAAATTTACTTCTTTGGTAACCAAATTACACAGAGTAGCCTGGTAGACACTCTCCTGGTGATTCTACAATCCATTTTATTGATACACAGAAATAATTTTGACATAGCACATGGGAAAAATATAGAGGGGTGTCTCCCTCTGCAAGGTGTAAAGAAGTAGTCCTTTTGCAGCAGGATGTGAAAATAGTTTCTGATATCATCTCTCATGAAAATGCATTGGCATCCTTTTTCCACACATGTAATAGATGCTGCCACATTATTCCTTCCCATCTCCTCCTCCTGTTGTAGTGCCTATTGTCAACAGTTTGCCTGCAATCTCATAACTTAGATATCACAGAATTTTTTTGTTCTTTGAAATGATCTTTATAAACAGCTAATAACTTTTCTTTCTTTGTTAATGAATACAGCGCCTATGTATTCAGAAGGCTGCTGACAGATTTTTTTTGGTTCACTGACAAGCATTTTTAGTCTTCATCAGGTTTCTATTAGCATATTGCTGGAGCTCTATCTTCAGTGCTTTGACAATATTAATGACTGTATCATGTCAAATGGCACCGTTCTCTCCTGAGATTATGGAATATTTTAGACATTCACAAATAGAGCAAATGGTTTCTGCAAAATAGTCATTGTTGGCTTATCTTCACAGGTAGCACTCAGGCTAATTTCAGAAACACTCTTCAAAAGCTAAACACTTGTAAACACCAGCACCTCATTCAAGCTGCTGTCTCATGCCACTGTCTTTTCTTGGGTTTTAAGATGCCATAGTTGAGAAGTGAACCTCAGGCATATGAACTGAGAGAAATACATAAAGGAATTTCAGAAGTGCTGGGAAAAATAATCCTAACAGTCAAACTCAGAGAACAAACACACTTTCGTTTTCAATAGTGAATCTATTTTGATTCTACCACCAGGATCATCCAGACCTACACGTTGTACTTTTCACGATAGCCTGTTTTAGTCCCTAATCAGTACGGGTATTGCATTGGAATTTAAAGTATTAATCATATCTTTTGTATCAATACCTCTTGGAAGTTTTTCTTCAAAACAATGTGAAAACTCGCCTACAAAAAGCACTAAATGTAGTAATATTTCACACAATTCAACATTATTCCTCAAAGTATTAATTGTTTATTCACATTAATGAAAATTGGTTTGAGGCATTAAATAGTTGAACTCTTAGAGTAGGTAGGACAAATATTCTCCTTTCATAAAACTTTGTAGGTTCATCTGTTGCAGTATGTACTCTTCTGATTTCTTAGTTGAGACTCAGGTTGATCTCATGCAAAAGATGAATATGATGCAGCAATGTTACCTAGCTTAAAAGAAACCAAGACAGACTATCTTTCTGTTAGGCAAATGCTAATGAAAAAGCTGTTGCTGCTGAAAATTCCAGTCTCTTACCCTGTCTACAGTGTGGAGGTGTCACAAGGGTAAGTCTGGAAACAATAGGGAAGCTAATTTGCTTTGATGACACGTCACCTTACATATATAGAATACCTGTTACCATGCTTCATGGCAGAATCTGCTTGAATGTGTTGGAAGCAGTATCAGGATAAGTGTGTAAGTGGTTAAATAAACACAAACTAGCAAACTGCAGCATTTTGGACATAAGGTCTCTGTACACCATATATCAAACACTGCCAAATTGCTTTTTGCTTCCAATCACAAAAGGGGGATTATATAAACAAATATCTAAAATACTTGAAGTGTCAAATATTGAACTGAAAGTCCTGCTATTCTTACAGATGGAAAATAGTTAGGCACTGCTGTGGACACATTTTCTAGGCATATTTTAGACACTTTTCACAATTAATTTTGAACGATAAATGAAAAAAAATCAAACAAAGTAGTGGTAATACCACTGCCATGCAAGACACTGACAATGTCGTGCACATTCCATACTTGCTGAATGCTACAGTACATCATACATGTCAGTTTACAATGTTAAGAGCAAATAATCCGAAGAGTTTTCTACAATATACCTGTATATTATTATATATATTATATATTGTATCAAAAGCATGAGTTTCTGACAAAATATTTCTCTCCTTTTTCTGTGCTGTTTTTCAGAAGTTATCTCTCCCTGCCATCATTTTAGAGTCTTACCAACTATTCATTTTGTGAAAATACTTAATTTCCTTGAGAAAGGTTTTGTGCAAAATAGAAATATTACATTTCATAGGAGTTGGCAGGAACAGAGGGTGAGAATGCACATCAGAATCTCTCTAAAAAATAAAAAAAGAAGTTTTTTTACTACAACATGATCAACTTAAGTGGGTCCAAAAACCTGTTAAGTGTCACTTAAGTCTTGCTTAAGTCACTTAAGTCTGTGCAGTATGTGAATTTAGAAGGCAAGATGAGATTTTTTATGGTAAGAGAGCTTTTTCATGGCAAGTTCTGGAGACCAGAATCAATTTTGTATTTACATTTATCCACTTCATGTTGAAACCCTATCTCTTGATTGGGGTGGCTTTTTTCCCCATTTTGAAGCATTAGGATCACAGTTGTTTGTAGGTTAAAAATCTGAAATTGCCTAATCATATAAAGTCTGGAATATTTTAGTAGTTTTTCAACTTCTGACTTTGGCGTTCTACCATACAACTTCATTGCTTTGGATAGAATCTATAGATCAGAATCTATAGATATTTTAATCCAGCGGAATAAAATGAGAATTCTCCTTAAAATGCAATTAAAATCCAGAAGTTTTTGCAAGTGGCCATGCTTTCCTGATCAGTGACTGTTTCCTAAGATGAAGGTAGACTGCCTCCAAATTTTACAGTTTCAAGTGAAAAAATAAAGATGGGCATTATATGAAGTGGTCAGTATTAAGCCTATTGAACATTTTGTCTTGCTCCAAATTGACTGAAGGGAAAAAAAAAATTCTTTCATTCTGGGAACCTGACACAGAATGTGAGCCAGCCAAAAGAAAGGGCCAAGAAAAGTACAGTTACATGAGGAAAACACCCACATTTTCCAGTGTTACCAGTCACATCAAAAGTTCCCTCACTGGAGCCAGGAAATAATTTTCCTTAGTCTTCCATCATGTATTAGTAGAGTACACTGCACAAAGAGTGGAGTGAATTACAGTTTGTTTGGTGTTTTGGTTCCCCATGAAGAGCCTTGTAGATGTAAAACAGCATCATTTAATAAGCTGGTACTATACAGAAATTTCTAATATCTCAGTCCCACTTCATCAAACCAGTTGTTTTTCTTCAGCGGGCTTTCTCTTTAATTTTCTTTTTTTTTTTTTTTAGGAATATGTATGGGAAATAAACATAGCACTTCAGAGAAATAAGCAAATGACGGATGATGGGTCATATCTATCTGTACTCTTTACCTTTTCAGTTTCTGGGTGTTTTCAACTCCCTACTGTTGAGCCAGTTCCCATTCTTTGTGTTCTGCACAATTAGTATAAAGACTAGTGTCAGTGTGAGCAGTGGCTGAAGCAAACTGGATTTCGCCTCCCCATCGCAGCCACCTCGCTGTGCCCCGTGATCCGCATGACGCTGCCAATGGGACTCCGGCCCCGCGCACTGTGGCTGATGAGAGCCTGCCCTCAGGCTGCCCAGGGGCCAGCTGGCTGCCCCCACGGCACCAAAAGTGCAGTGACAAAAGATGGGCGAGTGCTGAGCAGAGCTCACAGCTCACCAGCACCGAGGCAGGAAGGCCTCTCTTGCTCCGCATTTCCTTGTGCCTGAACCAGCAGTGAAGGGTGGCTCTTGCCCTGTCCTGTCCTCGGAACTTTTCACCCTCTCCTTTGCCAGCCTCACCACAACTTATCATTGGATGTTTTGCAGAGCTGTCTTGGTACAAGAATATCAGCAGAAAAAAAAAAAAAAGCAAACTATTCACTTTTTCCTTTTTCAGCAAGTTAATTTTCTGCTGCTTTAACGTGTTGAAATGACTTGGCAAAGGACATGACAAAGCATGACAAAGGACTGCAACAAGGGAGGGGCAGGAACAGAATGCCCTGGGGAAGGGAAGTGAAAGAGGAAAGAGCTTTCCTCTTTAAAAAATATCTATTATATAAATTTGAATATATATAAAGGGGCAGAGAGTAGGACTGTAGACAGCAGTTGGATTGGTCTAGGCTGCCACTGAACTTCAAACTCAACCAGATGTCCTCATGGATGCATTCCATAGGACATAAGAGCTGGCAAAACATGAGAGGACCAAAAAAAGACAGAAAAAGAAGGGAGAGCAGGACCTCCGAATCCCGTAGTGATGGGCTGTTAGATAGGCCAGCTCATCGTGACTTGCCCAGGGTGGTAACACATCACACCCAAGTACTTTATAAAGCCTTGGCATCAATTTGTCTTTCTTTTGTTGATTTTCTAGAAACTTTTAAAAAATTAAAGTTTCAAGTTAAATTTGAAGCCTCTACTCTCTTTCCCATTCAGCTAGAGCAAGTTTCAACTTATTCTCTGTGAAGTCCGACTGACACTTTAAACAACTGCCTAAGTCTGTTCCCATAGGAAACAAAACAAAGAACAGTAAAATACTCACCTAAAAAGGGTCCTGCAATTAAAGGAATGCTGTCAACTACAATTATTTTAATTAACCAATTAACATAGTAAAAATGTTTTGATAATGTTCTTTAACTAGTATCACCTGTTTAAAAAAATATCCCTTTTACAGGTTTTCATTTTTACTCCTGTTTCCTGCTTGAGGCTATAGAAGGAACTGTACTTCTGGTTGACAAAACAATTGCAAGTATGTTCTGGTTTATCTCATATACAACCTTTTTTGGCCCCCTCTGTGTATATTTCCTTGTGCCTCTTCCTTTTCTTCTCTGCTGCCTCAGTAAACACCCACTCACGGTACTGTGGGAAAGCAGGAACTTATGCTTTGCTGTGGAGTGCAAGAAAGTGACTCCTTCCAGCTTATGTGGGAGCATGACACTCACTTTGAGAAAAGCCTTCTTCATAATATAGTTGTGGGCTGTTTCACTGTTTTGGACTACACATTTTGAGCATTTACCGAAGAATCATCCATTGCTGTCAGTGGAACACATCCATGATGTGCGCTTATATGGATTAACACAAAATAGGTAAAAGTTTTCCAGGAGGAATCAGGCAATTAGAGACTTCGGTGAATCCCAGAGTGGGGCTAACTGCATCATTAAACACTTAACTAGGTCATCTCAAAATGGAGCTAACTGCTTTTGAAAATCTCTCCATTGTCACATTCAGCATCATTAACGGGGAAGATTTAGTATTATATCATTACTTTTCTCTTGAGCCTTTCTTTTCTTTCCCTGCCTTCCACTTAGTTTTGTGTTTATTCTAGACCTGCCCTCCCTCACAGCATGTACCTTATCTCAGCAAACAGCAATGTTGGTCTTGGGTTTCATACCAACCCCTCTTTCCCACCTTCCTAACATAAAACAATGAGTAAAAAGAATAAGGGAGAACAGGTCATTTTACTCCTCTCAGAGCTATTGTTTTCCAGACAATAAGCCAGGACTGCTGCTCAGGGGTGCAATGCAATGATTGAATTAATTTCAAATTTGGAAAGCCTGGGTTCCTTCCCTTCCCCCTCAGCAAACAGCATAAAAAAAAAATTAGTTCAGTTACTTGGTAATTTATACTCTGTGGAATCTGAATATTCAATGAGCTCTGTATACAAAAGACTAGATATGACTCATGAATCATATGGCTGACAACACTGCAGTAGAGAAAGGAAGTCTGACGATCAACAGAAATGTGATACTGATCGTACACAAATGTGGTCAGAGGCATAAAATAAAAACGTTTTTTCTGCTATTTTTGTTCATGTATTTACTATAGTGATATTTCTGTGAACACTTAAATGGATGGACTTTGCTCAGAAGTATGTGCCCGGCTAGGTATGTATTTATGGAAGCAGAGTTTTAGCAATTACTTCTGCTACTAGTACAACATCTTCTGATGGAAATCTGATTTTCACTTAATAAATGCATATTCCACATTAAAATCAATATAATGGCTCACTTTTAAGTGTTCTCCGAAGTTTGTCTTCTTCAAATATGTCCATGTGGGTATCACTAGATTTATTTCTATGTTTTTTCCTATTTTAAGATTTATTAACCTTATTTTAATCAATAATTATTCTTTAAAAAATTCAAGAACTGCTAAAAGAAAAACTATGGGATTATTTGTATGGTCAAGAGAATGTTTTGGCCTAGGTTCTCAAGGTTCTGAGAATGATTTTAAATCCTTCAAAATATATGCTTTTTACACCATAATAGGAGAATAAGTTAATAAATCTAATTTTTTATAGAGTTAGTTTAACCTAACTCTAGTGCTAATCTATTAGCATTCATATAAATTAATTCTGATGAGCAAATGGCAGTCTGGAGTATAATCACATTTTAAACCAATAAAACCATAACCAGCAAATTGAGGAAAACTATTCAGAATTCTAAAGAAAACTATGTAATAAATAATATGCAAAGATTAGTCTTGGAGGCATTCTGAATTGGTATGTTTTATTTGATTAAGAGGAGTGTAGATACAGAATACAAGAGAGAATAAAACAGGAAAAAAATTAACTTTAAGATACATAAATATTTATATGCAAAAATTTATTAAGTGAGGTTTCATATAGAAGAATGAAGTCTTCTTCCATGAGGAGTCCTTCATGCAAACAGCATCAGCCTTGATACCTTGGAGATGGTGAATACTTGGTAAAGTCGATGGCTAAATCTTCAGGTGGCTACTCAGAGCTGAGGACTAGGGACAGAGGATGTCAACAGAGAGAAACTGCAGGTGGATTTTTAGGGACACCATACTCGGAACACCTTGTGAGGGGAAATAATCTGTAAAAAGTTGCAATTTTTTTCCCACTTCTGAAGATAACTGTAATTAGGAAGATTTCTTCCACAAAGAAATTCTAACACAAAGCAATTTACTGGTGGCATGGAGGGACAGCTCACAGGGATTTATGAGAACCCAATTTAACTTCCCCCTTTTTTTGTGACTCTCTTCATCCAAGCCACCTGGAGCAGACTAGCTTTTGGCACACAGGTCAAAGCTAGGGCTTTCCTAGAGGACTGGCTTCATACTTTGTTCACATTCACAGAGCATATTTTAGTGCAAAATCCATCCCACGCTGTTTATATCTGCATGCCACAGCCCTGCCTGTCATGTATTATGCTCAACGCTCAGCAATTGTCTGCTCTAACCACAGTCCCTAACCACAGCATGTTGCTCAGAATGAGCCTGGCACACATCCATCACCTCTGTGCAGCCTACACTACTAACACACCCCACCTCCTGTTATTTTGCTTTGCTTGCCGGTTGCCACTCTACCTGCTCCTTGTGCAACAGCTCAAGAAAGCATGACAACATCTCAGGCCTCTCCTGAGCCTGCCTGAGCCAGATAAGCCAACTCTAGATATCACATCTCAATACCTTGCAAGAACTTCTAGACTTATATAAAATACTTTTTCAATAACTTCGTAACTTATGAGGTTTTGCATCTTGAAGACTAACATTCCCTGTGGCACCATGTTATGGGCACCATGTTATGGTCTGTATCTGGAACAAGCAGCAGATAATCCAAAGCTCTCAGCATGCCAGGTGCCTGTGACAGAGTTAGCACCTGCCATTCAGCATGAACTGGCATTCTGGGCATCCATGCATATTCAAGAACCAGCTAGTACAGATGAGCTTCAGCAAGTCCCAGGTGGGTCTGTTTTCAGTAAAGATCTTCAAAGCTATTCTCCACAGCTTATATCCCTACATACTCTTCAGTAACACTGAAAATATTGATAGCTCTTTGTCCGGTGTGGGCTCCCCCATTGCTGGGGACCAAAGACAAGATTCACATTCCCACAGGATGTGTTTAAGGAGTTCTTACAACTACACTGAAGAGAAAAAATATCAGTCATTGTCAACTCTCTACTCTTACAGAGTAGGTAGTTGGCACTTTCTCCCCCACTGCAGAACCTCAGCTTCTGCAAAGCTGGAGAACTTGTGTTTATTTCAGGCATTGCTGTCTTTTATCTTGGATGAAGTGTCCGTACCCAGCGAAGCTGCACACATGCTGTGTTGTGAGGGACTGTGCACTCAGCTTGTTGACCACATGGACTGCCAGGATTCACGAAATGTCATTTTTTCAAGTTATGTGGAGTCCTTATGACTGAATACATCCCACACCATCTCTGTATGCAGGGTTTGGTGAACCCTTCAATGTGGAATAGCCTGGTAAAATTATGTCTTTCAGTCTGTCTATATCTATCTCAGCAGTGCTGCTGCCTCTAGGCAATTCTGAGCCCTGGGATGGGTGGCAAATATGTATTAGCAACAACAGAGACTCACAAACACCACCTGGGTCTGTAGGGCAAGAAAGGTATTACTTTAACAAATGTTCATTCCAACCAGAGGTTACAGGGCATAATTGTTCTCTTCATTCATATCAGGAAAAAAAAAAAAAAAAAGGTGCTAGTTTCTTTCCTTCCTCTGCACCTCCTCAAGAAGACAAATGCAAGTGGCAAAACCCCAGAAATATCAATCCTCCCACTTCCTTTTCCCACCTCCTTCCAAACTCATGAAAACCACCAGTTTATCTCTTCTCTCCACCAACCTACCTGAAGGATACAGCTCTCCATCTTCTTACACTTTGTAAGATTAGCTCCTCCCCTGCCTCTGAAGAGTTAGAATGCTCTTTTTGAAGGTCAGTGATCAGGCCTGTATCTTGAAGGGCGCACACAAAAACAAAACCCAAACCCTTTTGCACAGATCAACTGTATCTCACTGCTTTGTTCCTGCTCCATATCCCTGCCAGACAGAGGCAGCCCACATTCCCTATTATCCCTCTCCAGGAGGCCAGCCATAGAGCTGAAATAAAGGAAGAAAACACCTGCCTTCAAGCACCTCACTCAAAATGGAGGACAAGCAGATAACTTTAAATAAGAACATGTTGTACAATACATGTAGAATACATAAGTACTTCTCACAAGTATAAGAGTTCATCATAATTAACCCCCTTCAATTAAATAAACCCAAGTACTTACGTGTTAAGTCTCCATCTACTGTTGCTATGCAGAGACCACTTCAGAAAAGAAACACTGGCTTTGGCCACCAAAGGGACACTCAGGCTAGAAGCTGCCTGGGCTAGTTCTGTTACTTGATGGGCTGACAGACCCCACGTGGCTTCTCCTTGGATGGGGTTTTAACAGGGTGAAAGTTGTTGTTAGAAGGGGAAGGTGCCAAAAGGCTTTGAAGAAATGCTCCATCGTATATGACTAGCAGCCAAAGCCACCAGCAGTGGAGAAGCATGTCCTCTGTAGACACTCAAATTTCTTACACTGGGAGTGAGAGGACATAACTACAGCATGGCTTGAAGACAGAAATACAGCCGGGGGAAATAACTCTTTCATCCTAGGTGAGGATTCAAACCAAGTTTTAATTACAATGGCATACAATTTCCTTTCTTAAAGAAAAGGAAATTTTCACATTTCTTTTAAGAGAGGAAGGAATTCAGTGGAGTGACAAAATATGTTGTCCAGATCTTGCAAAATGCAATTAAAATAAAAAATCAAAGAGAAGTGTTGTGATTTCTAAAAATCATGAAAATAAGAATTCTCTTTTTTAAAATGCTCTGCTTGAGAGAGCATACTCTTTTCTCAGTAATAACTAGAATCTGAATACTAATTTTTAATGGTAAGGCTTTTGAATTTTGAATATTAACACACTCTTTTGAGCTTTAATTAAAAAGTTGCTACACTTTATAATTTTGTAAGTAGAAAACCAAAGTTTCTTCCATCCTTAGGAATACTATTGCACCGTATTATTCTTTATATAATAAACTATTTGAAATTAATTGTTTCAGTGGAGCATACTACATTGTTGGTCTAACATTTGGGAAAGCAAAATAAATTGTATTGACCAACAAAGATCTCCTTAAAATGAGACAACTTAGTTCACTGGAAGAACACTGAGAAATTGTGCTTATAGCTGCCACTGTTTTGGAAGGCCTGCTGGATCCAGTGGTAGTGATGTACTGCTTGGAATGAAGAAAAATTACATCACAACATACATCACAGGGGCCCATCATCTGCATGGCCAAGTGCCACTTTTGTGCCCTCCAAAGGCATTTGCTGTCAGATCATTTTGTCATGTCTTCATCCATCCAGAGCAATACATGTCACAACCCTGGCATTTGTAAAGTTCAGAATTATACTTTTATCTTCTGTCAAAGATGAAACTAGGAAGACTGTCTTCAGTTGCTACTTTCTTGTCTGCTTCATATCAGACAGGGATACCTTTTTCTATCAGTTCAATGGATCACGATTCTTCACCCGCCTGAAGAGAAAGGGAGGAAAGAAAGGAGGGAGCAAGGTAGCTTTCCTTCACACCTGTAAGTTTCTGTGGGTTCTTCTGAGCTGAAAGCATTTTAAATGTCAGATGTTAATCAGAAACTCTAGGCTGCTTAGCAGCACCTGTGCCTCCTGGTTCTACCAAGTTGATCTTCCAGGTTCAATTGATCATTCTTGTCCTCCAGGGGCTCACATACCCTGTAACAGTGCAAACCATCCAGGTTTGCCCACTGGGACATTAGATTTAATAAAATCTGTGTGGTATACATCCATGCAACATACATGCACGTGTACAAGCTCCATATCCCCATGCACAGAGCAATGACCCCATCTGACTTTCCAACCTGTCAACTCTCCATGGGGCAGATAAAGCACTCTTGTGAGCTACCTCCTTACACAAGGGTTTATTATAAGATCAGAGTTGTAGTTTAAACCAGGTATCAATCCTGACATAAGCAAGAATACTCATACTTTCAGTTCAGTGAATGTGACAATATGTTCTTAAATGCAGTATTCCCATTTCTTTCTCTAGTCCTTTCATTTCTAGAGAACCAAATGCATCATCCAATGAACATAGAAGGAGATGAGAAGTTAGCTTTAAACTCTATTTCAGCTCCAAAATCAAAGGCCTCTTTAAAGCCTAATAGAATTATAGACTCAAGTCTACCATTAATAGCATCCATGGCGCCAGTGTAATAAAAAAAAGGTAATTCATTGTCCAAGAATGATTTATGAAGTCCAGTAATTCATGTCAGAGTTTCCACACCGTTGTGATTCTCAAAAAATCTCAGGTCCAACTAACTCACAGTGCTCAGTTAGACATTGATCCTTTAATGAATGTGTGCACTTTACTGATTTTATTTTGGCAAAGTTACAAGAATGGAAGCAAGAGAGAAAGAGAGAAAAAGAAAAAGTGCAGTAAAATATGCAGTGATATTTCTAATCTGCTTTGTATGTGGTGTTTTTAAGATTTTAATTTCATCTTTCCATCCTCTGGGAAAATGACTATGGAACATATGAATTTCTGAAAAAATGCACAATTTTTAATATTGAGTTCAGAAGATTATATAAAAAATAGATATGAAGAAGCAAAGATCAGATTTAAAGATCGTTTTAATAACAGGCTTTATTTCAGATCCATATTATACATAATCTATAAAAAGAATGCATTAAAAATATTAGTTAGCCTATTTTTGACCACTTGTGTCTCTCTCTGTTCTATTCCAAGTGAGCTTACTGATTTTTTTTTTTTTAACAGTGTACATTTAGTTTTAATAGTTCGGCTCTTCTTCAGTCATCAATAGGGAGCCTTGTTACCATGGTGACAGACAGATGGATTAATGCGATGTTTAGGGAGATACAGTAGTGCCAAATTTTGATATATATGGTAAGCTGTAATGTACTGCATACACAAGAGGGCATGCATGCAGAAAATTTCAGGAACTGTCTTCCATATGCACAGAGTGTCTTGACACGATATTCCCACTATCTTCTGCCAGAAAGTGGCCATCCATCTCCCAGTTTATGCTCTTGAAAAATACCCTGTTGGAGTCACAGACTCTAGTTGCTCTGGAAACTTAAACTGAATGTCTGATGAGGCCTGTTGGAAAGGGCCGCGTTCAACACCTGACATGTCAGCTGCATGCACTAGGCCATGAAGCTGCTGGCCATCTGGGAATGACTGTCTATAATCCACTCCTTGAAGTGCAGCCTGACATCTTCAGCTGACACCTTTCCATTTGCCTGTTTACTTTAGTCACTGCAGGTCTCATCAATGAGAAAGAAATGTGAGATATACAAAAATCTTTGGGTTTGTACAGAGCACAAACAGATTGCATGTGGAATAATCCTTAAAACTTTCACACTTCCTTTACTTTTAAACCTTTAATGACCTGCACCTTCCTCACCCATCTCACTCCCTTCCCTAGAGCTGCTAATGAGCTTTCCTGTTTTTGGAGTATTAGATTAGCGGTTCATGTCTCGCAAACACCCTCAGACGGAGATGAAATTGATACAGGAAGAAATGTGTGACAGTCATGCTATGAATTCCTGTCATTCAGACTGTGAATCCCCCATGCTCATAGAACTAGGAAATTATGCGGTTGCATGGTTTTATTTTATTGTATCTTACTTCATTTGCTGTCCAACCCTTGAATCATTCTCTCATTGCCAAACATCTTTAATGCAGAAACCTATGATAAGATGCTACTGAAAAGGCAAATATTTTTAAAGACAATTTGACCTGCCAAGTGCAATTGTGGCACAAACTTGGTGCTCTTAAAAATATTTTAGATGTGAAATCAGTAGTGCTTTATCCAGAACACAATATCAATTTAGGTAACAAGACTAATTTAATAAGAAATGTTTTCCACCCATCTACACAAAGTGATAATTATAATTCATTAGGAACCTAGCCTAATATCAGCTCTCCTTCCAGGCCTTTTTAGATTGTAATATTTAACTATAGCAATTAAGCTGTGTGAATGACTGCAAAAAGGGCCTTTGGATATAATTGCACTGAAGCCAATTAGGAAAAATATACATCTCGTATTCCTGACAATTAATTTTACAGCTGGCTTTCTCAGCAGGTGATGTACTACTAGCATACATGAGTCGAGTTTATAGTGGCCACCTCCCCACAATAAATGAAATGCCAGTCCAATTTCTTCCTCTGCAGCACATGCCACTGTTGAGGGTCCCCAGACTGGTGTCACTGGCCATATGAGCATGGTCAGTGGCATGGGGTGGGCACAGCAGCGTTCCCACAGGCACATGCCACTCAGCAGCTTCTGAGGGACCCTCTGCTGCCCAGTGGTGCATGCCAGCAGCACACCCCTCCCACCCTGCAGCCACTGTGGTATGGGGTTTTACATCAGAGCTGAGCTTGAAGTTACCCTTGCCCATGAACATATTCATGGAGGAGTCAAACCAGACACCCAGGGCTTGGTGCAATCTCCTTCCACAGCAGGCTCAAGCTGTGTGCTCAAAGCAGCTCACTCAGGGCTTTATCCTCATGAAATCTTCCTTGAAAGGAAACTGTACAATCTCTCCTGGCAGTCTGATCTGAGCCTGACTGTCCTTGTGGGAACCTGTTCGAGTTACCAACAAAGTCATGTCCCAGAGACACAGCAGGTAACACACAGGATGGACGACTCTGTTTATTGGACTGTCGCTGAGAGAGGTCTCCTTCGTCTTGCCAACCATAATTTTGGAAGTTTCCAGTTCTGGCCACGTGGGCCAGGAGCAGATTTTTCTCTGTAGAAATCCTGCTCCCAGGCTGTTGCCCAGCAGAACCTGGTAAGATGATCTGGTTGTTCAGGATTCCTGCTGCTACCTCAGGTTGCAGCATCCAGTAAGAGTGGCTGAGACACAAGTACCAGGCCATGCTCTAGTGAGACCATGGAAATAATAATTAATTTTTGCTGTTTATTTTTTTTTTAATTCAGGCAGGAATACTTTTTCTTTCCTGGACCACACTAGAGGTTTTTCTAATGTGGTACAGAGAAGTAACTATTAAAAGTTCTATAATGAAACACATACTAAGACCATTAAAGATGTGGTAGCCAGTGAAATTCAGAAATAACTTATAAACGTATTTGCTAGGTCTCTAAAGACAGTAGGAATGCCACAGGAATTGGGAAGGGATCTGTGATTTTCCTCCCTAGTAAATGTGGGCAAAGCCAGACAGATAAAGCATATTTTACTTTCCAAAAGAGAGTATTATAAACATTGAGCAGGTAATAAAACATATAATTTAGTGAAGAATAAGAACAGAAAACAAGTAGATACAGGCATATGAAAGAAGACCCTCCTTAAGTGTTCTCATCTCTGCAGCTCTACCTGAATTCTGTCCAAGGCATGTGACAGCCTTGATATGTTATCAACAGCTCTGAGATCTGTAGTGTGCCTCTGACCAGCCATAATGTCATCATCCACAAGTGCTAATTTGGGATTTATAACTGAAACTCTGGCCAGGTTGCCAACGGGATTTTTGCCATTTGCTGAAACGTGGCCAGGCTGCGGCCATAACGAACAATGCCACTGTGGTGTCTCTGCAGCATGCCTGCAGTCTTGTCCAAAGTGATGCCTTTCACGTGCTCCTGAATAACCAAATGTAGAAGCGAAATTAAGGAAGAGTGTTGCATATTCTGTAGAAGCAAGCTGCAGTTTAGAAAAGCATCTCCAGGGCTGGGGTAGTTGACCGGAAATCTGGAGATCCAGCCTCTCTGCTCCTGCCTTTGCCGGAGAACCACAGCAAGAACTTGCGCAAAATAATTAATCTCCTCATCACCTCCAAAACCAAAAGGACCCCTCCATAAGCCAGTTCAAGCTGTATTTTTCACGTGTCTTTGATTCTCCAGTGCAAGGCTCTTCTTACAATTGTGAGTACATTTGACAAGTGAGCACAGCCTTTTGTCAGTATTTCTGTAATTAAAGTCTACACATCACTATTCAGTGACCAAATTTTTGCTGCAGTGAGACAAGAGATCTGAGGACAGACTCTCAACATGGGAATTTCAGCCACCAGATCCTTAGGAGATGCACAACAGTAACCAGCTAACTATAAAAACAGAGGTTTCTGCAGAAACCAAATCATAGCTACAGAACACTTTAATTTCTTGTCCAATCGACTAGAAAATTGTTTGGAAATATGTAACTGGTTTCTTCATGCCCCTGCCTGTACACAGTGCTGATGCTGCATGGTGCTTTCAGGAATATCAAAGCTGCCATAAATAGAGGAAATGACCCCAGCGAGTCAGGCAGAGAATAAAGCTCAGCTCTTCTGAGAGCCAAAGGGTAGCTCAACTGCTGCATTTTTCTCTTTCCAAAACCAGTGTTCAGCTCTTTCCCAAGTTTTTACATAATCCAATTCAGTTACTGAACATGTCAGTTTAACCACTATTCAAATCAACCCCCTCTATGTTTTGAACTGGACTTTCAAACTCCAAACAGGATTGTGTCTCAGGTGCCAACATTTTTTGCAGTGGCACTCGAGACTTTTGGCTATATAAATCAGACAGGTAACTTAGTGAACATAACAAATTACTGCCTTTATTATGTCCCAGACAGCTTATCAACTAGCTTCTTTGCCTCTGAATGTCTAAATTGCAAGCTTGGTACTCAAGTGGAACTCACTGTTAGTGGAGATGGCCCGATATCACTGCACAGTCCTGCACTGGAGAGGAAGGAGAGCAGGCGACACACAGGCCAGGACTGAAATATCTCACAGCATTATGTTAAGAAGTTTGCACACTGGGGTTCTGTTTCGTGATAGAGCTGCTTATTGGCAGCAATGCCACGTGTTTGCAAGGGTTATAAAAATCTCTTAGGGGATATATGCTAACTTGTTTCTTTGGTTTTATTTTAAAGATTATTTTCTTCCTGGTGCTCTTGCTTACTCTCCACACTCCTCCCTCACCAATACTGTATAAAAATATGAACTCCCATAGGAGAGGTACCATGTTACCAATTTTTTATTAAAACCCAGGGGTTGATATAAAATTCCTAACCATAACATCAGAACCACAAGTGGAAATTTACACATCCTTTGAAGTGGAAAACTTTGGTTCCCTCTCACTGTCTGCTTTTGACTCACCAAGTTTTTTGTAATGAAAAGGAAATAAAACATTATATTATATTCAATTATAACACAAGAAGACATTAATATTGTAACCTAAATGAACACAATTCTGCTCAGTATCTCTTGGGTTTTTTTAAGCAAGTAAAATTTACAACACTAAGAATTTTAAGTTATTCAGAGTGGATTTCATGGTCTTTATGCTCTACTTTAAGTCTCTGTGAATGATTAATAGAGACAGATCTGATCCGACTGTCTTAAATATAGATTCTTGGCATTGTTCAAACCAGGATTAAATAACACCATTATACCTTTCTCTTCTCTTTCTTCCTGGTTTTGGAAAAATTTGAAAGAAAGTGATGTCTTGTTGGATGTGAACTCAAAAAACTATCCTGAGAAGAAAAGATAAGATTGTTATCATCAAAGACACACACACACACACAAAATACAACATATACCATAACCTAATTGTCTCTCACAGTTCAAGGATTCCTCTATTAGATGCTGTGATGGTCTCAACACCAATTACAATCAAAATTATATGCATGCTCCTGTTTTAGTTTTATGCATTTTAATAAATTTAAATACTTTATATAAAAAGTAATTTCTTATTTTCATGTTGTCACGCTGCAGTTTTTCTAAGATGCCCTTCCCTCAGCTTTTCCAAGAGGTTAGGTTATTATTTGTGGCAAAGTCTAATTCTATTCCAAAGCACACACAGGATTTTGAGGTACTTTTTCATGGGAAAAAGAAGACTAGAGGAAAGAAGGAGTCATTTGCCTGCTGTCCAGATTAGAAAAAAAGAGTTAGCGATGGGCTCTCTGTGTAAAATATTGTTTCATTTACACAACACATGGACTATTAGGAAACAGCTTTGGATTGGTTTTTAGAAGTATCATGAACAGGAAGTTTCCCAAAATACTAATTTTATGCCTAGCAACCCAGTCCCTATTATTAGACCCTTAGATACAGGCTATAAATTATGTTAAAAGATACAAAGAAGGAAGCTGGGGAAGAAGTGCGTGGTTTGGATTTATTTACATCCACTTTTTCCTGTTGAAGTACTTGCTGTTATCACTAAAAACACACTTTACCTGTCCATACTGAATCTTAAGTTAGTACACTGATAAAATGATAAAATTAGGTAGCACATCAATTTATATTTATCAGCCGCTGAGAATTGGGGTGGTGCAGGGATGAAGAAACTTCAAATGTATGTTCTCATAGTGTGAAAAACTATTTACATGACTTCAAAGAATGACAATTTGGAGCAAAAATACNCCTCCTCCCGTGCCCTGGCCATGGGGGCGGCTGCCGGCGGGGCCGCCCGTGACGGGGCTGTGGCGGCAGCGCCGCTGGACCCCGGGCGCGGGCTGACCTTGCCCCGGGGGGCTGGGAGCTCTGCNCGCGGGGAGAAGGAGGGAAAGGCGGCTGCGTGCCCCAGCCCAGCCCCGCTCCCTTTCCTTCCGGGTTGCCGCCGCCGCCGCCTCCTCCCGTGCCCTGGCCATGGGGGCGGCTGCCGGCGGGGCCGCCCGTGACGGGGCTGTGGCGGCAGCGCCGCTGGACCCCGGGCGCGGGCTGACCTTGCCCCGGGGGGCTGGGAGNGGGTTCTGTTTCGTGATAGAGCTGCTTATTGGCAGCAATGCCACGTGTTTGCAAGGGTTATAAAAATCTCTTAGGGGATATATGCTAACTTGTTTCTTTGGTTTTATTTTAAAGATTATTTTCTTCCTGGTGCTCTTGCTTACTCTCCACACTCCTCCCTCACCAATACTGTATAAAAATATGAACTCCCATAGGAGAGGTACCATGTTACCAATTTTTTATTAAAACCCAGGGGTTGATATAAAATTCCTAACCATAACATCAGAACCACAAGTGGAAATTTACACATCCTTTGAAGTGGAAAACTTTGGTTCCCTCTCACTGTCTGCTTTTGACTCACCAAGTTTTTTGTAATGAAAAGGAAATAAAACATTATATTATATTCAATTATAACACAAGAAGACATTAATATTGTAACCTAAATGAACACAATTCTGCTCAGTATCTCTTGGGTTTTTTTAAGCAAGTAAAATTTACAACACTAAGAATTTTAAGTTATTCAGAGTGGATTTCATGGTCTTTATGCTCTACTTTAAGTCTCTGTGAATGATTAATAGAGACAGATCTGATCCGACTGTCTTAAATATAGATTCTTGGCATTGTTCAAACCAGGATTAAATAACACCATTATACCTTTCTCTTCTCTTTCTTCCTGGTTTTGGAAAAATTTGAAAGAAAGTGATGTCTTGTTGGATGTGAACTCAAAAAACTATCCTGAGAAGAAAAGATAAGATTGTTATCATCAAAGACACACACACACACACAAAATACAACATATACCATAACCTAATTGTCTCTCACAGTTCAAGGATTCCTCTATTAGATGCTGTGATGGTCTCAACACCAATTACAATCAAAATTATATGCATGCTCCTGTTTTAGTTTTATGCATTTTAATAAATTTAAATACTTTATATAAAAAGTAATTTCTTATTTTCATGTTGTCACGCTGCAGTTTTTCTAAGATGCCCTTCCCTCAGCTTTTCCAAGAGGTTAGGTTATTATTTGTGGCAAAGTCTAATTCTATTCCAAAGCACACACAGGATTTTGAGGTACTTTTTCATGGGAAAAAGAAGACTAGAGGAAAGAAGGAGTCATTTGCCTGCTGTCCAGATTAGAAAAAAAGAGTTAGCGATGGGCTCTCTGTGTAAAATATTGTTTCATTTACACAACACATGGACTATTAGGAAACAGCTTTGGATTGGTTTTTAGAAGTATCATGAACAGGAAGTTTCCCAAAATACTAATTTTATGCCTAGCAACCCAGTCCCTATTATTAGACCCTTAGATACAGGCTATAAATTATGTTAAAAGATACAAAGAAGGAAGCTGGGGAAGAAGTGCGTGGTTTGGATTTATTTACATCCACTTTTTCCTGTTGAAGTACTTGCTGTTATCACTAAAAACACACTTTACCTGTCCATACTGAATCTTAAGTTAGTACACTGATAAAATGATAAAATTAGGTAGCACATCAATTTATATTTATCAGCCGCTGAGAATTGGGGTGGTGCAGGGATGAAGAAACTTCAAATGTATGTTCTCATAGTGTGAAAAACTATTTACATGACTTCAAAGAATGACAATTTGGAGCAAAAATACGTACTTTAAAGCAACACCGTTCTTCAACATATAGCTTACTCCTGGGAATTAAGAGTGCCTCCCAGTTTTATTTGGTAAAGCTCACGACGCGATCTGTCCCAGGGACATAAAAACCCCCCAAAAACCCTTGTGCGAGCCGGCTACAAAAGGCTTGATTTAAAAGAGGCTTCTTCCCTCGGCGCGATTCGGGCTGCCGGGAAGCTGAACGCGCCCCCAGGGGCGGCGGTTCCTCCTCGGGGGCGGTGGCTCCGCCCGCCGGGTCCCGCCTCGCCGCC